>OY992896.1:66749761-67037880 GCA_963921405.1 Cepaea hortensis
TTGTGATGTTGGAGCAGTTGAAGATTGTACCCAGGTATTTGTATTTTTCCGTTCTTTTAATGGTCATATTATCTATTTGTATGTGGCCAGAGTTTTTAGCCATTCCTTCTCTTAAAATTACCATATATTCTGTCTTATCTTGGTTGATAACCAGCCCAATTTGCTGAGCTTTTTCCTTTAAGTGAGTCAATATTTCCAATGTCTTTTCTTCATTTTCCCTATAATATCTATATCATCTGCATAACCAAGCAGCTTGGATGTTCCTCCAATATCACAGTCCTCCTTTACCTTCCTTACAACTTTCTCTAGAGCCAGATTGAAGAGTAGCATCACCCTGTTTCAAGCCGGATGTTTTTTGGAAGGGGTCTGATTTCCTGCCTTTATATGTTACTATATTATAAGTATCTTTCATGCATAGTCTGGTCATGTTGATTAACTTCCTTGGTATTCCAAATTCCTGCATAGCATTCCATAGACTATTCCTAAGGACACTATCATAAGCCTTTTTAAAATCCACAAACATGTTATGGAGATCTATTTTATATTCCCAATTTTTCTCGGCTATTTGTCGTAAGATAAATATCTGATCTATTGTTGATCTGTTTTGTCTAAAACCCGCATGGTAGTCACCTAATATGTCTTCTGAATATGGTTTCAGTCTATTTAGTAATACTGCGGATAGTATCTTATAGCTTGTGGACAGTAGTGATATTCCTCTATAATTTTCACACTGGAACTTGTCTCCTTTCTTAAAGATAGGTATCAATAATGACTCTTTCCAGTCATGGAGTAATTCTTCTGTCCTCCAGATTTTTATTATTAGTTCGTATAGCTTGAGATGTAATGCATGGCCACCTGCCTTTATATATTCAGCAGCAATTACATCAGTCCCAGTTGCCTTATTGTTTTTAAGTCGTGTGATTACATATAGGATTTCTTCAAATGTAGGTTCTTCAATTTGTGGTTCGCATGTTAGAACCTCTTCCTGTGGGAAAATGTGACTTGGAGCTTCACAATTTAGTAATTCAACAAAAATTCTTTCCAAGTGTTGCACATTGCCTCATTGGTATTTATCATATTCCCATTTTTGTCTTTTAAACCATATATGTTTTGTTGGTGCCCTCGTTTAATTGACTTCAGTTCTTTAAAAATCTTTCTGGATTCATTTTTCTGGTGATTAGTTTCCATATCTTTGATTATATTACTCATATATTCTCGCTTCTGCTGTCGAACTATTTTTGTAGCCTCATTACATTCATTTCTATATTGCTATTCCTTTTGGATGTTGTTGATGTCATTTAGCCATAGCTGTCTGGCATTCTTTTTCCTAATTACTGCTTCTTCACATTTTGTATTAAACCATCTGTTCTTTCTATGTGTGGTTAACACACCGAGACATTCTTCTGCGGTAGATTGAATTGTATTCTTTATGTGCAACCAAGTATGGTTAACCTTATTGTTAACATTAAGCGATCGAAATGACCGGATATTAAAATAAAGTAAACAAAAACAATGGTTATCAACACTGACAGCATCAAGCCACTTTTGAATATTAATGTGAATGGAAAGCCATTTGTGTTGGTCAATCGATTTTCTTACCTATATTAATTAACAAGAGACGATGACAGGTGAGAGGCAGAAATAAGTAAGAGAATGTAGATAAAGTAACATACAACGATCTATATATTGTTTAATCTAGCATGGACGAATGGATAAGAGCTCTCGGACATAAACATCCGGTGTGCTGATGCTGAGATAGGGGTTTCAACCCCTACACCGGACAGCTGGACTAAAATGTTGACATCTCGTCCTTGACTTGAGGACTTAAATTACAAGTACCTCTGATGCCAGTGTGGGTAAGCCTGATGGAGAAGGAAACTTGTATTAAGGGAAAGGTAATCCACGCCCAAAATTCAGTCCAGTGATACTAAAAATGGTTTTTATGGAGAATTGTTGAGATCAAAGCAAGAGAGAGAGAGAGAGAGAGAGAGAGAGAGAGAGAGAAAGAGAGAGAGAGAGAGAGAGAGAGAGAGAGAGAGAGAGAGAGAGAGAGAGAGAGAGAGCGAGTAACAACAACATCAAACACAACCAAGCTTGCAACAAAATTAAGCGATTCTGATATCGAATACATTTTAAATTACCAATACAAATTACTAGCGATCAAGTGTTACGGTTACTGTATATTATGGTTTGGAGTGGGTTCGCCTGATGGAGAGGGGCACTGGTAATAAGGTATATCAGATATGTTCACAGTCAATACAGGAGTGAGACATGGATGTGTGCTCTCTCCCGTGCTATTTGATATCTACATGGACAGAATATCCAAAGAAGCAAGTCTTGACAGAACAGATTCAGAACATTTAGAACTCTCTATTCCGGATGAAACAACTGACCCACGGGAAATAAATGACCTTCTATTTGCAGACCATCAGTGCCTGTTTTATAGCGCCGAGGGCAGACTACAAAATTATATTACTAATCTGAGTTCAACCTGCAGCAGATACAATATGAGTATAAACACAGCCAAAACCGAAGTAATACAAGTTAGCAGATCACCGGGCCCACTAAGTATACAAATAAATAGCACACCTCTGAAACAAGTTAAAGAATTCAAATATCTTGGTAATATGATGACAGAAGATGGCAAATTGGACAGAGAAATGGAAATCAGATGTCTAAAAGCTAGTGCACTTACATATCAACTATCACCCTTACTGAAACATCCAAATATACCCATGTCCGCAGAATGACAGATAATAAACAACATATTCACACCAACCCTATGCTACTAATCTCAAACTTGGACTTTATCCAAATCACACTTTCGCAAAATCAACACCTGGAAGATGAGATGCCTGTGGAGAGCTGCCAACTTAACAATCCGAGACCGAGTAAGAAATGCTGTTATCAGACAGACTGTGGGATCAACACCTTGTGCCACATTTATTGAAAGACAGAAGATCAAATGGTTTGGCCATGTCGTTAGAATGCAACATCAGCAACTACCATCACTGTCCTTACATCAAAGATCATCTGCGACGAGACCACGAGGACGTCCAAGAAGAAAATGGATTGACGACATGAAAGACATTGTACAACCACACGGAATGACACTATCCAGTGTCGCCCACCGGGCGCTGGAGAGCAAGTTATTCCTCCCCATGACGCTTGACGGCAGAAGTTGATGATGATGATGATGATGATGATGATGATGATGATGATGATAGTTAGGACATCGGAGTCAATATCCCAAAGTCTGATCATGACTGTGGTAGCCTTGTGTCTCGTGTGTTGCCACTCATTTCTAATGTCGATATGCCTCCATGCAATGATGCCAGCCGCCTATCATCGTCTCTCTTTAGAGGGGCCTGCGTGCCCAATTCTTAACCCTTTGAAAATAAAGTTTCTTCGTTCGTTCGTTCATTCGTTCTTTCATTCGTTCGTTCTTTCGTTCGCATCCCCCTGCCTTCCTTCTGCTCCAACTTTACCGTTGTGACGACATACTGCAGTGTTCCCTTTCTCATGACACGTCCACAAACTTATTGTGGGATAACTGCCATCAGAGAAGCGTCTCCAAGCTGGAGATCTGGATGTGAGCGCACAAGAGGAGACGGACAAACGGAAAAACTCTCCCCCGGGAAGTGTGAGGTACCTAATAGACGCGAGGTGCTCGTCTAGGGGTTGAGGGTGTGGGGAGGGCGGGGGAGGAGAAATGTGGCTGCTTCTGACGACTGCAGATCTGGTGTGAGCTCGCTCAGCAGTGTGCTTTCTAGTAGTGAACATTGATTACGTTTGTACGTGTATAAAAACGTTTCTGTTGTTTTCAATGGGCGTTCTGTTCTCCAGGGATAACCCCACATGAGGTCACTGTGTGTCATTCGGATGACCGCCTCTGCTGCTGACCCTGGCCAGATGAAGTGCAGATACTACACTTTGAAATTAGCCAAAATGCCGAGAGAAAACAAAGTCTCAGATTTTTTTTTTTTTTTCTTAACGTTTATTTCATACAAAGCAATGTATATTTACAAGGTGCAATGCGTGTTTCTTTGTTTGGGTATATTACAGAGCGTTGCCGTTTGTTAGTGTTATGTCACATGCGTTAATGAAACAAAAACATACATATACAGTTATGATAATATGACATTTATGACATAGTGCATGTAAACACACATTCCTCGTTTCATTTCCATCTCCACAAGTGGAATGCACATAGATGCACATAAATGCACATAGAGATAAAAGAAGTATATAAAGATAAATAAAATATACATTTGCGTGTTCTCTGGGTATATATTTATATGTTGTTTTTTTTTTTTGCGTATCCTTTTACAGGACTTAGCTGTCAACAGCAGCATCTTTCAGCTGTCTGTTGATCTCTTGGCAAGATTACGCTCAGTAGTTTGCCATTGCTTTCTGAGCGGCCGGCTCAGTATCCGCAAGTCACGAGCGGGGGTCGAACCACCTCAGTTCTCGCTCCGCTGCGAGACTCTGCGTGATAAACGGGATTACAGAGAGAAAGTGTTGTAACCCCACAGCAAGAGAGACCGGCATATATTTATATACCCTTGAAAAAAAAGACTTTTTTTTTTAAATTCATGTTTTCCTTTAAAATTCCGAATACAACAAATGCATTAATATACACATATGCGATAATATTACATTCTTGGTATGGTGCAATTACCTACACATTACTTGATGATGATGATGATGATGATGATGATGATGATGATGATGATGATGATGATGATGATGATTGATGATAATTATCAGATTATTTGGCCTTTCAAAGGCCTGCCAAAAATATAATCATGATGCCAAAGCGTGCCTTCACGATGGGTTCTTGATCCAATTTGGAAAAAAACAAAACTTTCCACCTTGTTTCAACCAGCCAGTGTGGCATCGGTTATAATAGCGGTGGTTCATGGTGTCTGGATTATTACTTTCTTTATGTGCCAGTAAAGGCTGGCTTATGTTGTGCGCAAACATTGTCTGTGACATTGGGTGGGGGGTCTGGTTGTCCGGCAAGTCCCTCCCCCCCCCTTCTTTTTTTTTTTTTTTTTTTTTTTTGGGGGGGGGGTGTCCTGTCCCTGGTTTGTTTGTCCAAGCTGTTGTCAACCCATTCCTGTTCATTATCTCATATGCAGGCCCAACATATCGGTGCTGATCCCTGTCCTAGTCTCTCTCGTTCCCGCCCGTGATAGTGCTATTGCCACCAAGAGGGATCGCTCATCTTGTCTCCCTCCTTCCGGGTCCTCCAGGGAGGAGCCAAACCACACACATCCCGCCCAGACCACGCCGCAGTCCACTGTCCCTTTCAGGGCACCCCGGACATCCACCACAATGGAAAAAAGTGGATGTCCGAAAAAAAGGAATTTAGGTACATAAAACATGGACAATAAAGGTGCATACTGACATTCATCGGGTGCAGACATTCATGGTGGTCTGCTGATTTCCTGCCTAGTTGTGACATTCATCGGGTGCAGACATTCATGGTGGTCTGCTGATTTCCTGCCTAGTTGTGACAATCATCTGGTGCAGACATTCATGGTGGTCTGCTTATTTCCTGCCTAGTTGTGACAATCATCGGGTGCAGACATTCATGGTGGTCTGCTGATTTCCTGCCTAGTTGTGACATTCATCGGGTGCAGACATTCATGGTGGTCTGCTGATTTCCTGTCTAGTTGTGACATTCATCGGGTGCAGACATTCATGGTGGTCTGCTGATTTCCTGTCTAGTTGTGACATTCATCGGGTGCAGACATTCATGGTGGTCTGCTGATTTCCTGTCTAGTTGTGACATTCATCGGGTGCAGACATTCATGGTGGTCTGCTGATTTCCTGCCTAGTTGTGACATTGATCGGGTGCAGACATTCATGGTGGTCTGCTGATTTCCTGCCTAGTTGTGACATTGATCGGGTGCAGACATTCATGGTGGTCTGCTGATTTCCTGCCTAGTTGTGACATTGATCGGGTGCAGACATTCATGGTGGTCTGCTGATTTCCTGTCTAGTTGTGACATTCATCGGGTGCAGACATTCATGGTGGTCTGCTGATTTCCTGCCTAGTTGTGACATTGATCGGGTGCAGACATTCATGGTGGTCTGCTGATTTCCTGCCTAGTTGTGACATTGATCGGGTGCAGACATTCATGGTGGTCTGCTGATTTCCTGTCTAGTTGTGACATTCATCGGGTGCAGACATTCATGGTGGTCTGCTGATTTCCTGTCTAGTTGTGACATTCATCGGGTGCAGACATTCATGGTGGTCTGCTGATTTCCTGCCTAGTTGTGACATTCATCGGGTGCAGACATTTATGGTGGTCTGCTGATTTCCTGCCTAGTTGTGACATTCATCGGGTGCAGACATTCATGGTGGTCTGCTGATTTCCTGCCTAGTTGTGACATTCATCGGGTGCAGACATTCATGGTGGTCTGCTGATTTCCTGCCTAGTTTTTCGCTGCTTTCCTGATTCTCATCGTTTTTATTTTTGTTTATGGGCATCTATTGTCTGTGGTTTTCTATTTTATCCGCGACTTTATTCCTTTATTTATCTGCCTGGGTTGATTATTTATTTGTTTATATATTTAACTCGTTTGTGGTATTTATTTATCAGATCTATTAGGTGGCATATTTATTTATTTATTTTATTTGTTTTGTTTTATTTGGGTTGAGGTTATGTGTCTAGCTGTTTAGTTTGTTTGTCTAAAGAGTTTAATTTGGTTGTAAATATATTTGTATGTTCTTCATTTATGGAGTGTTTGGTATCTTTTTCTATTCCCATCCTGGTGTATGACCCGTTGCATCAATCTCTTCTCCGTTGCCTAAGGGTCTTTCCTTGGTTATTCGTCATCACTGTTAGTTGTTTCAACGGATTGAAGGTTACTGTCCTCTTCATTCGGTGGATGTCGTTTATATATCGTTCCCTGTTCTTGCTATAAATTGATTGGCCAGTTTTTGCAAGTCCTTGTCTCCGTCTGTCCGCAGACACTCTTTCATTGTCATCATGGTATCCCTTGCTTGAAAGTAGTCTATCAGTTTCTGACGTTCCTGGTCATATGTCTTACACGATATGAGATAGTGTTCTATCGTGCTATCTTCCGTGCATTCTACGCATCTTGGGTTGTTTGTTCTGTCTTTCCAGTTTCCATGTCTCAACCTCCATAGTTTTCTATATGCTGGGATTTTCGTATTGTTTTTAACTTGACTTTTCATGCTGGGCTCTTTAAGGATCTGATATGCATGTCTTCCTCTGTTGCTGTCTTTCCATTGTCGTTTCCACATCTCTATTATATGATGTTTGATGATACTCTTTGCTTCTGTAACTCCTAGTCCAGTGTTTACTAAGTTTCGGCTGGTAGTCCCGCGTTTGGCAGCTTGATCTGCCATCTCATTGCCGTATATGCCTATATGGGCCGGTATCCAGGCTATTGTGACCTGGCATCCCCTGTGTTTTAGGTTGGTTATCAATGTAAGTATTCCTTCCTTCAGGTCCGGTCTTTTCCCTTTGAAGTAGTCTCCAAGTGCCTGAACAGCTGACAGTGAGTCCGTTAATATGGTTAGTTTTATGGGGGGGGGGGGGGGGGGTTTCCATCGCCACTTCCAGTCCTTTCATTATGCCGACCAATTCTGCAGTGTATACCGCTGCGTTGTCAGTTAATTTGAAGTGTTTTTAACGCTGTAGTAGGGAATCCCCACACCTGCCCCGACTTCTCCCTTTTCGTTCTTAGATCCGTCTGTGTATATAGTTAGGCTGTCCATTCGTACTTGTCTTATGTATTCTTCCATGATGTTTTTCGCTGCCAAATCATCTGTTGATTTGTCTATTTGGCTGGCGAGGGTTGTGTCTGTGAATGGCAGTTGGAGTTCCCATCGGGGCAGTTTTGGTTTGTAGATTCTTGTTTGCGTCAGTGTTGTCTTTAATTCCTCATACGCGTGCATTTCCTGTGCTGTTGTCCACCCTGCTGGTGTTTGGGTTTATTGAATGGGTATTCCTCCCCATTTGCTTGTGTTGTCTTCGAATGCCTGGAATGCTGGGTGTGCCTTATCCTGTGTCGCCTTCACCCAGTAATTGTAAGTCAGATTTTTCTCCTCATCTGAAGCGGCAGAATCCCGAGTGCTACCTCCAGGGCTTCCCTAGATGTATATTTGCCAGTTCCTACTAGGATACCTAGCGCCTGATTCTGAATTGTGTCCAGTTTCCGTTTGTTGCGATTTGTTGCTGCGTCGTAAACTATGCTGCCGTACTCCAATCTCCCTCTAATAAATGATTTGTAATACATTATCATTGTCTTTGTATGGGCTCCCCATCCGTTTCCTTTGATTATTCTTAGTAGATTTAGTGTTTTTTTAACCTTTTCGACCGTTAGGTCTATGTGCCTTTTCCAGCTTAGTTGTTCGTCCAGTGTTATTCCAAGGAATTTTGTATGGCGTGTTCTCTGTATAGTCTGACCTTGGATTTTTAAGCTGCAGTTAGAGTATGATATTCTTCGTTTCGCGTTAAAAATCATGCTAACTGTTTTGTCGGTGTTGATCTGGAACCCCCATTTTACCATCCATTTGGCGATTCTATTTATCTGGATTTGAAGCCGGTATCTAGTCGCTTTTATGAATCTGCCGCTTCTCCATACTGCACAATCGTCAGCAAACTGGGATAGTCCTATTTTGTCGTCCAGTCTTTCTTCGTCTAGGTCGTTGACTAGTATTGCAAATATTGTTGGGGATATAACCGATCCTTGTGGTATTCCGTTTTCTTGTTCATAAGTGTTGGATTCCTCGTTTTGTATTCTCACCGTGAAGCTTCTGTTTTGTAAGAAGTTTTCGATGTATCTGTATGTTCTGCCTACTATTCCTATTTGGTTGACTTTGATATGGGCTGCTTGTCTCCAGCATTGGTCGTAAGCTTGTGCCAGGTCCAGGAATACCGCTATCGTTTTCTCTC
This sequence comes from Cepaea hortensis, assembly GCA_963921405.1. Lineage (NCBI taxonomy): Eukaryota > Metazoa > Mollusca > Gastropoda > Stylommatophora > Helicidae > Cepaea > Cepaea hortensis. The sequence goes on from OY992896.1 coordinate 66,758,701, forward strand.
CCTTTTTGAAACCCTTTTTCACATGGTGCTCTAGTTTCACTTCCGGCAGTTTACTTATAAAGTCATGGGCGTTGGCCAGTTTCGCTGCCGCTATGACGTCGGCCATGGCGACCCCTTACTCCAAGCCGTAGACGATGTTGCCGCGGATACTACGGTCAAACAACACCGGCTCCTGACTAACCACGCTGATCAAGGACCGTAGGGCTTTGGGGTTGTACTGTCGAATATCTAGACCTTCCACGAGCTGGGAGATACAGAGATTGAATTGTAGTTAGTTACCACATTTATTGATTGATTGATTGATTAATTATATAAAATGAAACAAAAGGGTGTGTTAAGATCCTGCTAAGATCTGCTTCTGCTTATAGTCCATGCCCAGACGTTGGTGATCATGTCTCTCCATAGCCTCCAGTCTCGTGTAATATCAATCATTTCTGACACCAACGTTCCTCCATGACAAGATGTCAAACTGTCCAGTATCTTTTCTCTCAATCTTCCCCTGCCTCCCCCCCCCCTCCAGCTTTCTCCTGGCCATGACAAGATGTCAAACTGTCCAGCATCTTTTCTCTCAGTCTTCCCCTGCCTCCCCCCTCCAGCTTTCTCCTGGCCATGACAAGATGTCAAACTGTCCAGCATCTGTTCTCTCAATCTTCCCCTGCCTCCCCCCCCCTCCAGCTTTCTCCTGGCCATGACAAGATGTCAAACTGTCCAGCATCTTTTCTCTCAGTCTTCCCCTGCCTCCCCTCCCCTCCAGCTTTCTCCTGGCCATGACAAGATGTCAAACTGTCCAGCATCTTTTCTCTCAGTCTTCCCCTGCCCCCCCCCCCTCCCCCCTCCAGCTTTCTCCTGGCCATGACAAGATGTCAAACTGTCCAGCATCTGTTCTCTCAATCTTCCCCTGCCTCCCCTCCCCCCCCCCCAGCTTTCTCCTGGCCATGACAAGATGTCAAACTGTCCAGCATCTTTTCTCTCAGTCTTCCCCTGCCCCCCCCCTCTCCAGCTTTCTCCTGGCCATGACAAGATGTCAAACTGTCCAGCATCTTTTCTCTCAGTCTTCCCCTGCCCCCCCCCCCTCCCCCCTCCAGCTTTCTCCTGGCCATGACAAGATGTCAAACTGTCTTCTTCTAATACTAGTATACTAGTAACCAGTTCTCTCTGTGTGATAGCTTCTTTCAATGTGTCTTCATTGATCTTTCTATCCATCCCCGAAGAAACAGCAAGCACAGCCTCATCTACCTCAGAAGTCGGAGTGGGTTCGTCTGATGGCGAGGGACACTGGTAATAGGGTAGGTGAATCCCCACGCAAACATCACGCCAGTGCACTAGGAGTACAAGCACGTGTATGGACTAGGTTTGAGTTCAAAGCGAGAGAACGGGGAAAACATGCTTAACAATCTTACAACGGGGGAAAAACATGCTTAACAATCTTACAACGGGGGAAAAACATGCTTAACAATCTTACAACGGGGGAAAAACATGCTTAACAATCTTACAACGGGAAAAAACATGTTTCACAATCTTACAACGGGGGAAAAACATGCTTAACAATCTTACAACGGGGGAAAAACATGCTTAACAATCTTACAACGGGGGAAAAACATGCTTAACAATCTTACAACGGGGGAAAAACATGCTTAACAATCTTACAACGGGAAAAAACATGTTTCACAATCTTACAACGGGGGAAAAACATGCTTAACAATCTTACAACGGGGGAAAAACATGCTTAACAATCTTACAACGGGGGAAAAACATGCTTAACAATCTTACAACGGGAAAAAACATGTTTCACAATCTTACAACGGGGGAAAAACATGCTTAACAATCTTACAACGGGGGAAAAACATGCTTAACAATCTTACAACGGGGGAAAAACATGCTTAACAATCTTACAACGGGGGAAAAACATGCTTAACAATCTTACAACGGGGGAAAAACATGCTTAACAATCTTACAACGGGGGAAAACATGCTTAACAATCTTACAACGGGAAAAAACATGTTTCACAATCTTACAAGGGCCCAGTGTCAGTTGAACAGAAGTCACACACTGCAGGGGTTATGACACTAGATGATGATGATGTACATAAAACACCGCTGAATGGAGGTGACACATGGATAATGAGTACAGTGTTGCCATTTTGACACTTTTCGCACTAAATTTAGTGCTTTTTCAAGGCATTTAGTGCCAAATATTTGCAGTTAGCGCGGCCGCGCGAATTTGGTGCTTCACAATTATTTTGGGTGCGTTTTAGTGCTTTTGGGGGGCGGGTAAAAATTACTCTAAAAATCATTTTTGGGAACACTAAAAAGCCGAATTTGAACTGAAGCGAGGGAGTAAAACAGTCTTAGTACATTAATGTGCAATATTCACGTAATTTAACTCCCTTTAATACGATTTCGTTAAAGTGAGTGACTGCAACGCGCAGGCAATAAGCAATACGTTAAAAGATTGTTTAAACAAGAATGGACTTGATTTGCAAAGACTAGTTGAACTCGCCACTGACAATGCATCTGTCATGACTGGTGTAAACAATGGAGTATATACAAAATTAAAATCCGAAGTTCCTCATCTGGTACTAATTAGGTGTGTATGTCATTCCCTTTAGCCTTTAGCAGGTAGTGTCACAGGCTGCAGCTGCTTGTATGCCCAAGAACATAGAGTTCATGATTAGAGAAACATATAACTGGTTTTATCACTCAAGTCTTCGTTAAGCAAAGTACATGGAGCTTTTTGCTTCAATAAATGATGGACAACATCCGCTGAAAGTTGTTCAATTAAGCCAGACACGATGAATGTCCATTCAATCTGCCATTGTCAGAATATTGCAGCAGTGGGTCGAGCTCAGAACTCATTTTGATATAGCAAGACTCAACGAGCGCTGTTGTACAGCAGAACTTCTAAATTCTATGTTTAGCGACATTAAAATATATGTGTATCTCATATTACTCAAGCATATTCTCGGAGAAGTTTGTATTGTGAATAAGAAATTCGAAGCAGATATGCAGGATCCAACAAAACTACTCAGCGATCTTGTCGAACTCACTGATTCTATCAGCTCAATGATTGCTATTCCCGGGGGCAAAAATAACAGAAAGTGATGCTATTCAAGATTATTTAGATCCTAATCCCAATCTAAGTTATGAGTTTGAGAAAGTAATAGCAGGCTACCAGATTCCCGATGAGAAAGAAATTCGTGGAAGGTGCATCAAGTTTTTAATAGAGCTATTGACACAGCTGCGTTTACGTACACCTGATAACGTTTGAGTGTTACAGTCTATGTCATGTCTTAGTGGAAGTGAATGTCTACAGCCAATGAAGCCCTGTATATTGGATCTTGCTAAAACATTTTTAGAAGATGCAGCTACTCTCATCAGGATCGATTTCCAGTGGAGAAAACTTCATCATATGCAGTGGACACAGACCTCTGACACACTTGGACTGTGGGCAGAAATAGCCTCATACAGGGATGCCACCGGTGAACATTCTTTCCAAGATCTTACAGATTTAGCTTTAACTGAGCTCATTTTACCTCATTCTAATGCGGACGTGGAGCGTATTTTCAGTCAGATGGGAGTTATAAAATCAAAATTGCGGAACAGACTGAGCATCAAGAGTTTAACAGCTGTTTTGACTATTAGATAAGGAATGAAAAGATATGGCAAATGCTGTCATGATTATAGACAACCTAAGGATATTCTACGAGAAATTGGATCACAGGAAGCATATACACGTTTCTTTCAATCATCATCATCATCATCATCATCGCAGGAGCAAACACAGCAGGAAATGGCTACAGAAACTGAAGAGGAGTTGCCTGACTGGGATAAGCTTCATTCTAATATTCAGTGATAATAATAAATTATAATGTGCTACTTTATAACATTTTGAATGAATACCACCAGTGCTTGTTTTAGTGCTTTCCCAAAAAAAATATTATTGCAATTTGGTGCTTTTTTTGGCTCGAGAGTAGTTCTGATTAAGATTTGGCGGATCTGGAATAAACTTCATTGTAATATGAAGTGATAATAATAAATTATAATGTGCTACCTGTTACATTTGTAATAAAAACAGTTGGTGCTTTTTTGTGCTTTTTTTGGGTCGATTTTGGTGCTTTTTCATGAAAAGGAGATGGCAACACTGAATGAGTAAGCAAAAAGAACATGGAAGAGAGACCCTAGAAAAATGGATACACCAAAGAAAAAGTAGCATGTCATGAGTAGTAGAGGCTTGCGCGCAGACCCCACTTTTAGCCTCCAGGCTGAAGGCTGATAGGGTTTATGAAGGAAATATGGGTAAAATGGCTCCAGAACCTGGAGGCTGAAGGAAATATTTTTTGGGCGGGTGAAATTTTTTTCGGCGTGCCTCGTGGGAACGGTTTTTTTTGACGCTGGTGGGTGTAAAAGTAATTAAGGTAAATGTTTAGTTGGTTCTGGAAAGCGAAGGGGGGAAAGTTATTTTGGTTACGTATATTAGTATGGGTAGTGATGTATACACAAGGGTGTGATGGGTATATGGTGGTTACATATATGAATGTGTCTGTTCGTGGTGTAGTGATGTGTACACAAGGGTGTGATGGGTATATGGTGGTTACGTATATGAATGTGTATGTGTAGTGATGTATACACAAGGGTGTGATGGGTATATGGTGGTTACGTATATGAATGTGTATGTGTAGTGATGTATACACAAGGGTGTGATGGGTATATGGTGGTTACGTATATGAATGTGTTAGTATGCGTGGTGTAGTGATGTATACACAAGGGTGTGATGGGTATATGGTGGTTACGTATATGAATGTGTATGTGTAGTGATGTATACACAAGGGTGTGATGGGTATATGGTGGTTACGTATATGAATGTGTTAGTATGCGTGGTGTAGTGATGTATACACAAGGGTGTGATGGGTATATGGTGGTTACGTATATGAATGTGTATGTGTAGTGATGTATAAACAAGGGTGTGATGGGTCGTTCTACTCATGGGTATATGGTGGTTACATATATGAATGTGTCTGTTCGTGGTGTAGTGATGTATACACAAGGGTGTGATGGGTATATGGTTGTTACGTATATGAATGTGTTAGTATGCGTGGTGTAGTGATGTATAAACAAGGGTGTGATGGGTCGTGGTTTCTACTCATGGGATGGGTATATGGTGGTTACATATATGAATGTGTCTGTTCGTGGTGTAGTGATGTATAAACAAGGGTGTGATGGGTATATGGTGGTTACGTATATGAATGTGTATGTGTAGTGATGTATACACAAGGGTGTGATGGGTATATGGTGGTTACGTATATGAATGTGTTAGTATGCGTGGTGTAGTGATGTATAAACAAGGGTGTGATGGGTCGTGGTTTCTACTCATGGGATGGGTATATGGTGGTTACATATATGAATGTGTCTGTTCGTGGTGTAGTGATGTATAAACAAGGGTGTGATGGGTATATGGTGGTTACGTATATGAATGTGTATGTGTAGTGATGTATACACAAGGGTGTGATGGGTATATGGTGGTTACGTATATGAATGTGTATGTGTAGTGATGTATAAACAAGGGTGTGATGGGTATATGGTGTTTACGTATATGAATGTGTTAGTATGCGTGGTGTAGTGATGTATACACAAGGGTGTGATGGGTATATGGTGGTTACGTATATGAATGTGTATGTGTAGTGATGTATAAACAAGGGTGTGATGGGTCGTTCTACTCATGGGTATATGGTGGTTACATATATGAATGTGTCTGTTCGTGGTGTAGTGATGTATACACAAGGGTGTGATGGGTATATGGTTGTTACGTATATGAATGTGTTAGTATGCGTGGTGTAGTGATGTATAAACAAGGGTGTGATGGGTCGTGGTTTCTACTCATGGGATGGGTATATGGTGGTTACATATATGAATGTGTCTGTTCGTGGTGTAGTGATGTATAAACAAGGGTGTGATGGGTATATGGTGGTTACGTATATGAATGTGTATGTGTAGTGATGTATACACAAGGGTGTGATGGGTATATGGTGGTTACGTATATGAATGTGTTAGTATGCGTGGTGTAGTGATGTATAAACAAGGGTGTGATGGGTCGTGGTTATACTCGATGAAGTAAGAGGTGGTTACGGAACAACGAGGTGTAGTTGGTTACTGAACAAAAAAGAGAGTTGTAGGAGTCTGACACAGTAAAATACAGAGACAAAAGTAAAAACAAAGTGGGTTCAATAATGAAACAATCAGGGTCGTGGTGTAATACGAAGGCATTCTCCGGTCTTAGGGATAAAAGAGGCCGCCGGGGTGTGTTATAGGTGGTAGTAACTGCAAGGGTGGGTTCTTCACCGAAAAGCTTATAAAGAAGGATATGGTGGTAAGGGGTGTAAATGGTGATGTCGATCGGGCCCGCAGATCACCCGGTGTCAATACGGTTCCAGGTGCTTGAACTGTTCCTCTAGGCGATATATCAGCGTCTACACGAGTCTCCTTGTCTATAACAAATACATAAACACAAATACAACGACAACCATACAAGTACACATACAGACACCAATCATACAATCAGGGCCATTTTAGAGTCAGACACACAAGTATAACGAATCTAAAATACAATCATACAAACACAAAGAGGATCACACAAACACACATACAAATACAAAGACAACCAAACATACACATAAAGACAGACAAGCACAAAGACACACCCATACCATTACTACTGTCACAACAACAGTTATACACAAGTACACACCCATAATCAAATAAACAACCACTCAAGTACAAACACAAAGACAACCAAACATACACATAAAGACAGACAAGCACAAAGACACACCCATACCATTACTACTGTCACAACAACAGCTATACACAAGTACACACCCATAATCAAATAAACAACCACTCAAGTACAAACACAAAGACAACCATAGAATAGCTTGTCTACAAAATTGCTACGTCAGCTATGTAGGGTGCAGACCCAGTGTATAAAATAGACGGCGTCTCTTGTGAGCTGAGTTGGGTATCTACAGAGGTGCCTCAGGCTGGTGTGAGCATTGTGTAGTAAGCAGATATTGTTCACGTACTGACTTGGCTAGCTACAGCAGTGAAACAGGTTGGTGTGAGCATTGTTCGTGTAGTAACCAGCTATTTTTCACGTAGTGACTTGGCTACCTACAGTAGTGAAACTTGGTGTGAGCCTTATTCGTGTCGTTGGCCTCTGATAAAACAGTGAAACATTGTATACATCAGAACTTTTTGGTGTTGTAAGAAAGAAAAAAGAAAAAAAAAAAAAGAAAAAAAAAAGAAAAAACCAGTTTATCAATATGACCACCAGATCTACTTTCACGTGTTCAGTGTGCGACAAAGCCTATTGTGATAAGTATACCCTTAATCGTCACATTCGGACCATTCACGAGGGGAAAGACCAAGTATATCCCTGTCAGTTATGTGATAAGGTGTATAATACGAACGATGGCCTACAAAAACACAAACGAATACGTCATCAGCCACGTATGAATACACCAAACACGGCAATACCAGAGACGACAGCACCACCTGTCTATTTACACCATCATCGTAGTCTAACGCAAGTACCAGACTGCCACCACTGTATCTTCAATGATAACCTTACCCGCCATAATAGGAACATTCACAATGATTATCCCTGTCAGTTACGTGACAATCTAAACAATTCGAACCTACAACGGTACTTACATCACCAGACATCACGAGAATGAACGACACCATTAGACACCCTGGCAACAAGTCCACTCATAGTAGCAGAGGATATCCAACCAAATGATAGAGACAGTTTGGCAGCCCTTAAGGCGTACTGCAAGGACCTTTCGATTATGCTACCCAATCAAATGGTAGTATTAGAAAAAAGTGTCGACCACCGCTATCGGGTGGTTTTGGTATGATAAAAAGAAGTATTCAGATATCTTGTATGATATCTCATACATGTCTTTATTCTGGATCCGAAACAAATAAGGTATGTGTGATGACTTCGACAACAACAGTGTTTTTTGATAGTCAACCAACAGAGCCCAGAAGAATGAAGATCACTAATGCAGAACTTTTTGGTGTTTCACTAATCATCTATGTCATTGATTGATTCTTATGATATATAGCTAAACTGTTTTTCACTAATCATGTATGTCATTAATTTTTTCTTATATCGCTAAACTGTTTTTCACTACTCATGTATGTCCTTGATTTTATCTTATATCACTAAAGTGTTTTTCACTAACCATATATGTCATTGATTTTTTCTTATATCATTAAAGTTTTTTTCACTAAGCATCTATGTCATTGATTTTTTCTTATATCTCTAAACTGTTTTTCACTAATCATGTATGTCATTGATTTTTTCTTATATCACTAAAGTGTTTTGATGAATAATACATTCTTTGATATATTGAAACCAAGTTTTTTTTTTTGTTGTTGTTGATTTTCTTTAGTGGTTTTGTTTTCATGACGTTGTCTTGTCGGTTCAGAGCTTACATTACCAGATATGAACAATGTCTTAGAAGAAGTTATGGCAAATACAGAACAGTCAAATGTATAAAACCTAGGAAAAAAATAACCAAAGGCGAAAAGGCCAAAATATGGAATGTCTCGACCAAGCTTATAAATATTACAACTAAAAGGTTGATCAAAATTCAAACATTATAAAAATAACCAAATATGAAAAACATCGTCCAAAGACAGAAATATTTCAACTAAACTTATAAATAAGTCACCAAAAGGGAAAAGGTCAAGTACAGAAATACCTATGGAAAAAGTAAGTCCACAAAACTAAGAAAAAAAATGTAACTTCTGTAGTCAAATGTGTCTTATCTGAAAAGACGCTATCAATGTCACCCCTTTCCTTGTTTTACTTTACCAAAGACCTTCACCGTATCTGGTACAGAAACCCTTATACAGCACTCATCTCTCCACAGTCTTGGTTGCTTTCTAATACAAAGTGGTTACATCACCAAGAACTTCAAAACCTCAATTGTACAAGTGGTCCATTGAAACACCCATGACAGTTAACAACATGTATGGCCATGTAATCTGTGAGTCCATCGGGGATAGTTCATCCGAGTATTCCAAAAGCTCAATTTCCCATGGCTGACATCTTCAACTTGCTATAACACAACTTATTCTAATATACACTTTACATGAAATTTCCCAAATTTGGGCTCTATTAAAGATTACGTAATGAGATACACAAAGACACCAAGAACATATCATACAAAACAATTCACAAATTAAAACTTAAACCATATCAGATGAACCACCCAACAAGTACTACTAGAACACAAACATATAATAAGGAAACACATGACACACAGAGCTTACAGACAAATCACTTGGAGTCAAACAAATTTTGCTTCTTGTACTGTAGAATTCTACCAACACTTCTTTCCTATCACCAAAACTAAACATCTACCACACAACCACTGGCCATTTGTCCAACATAATACTCATACACTCGCCAACGACATTAAGGAAATGCATACTTATACATTGTCAGACATTAGATTTAAAGCCCCTACTACTAACATATCACCGGTGTCGAGTTCCCGTTTCACAAAAACACCCTCTTGTCAGTTGTTAGTGAAAACCAAACTCTTTCTTACTAACCCTAACCCTAATTATACATCATTTAACCCTAACCTAACCCCTAACCCTAACGATTCACCAAACACAACAAGCTCTTTCTGTAAGAGACATAGACACAAACCACTGTTAGAAAGCGAAAAAGTTAAATTTTAATTAACACTTAAAAATAATAAATCGCAATTTTATTGCGCAAAATGTAAGCTCGATATAGTCCTATACATAACCTATACCTATACCTATACCTATACTTAGTCTATATCTGTATATTAAGTGAAGCGAAATAAAATTGCGATTTATTATTTTTAAGTGTTAATTAAAATTTAACTTTTTCGCTTTCTAACAGTGGTTTGTGTCTATGTCTCTTACAGAAAGAGCTTGTTGTGTTTGGTGAATCATGGCTCAGATATCAATACCAATAATTTGGACCTGAAAGGAGATTTAAAAGGCACTGGGTTTATCCCATATAGCACGGCCTCTTTCCGCAGACGGACCTGCCAAAAGTTTCACAAAGTGCACGAACTCCGTAGCTACAGCAACAACTCCGAAAAATACTGGACACACGATCTGAATGACGGAGTCCAGCCATGAATCCACGACCTTCTGAGCTTCAGACGGCTTAACCACCTGGCCACGGTGACCCCCTTACACTCTTATAAAGCGTTGAGAGGAGAAGGAGCAATCTGCAACACAGATCCTGCACTTAGATACCGGGTCCGGAGAACATCCCCACACCAGCCTGACTCCGACAGATACAAGCTCTTGTCGGAGCTCAGACCGCTTGACCACCATGTCATCGGACTTAAGGTTAAGTTCAGTCTTCCAAGAGACTCACAATTAACCATCTAAACCATCGTAATCATCAATATCAGTGCTTGGCTGAACTATGTGGGCAATTATAGTTAACAATCTCACGCGATCAGCCCAGCCTCGAATCAAAAATGTGCTTTTGTGGCGGTTATATCATTTGGCAAAGTTAAAACAGTTAATTGCATATCCTTTACAGGACGTCGCAGTCAACACCAACATGTTTTGCTGTTGTGATCTCTTGGCAAGTTTACGTTCAGTTTGCCATTGCTTTCTGAACGACCGGCACCCATCACCACCATCATCAACTTCCACTTCTGCCGTCAATCGTCGTAGGGAGGAATAATTTGCGTTCCAGGGCCCAGTGGGCGGCACTGGGTGCCATCCGGGTATTTTTTTCTGGTTATAAAGACGATCTTGGAAGGACACGTTTGCGCTCAGAAACAGATGAATGCTCGCTGTGGGTCGGGTGGAGAGTGCAGCTGAACAGATGGAGTGTTCACATCTAGAAAGATTGATTTAGAAATGAGTGGGAAGCGGGTGTGGGTGATACTCGAAGCATTGAGTGAAAGTCAGGTGGACTTTTGATCAAGTGGCTACTGGAATAATCAATATGTAAACTCTTCGGTGGCTTTTGAAAAGGAAAGAGGGGGTTGGGAAGATCTGGGGACGTCCAGAGTGGAGTGGATGTTGATTCTTAAATTCAGTTTTCAGCAAGATGTAGATAACGATGCAAATGGGAAAATCACAAGAATGACAACCACAACAAGAACAACAACCACACAACAGCAGTCACGGCAAACACAATAGCAACGACAACAGTAACAACAACCACCACGACAACAACAGCAACAACGATCAGAAAAAAAAAAACAATAATAACCACAACAACAACAACAACAACAACCGCAGAAACAACCACAGCAACAACCGGAACAGTGGTCACAACAACAACAACAACAACAACAACAACAACAACAACAACAACAAAAACATCCACAGCTACAGCAACAACAACAGCAAGACCGAGACACATAAAATGTTCGAGACCCTCTACAGCCCAGCTATAGTGTGTAGACAATTCATGAACGCCCAGTGCCCAACAATCAGCATACCCTACAGTACACCTTCAGAAACCACCAACACACGTAAAGACTTACAATAGCGCCATCCGTGGGGTCGTAGTACCGCTGAATCAATGAGACAATGGTGCTCTTCTCACATCCACTCATGCCAACCAGTGCTGCTGTTTGTCCAGGCTTCACGTGTAAATCAATGCCCTTGAGAATGTCCACTTCTGGGCGAGTCGGGTAGCTGAAGTGGACATTCTTCTGTTGTATGTCACCTGAAATATGCGACTGAAAGAGGAAATATATGCATATATAATTTGCCTAATCGGTACTGCCAAGTCGTAGCAGAGCCCATGACGCAAAAGTAACGGGAGCAAAACTCCCGAACCAAATTGCAGAGATATCTAAGCATCTGACGTATAACGGAGATCACGTAAGTTTTGTTTGTCAATAACCACGAGAGTCAGATCATAGAGCTGGACGGGAGAAGCAGCACGTTCGAGTTATCTCCAATACATTGAGATATTTTGTGGCAGGACAATTTTTGTCATGGCTAATAGATAGTAGAAAGGAGAACCGGAATCATGGCAGCTTATATATCAGGATCAAGATTTTGGGACATATGACGAATCTAGAAATGACATTGAACATGTAGTACCAGAAGGACAGTTCGATAACCTTGGATGGACAGAAGAAATGAAGGAATGCAATACTAATGATAAGATAGTTCTCAGGAGCTAGGATAGTCAACCATTGAATAGTTATCAGTTATATTTTATTACGATCGTCCTGTCTGACGTTCACAGACCCGATCGAAATGTATGAAACTATATTCATTGCCTGATTGATTATTGCTCCAGAATATCGGCTAATAAACTTAGCCGCATCAGTTTGTTTGCCAGCCTTCTAGTGAGTCCCCTGATTGACTATTGCTCCAGAATATCGGCGAATAAACGTAGCAGGATCAATTTGTTTGCCAGCCTTCTAGTGAGTCCTTTTTATTCAAGTTCCGTTTACTTCTTTGCCGGACAGTTGTCGGCACCTCTGGACTGTTTCTATTCGAGCTTGTATTTGATATTATGCCAGAGTGACTTCCCAGAAATAACCATTATGTTTTTTTTTTTACTTTATGTTTATATCCAGTCATTTTGAACGCCAACTGTTTACAATTAACTCCGCTATGGCTCAGTTAATTAAACTGAGTCGTCTTGTATCTTTTACTGTTTACTGCTACACCTCCGCTATGGAGTTAAGAGGTCTTCTTGGCTGCTGGGTTAATGCACTTGCGCTTAAATTTCTAGTGCTCTGACGGTTGCTTATTCCCCACACCGGAAAGTTGGACTTGAAGTTTGATTTCTCGTTCAGAAAGCAATGCCAAACTTTTTTTTTTTTGCCTATCCCATTTACAGGACATCGTTGTTAACACCAGCACTGCTGATTTGATATGTTGGCATTATGTTCATTAGTTTGCCATTGCTTTCTGAACAACAGGCTCCCATACCAACACGTTAAAATCCAGCGCGAAACTGTCTAATGGCAAACTACTGAACGTAAAATTCCCTAGAATAACGACGTATGATTTAGGGCTGATCGCGACGTCGTGTAAAGCAAATGCAACATTTTTTATGTAATTCCAGTCCTCTTTCTACCTTTCTGAATATGTTCTCTGAGTAAACATTACACAGACCTGGGGGTGATGCACACCCGTGCCTCACTTCTTTAAAGCAATTCTTCTCGAGCTCTCAACTGTGTTTGTCAAAACGCTGCTCACGACGGGTTGTCCGTTGAGTGTGCGATTTTTCCCATACTGCTCCTCATGGTGGTACAGGTGTTTCTGAATTCAGGGTCGGTTACATAAAGGTCCGAATTACACCTGTCACGACCCGAGGTTCGAACCACCTAGCCCCACCCCACACGCCGAACCCCGCGCCCCACCCCTGAGCCCCCATCCCCACGTTGGCTAGCCGTTAAATCACCCAGAGGAAATGCACTGTAACCCTAAGCCTTACACACACCAATGGAATGATGATAGTTTTTATGCCCGACCCAGTACAGATAAAGAAAGAAGAAAATAAAAACCGATGAGGAAGAGCACTGTACCTTACCAGCATCACTAGTATGATGATAGTTTTTTTTTTAAGCACCGGCCCGCTACAATCAATAATACCAGCAAATATAAAAATTTTAAACACATAAAATTTATCACATAAAAAGGGAAGTAACAGTGCAAAAATACGTTCGATTATTTATTCATGGGTTGCATACCTTGAAAATGTGGTCGTAAAATAATCTGGTGCTATACCCTTCGTATATTAAAAAATGACGTCATCTATGACGTATTGCACCAGATTTCCTCCTTAGTTAGGACCCCAGATACTACCATTTCCAAAATAATCAAGGGAAGTAACTGGCGTTAAATTAAGAAATTATTATTTTAATGATTAATTAGGAGATTTCACTGCTTATGTTAAGTTAATTGAATGTGTACTATTGAGACTGGTCTCTAGTGTTATCTTGTCTAGAATTAAGCACTATCTATATGTTATTACGTGATTATTAATTGTGGCAATATACCCATATATAGAATTAATAGCCGTATTCTGGCTTCAGTCTTTTTTCCTAAAGCTGAATATGCCCAAGCGATCTTTTGGGTCTTTTGTTTTGTTGGCTAAGATCAAAATGTAGTATCTGTTCTTATAATTCAGGTTTCAATTGTGCTATTCTGACTAACAGTTGAACAGTGGACTTATATTTCAGTTTTCAATTGTGCTATATGGACTAACAGTGGAACGTTTCACAGCAGTTATTGCACGTTCTTGTTCTTCAGCTTCAGTGAATATTTGTGTATGGTGCTTTTGGAAATAACATTTCAAAAGATAACACAGCTCTTCCTAACGCCTTGAAGATGTCTCACTTTATATTCAGTCTGGAAGATTTCCAAAAGGGTGCCTGGTACCACCAGAGAACGTTGGTTTTGACGGTATCCGGGCCGCAGGCGGCAGCGAAAGCGACGCCGTCTCTGATAGCAAGCGTGTTGAGGGGACCATGTGGTGTACCTGTCAACGGCATGAAAGAGCCATTCCGACTGGAGCAGCCCACGAAATTGTACTGCACACTGACAGATGAAGTCAGTCAGTCAGTATATGACGGAATACATGGGAAAAAATTCGACCTTGACAAAAAAAGGCATCAGCGTGAAAGTAGAACACCTGGACAAAGAATAACGCCGAATCACAGTACACTGGTTACCGGAAATGATCACACCGGAAGGAGTCAAAAAAATGATCGCGGCCGTAACAGGAAACAAAGAACCCGAAGCATTTAGACTCCCAAATGCGGGAGGCCGAGGGGGGAGGGGGGGGGGGTTCTGTGCCACCCCACGAAAGATGTCCCTCACTATGTTACAATAGAGGCCCTTGGGGTCGTCAAAGGGACCCACAGGATCCTGATAACCGAGGCAGGCAGACGTGTAACCTGCCCAACATGTGGCCTCGACTCACACTGGGCAAATAAATGCGTGTAGAAGGAGGCCCGTTGAGAGGCCTGAAAACGGCCAACAGTTGACAACACTAACAAAGAGCGCGAAATTCCCAGTTATCTCAGGCCTACTTGCTAAGGACTTTCCGCCTCTGAGCAGCGCGCCGAAAAAGGCTGCAACACCCAGAAAAGACAAACAGAAACCACAAGAACCTGTACCACAACCAGAAGATGACGGATACACCAAAGTAATCTACAAAAACAACAAGAGGAAATTAAAAGAATTAGCGGAAAAAGAACAAGCCAACAAGTCAGACGAGCACGAATCCTCGTCAACAGTCACGCCCCACAAGAAGGGGAAAAACCGAACAACAAAACCGGAAGACAATGAGCAAACGAGCAAACAGAACGAACAAACGAGCAAACAAAACGAGCAAACAGAAGGACAATCGGAAAACGCAACCCACAACTTTCAAGAAGATGGAAACAATGACACCCCAAGATTTCAAACTCTGATAATTGATACCGTCACGGATTCCGAAGAAGAAAGAACATGAACCAAAGACTGTGAACGCTTATCACCGCAATAATGTGTCTTTATTTCCGTGGAAATTCGTGTACATCGAAAATTAGTGTGAACTTGATAACTTAAAAAGAGATCTATGTTTTGTTTGGGTCTGTAAATGGATGCATTAACATTTCAGGGCTGAGAACAAAACAACACCATATAATACAACTCACACACAAGTACAAACCAGACTTTATCCTAATACAAGAAACAAACATACATTCAGACGTACAAGGTGCTCAAATTAAAACACAATTATGATTCAAACATGCATATTTCAGTTTAGCGGTCCACAACACAGGTTCGGGAACATCTATATTACAAACATTAGACAGATGGAACATATTAAACACCAACAGGGATAATCAAGGTAGAATTACTTTTGTACAAATAGGAAATAATACACACACATACACTATAGTAAATATCCACGCACCGCCAAACTACAACTATCAACCACATTTCTACGAAGAACTAGACACAATACTCACAAACACATATAGGGGACAGAATGTCATACTCTGTGGGGATTACAACTGTGTCCTGGAAGTCTCTGACATAGTAGGGGGGACGTCGGGGCACAGGTGCGAAGAACCAACAGAGAGGGCATGAATCAGTTAGAGACATTGCAAAACATATTAGACACACACACAACCTAATAGTCGCATACAGGCAATTGCACCCACATAGTAGGGAAACAAAACACCCTAACAAAACACACAATAGGGAAACTAGATTAGATAGGATTTATATACCCGCAACACACCATATAATACTCGCCAAACACATACAGAAAACATTACAGTACACGGATCATAAAGCAGTATTAGTACACATCAGTACAAATCATACAAACACACATGCATCTAAAAGGTCGCACCATTGGAAATTTAACAACACACTTCTCAAGCATACAGAATACGTACAATATATGACACAACTCTTGCACACATACACGGACAACATATCAACGGAAAACATCGGACAATATTGGGATTTATTGAAAAATACAATACGAAGTAGAACACAACACCTTGCATCCTTTATACATAAAGAAAGGTTAAGACAAGAACAAATCATACAAATAGCCATCCAACTAACAAAGCAGGTAGACAACAACTCACCACACTTACACACATTAGAAGAACAACTAGAGCAATACCAACAACACAGATATCTAGGCGCTCCCCTCAGAACAAAACTCACCACAGCAAACAATATTTGGCAATTGAGCAGAACGTACAGCACAGCAGACAGATAAGTAAAATAATAGACATGCAGGGTAACACACAAACAGATCCAGCACATATAACAGAAGCTTTTAATAAATACTACACACACCTATTTACAGCAGAAACAGTAGATACACAGATACAAGACAACTTTTTACCGTATAGTAAACAGTTGTCAGACGGAGACAATGACATACTAGACGCAGAACTAACACTGACTGACATAACACACGCACTCAGTAAAATGAACAAAGACAAGACACCAGGACCAGACGGCCTGACTGTAGAATTCTACCATCAATTCTTTCATATACTAGGTTGCCTTCTTCTTAAAGTATTTCAAGACGCCTTTGACAAACCACAACTACCAGACAGTTGCAACATGTCATACATAACACTAATACCTAAGGAAAATACAGATAAGACACACATGAAAAACTACAGACCCATATCGCTTATCAACACAGACTATAAAATAGTTGCTAAAGCACTGACCCACAAACTGAGAAACTTTATGTCAACACTCATACACACAGACCAACAATGCGGGGTACCAAATAGGAACATCCACCAGCATACGCATTTTATTAGAGACATCATCACATACACACAGGACAAGGACTGTCAGGCCGCCCTCTTGTCCTTGGATGTCACGAATTGGCAGCCTTTACTTCCCAGAACAATTTTCGGTTCACTGTTGATGGGCCATGTAGAGGATCAACAGACGAACAAAACTGTTTTCTCTATATTCAAGGCTATACTGTCTTGACGTAAGCTTGCAAAACCTGCAAGTAAACAACCACCAGGAATGGCTTTCTATTTGGGAAGTTAATTTGACACCAGTACCGGTCACCCCCATATCAGTTTCACAGTCTTATCAATCCAGCCAGACGGGAGGGCAGACTCAGGGGACTGAATAGTAATTAAAACCAACCAGGCATGACGCAAGCAAACCTGGATTACCAACAGAGTTGTAAACTGGCTGTTGACCATGAGAACCTAATTGTTCCCTTGACATGACACCTGATAAGAATAGCTAGGAAATCGCCCAACCGCGATGGATGACCCCATCTGGTAGAGACTAGAGGCGCAAGGTGTGAAATCACTGATAAGACTTAGGGGGCTAATAATTGTCAGACCCACAGGTGTGATGGCCAATTGCAGTGATAAGTGCAATTACCGTCCGGTGGAGATAAGAAGAATTTATGCTGGGAATGCCAAGGAGATAATACGGTCTGCTTGACTCAGCTTAAATAAGGGTCCCTAGCCTGTTTTATGTTAGATTAAGTCTGACTTCAGAACAGGTGAGACAACCAGCTCGTTTTGTATGATTCTTAGGTTGCTAGATTTAACTAGGAGAATTATTTCTTAATAACTAGTCCCTTAGTAAGTCTCTTAGTTTCTTAGATGGATGGACCGATTTTCAGTCTATATCTGATCTAGGTTATTGCAAGAACTATCATTGTCAAAGGTTACTTGAGTGTTCTTTCTGAGTTCTGTGTTCAATATCATTGTGCTGTAAGTGCTACTCTTCTGAGAAGTAGAACCTTATGTAAGACAGATATTGTCTAAGTATACTTTTAGGTGTCTTGGTAGATGCTTGTCATTTCTTTGTACACTATCCTAGTTGCCTTTTTGGTGTGTGCATTTGTTGTACAGAATATAGTCGACTGACTATTTCTTTAATTCTTACAACAGCAGTAACTAACCAGTGCATTATGCTATGATGTTAAAGTATCATAATATGTCTAGTTTAATCAATATGTTTATGTGTATTGGATGTTTGATATATTGATTTGTCATATGCAAACCTACCAATATGAAGTGGTATGCTATTGTCTCCGCATTGGCACATTGGCCAATGATTGTGTTGGAAGCAGAGATGTAATGGTACAGACCTTACCCACACTTAGTATAGGGTATATGGTGCTAAACCTTTTTCATCATATGGTGGAGGGTAATGCATGGAAACCTGGCACAGCTACTGGTCACGGCTTGTAAGCCCGGATGATCAGGCATTATTATAATACCATTACCGACCCTGTGAGCTGCTAAACTAACTTTGGACGGAGCGGCCGTACGACACAGAATTTCTGTATTAGCGACGTGGACATGGGGCGGCAGAAATGTAATCATTACAGGCGTGTGAGACAATTGAAAAGCCCGTCCCAGACTAAAGACAGTAGGGAGAAGGAGGATGGTGAACACAGTAGAGCTGGAAGATAAACTTGGCCAGACTGGTCATTGTATATGTTTGTGTTATGATATGTTTTAATTAGGATTGCGCTGATGTAGAACTGATATAACACATTCTTGACTTTCTTTCAAGCTCTCACAAGGAGCACCTATGTTGTAGATCTCAAGATAGAGTGAAGACTAGTTAGAGCTAGGACTGACCAGATTCGTCAGACTACCGGCAAGCTGTTTCTTTTGTGTGTGTCTACTGGAGAGTGGGGATCTGGACCACAGTTCCAGATAGATGAAGTAACAAGTAAAGTTACGTAATGTTTCTCATCACAATATGTTATATGATTTTATCATCCTCATATTGACAATCATCCAATGTCTATGATTAGTAAATAAATGTTGTAGTCTTGTAACTCATAGTTCTGTCATTATATTTTTTTCCAATTGTGCATACGTGTTGTTGTGTACATTGGTGGGGGTTCACTTACACACCAAGGAAAGGAGCAGTCAGGGAGAAAACCTGTACTGAGATAGTCGTCTATACTAATATATTTAGACTTAAAACATCTATCTTAAGCTAACCTTCTCTTTCCTATACCTTGGCGAATATTCAGCACAGTTCATTTCATTTTGTAACGAGCCACTTAGAGCTGTACGTTGGATATTCATGGGCTTAATCTGTAGTTCAGCCATATAGATTTTGTCCCTAGTCAGTTTCTGACTATCTGGGGTTGCTCGCCAGTGAATAATACATTCATCTAGCCGGTGGGGCACCCCGACTTATGACAGATTGGGGTCCAGTCCGCGATCCTGAACCAGGATTCTAGTAATCATAGTGATTCTACTAGACCCTAGACAAACGATTTTTCAAAGTTAACTCTTGTAATCTTCAATCATCAAAATAGACTATCATCAAATGTAGCTAGTTTTAGTTGAGGAAGTTACAGAGTATAAATATAACTTTTCAAAAAGTTTATAACAGATAAGAACTTATGAGAACTACCTCATCTATCATTTATTGATAAGTATTTTAATTCTTATCATTTAGTGTATCATTCATCATTTAATGATAACTGATCACTTTAATCATAATTACATTGATGTGTTTGATGATTTAACTGCTTGATTGATTTGCAATTTTATGCTACTTATGCCATTTTCATTATGACATGTATGCAGTGCATTTTAATATTTATTTAGGTAAATGTTATTGATTACTGTGTAGTATATCTCTCACACTTACTTCACTGCGGTCGCCAGAAACTACTTGAATATTCCTTTCAGTTGTCTTTCATTGCTGAGGCTAAACTCTACACATTGGTTTAGGTTCTGCTGTCATTGGTTCACTCTTGTCTTTCTAGCTTAGCTCTAAATTTGATAGATACATAAGAGCTTACCATTTAGCCATTAGCAAATATGGACTCACCTTCCCAGGATCTAGATTATCTGAAGGCGCGAACAGATTACTTAGAGTCCACGAGAAGGTTAGGCATAATAGAGGGCTTAACAGGCGAACAATTAGAAATATACATCAGAGATGAGATGAAAGAGTGGGACATGGCGGAGGAACAGATGAATAAAACAATTGATGAGTTATTTGAAGCAAAAGAGCGTAGCAAAACTGAAGAAGCAGAGATTAATAAAAAGCATATGGAAGTAGTCAATGCAGAGAAGCTAACCTTTCTAGCGGAACATAAGGTAGGAGATATGGATGCTCACCCAACCAGGAAGGAAGGGACATCTTTGCCACCCACCGCGGAATCAGAGTTAGTGGACCGGGAACTACAGGTTCTCATCCGACCCTGTCCTAAACGGAAAAGAGGGAAGAAAAAACGTGCAAAAGGCACTTCAAACAGTCACAAACGTGATAACTGTTTGTACCACGGCAATGGTGGTTTAACTGTACAGGACCTTCAGGGAAACCACTTAACTTCTACGAGAAATGAATCTCGAGAGAAAGAGGAACTGAAGACAACCTTTAATGAGGTCGCAGGCGGAGACCTAGCCGATTCTCACATTCCCTTCTGTTCACAGAATCACGAAGTGGAATTACATCTGACTGAAATAGGGAGGATGGAAGTAACGGAATCCCAGGTGAATTTCATTACTGCAACGCGGGAAGAATCACTAATTATCAGTTCAGATAATTTAACTGGTCCGCCAGTACAAGACTCCCAGGAATCTCATTTTACTTCAACGAGAGGTGAAACTCAAGAGGAAGATGACCTGAGGACATCTTTTAAGGAGGTCGGAGATCGAAAGGTAACCGACTTTATTATTCCCTTCAGCTCAGGAGAGGATGAAGTGGGATTAAATTTGACTGACAGAGGGATGAAGGAAGACCCGGAACCCCTTGTGATCTTTGAGGCTGCAGCTCAGGAAAAGACACTAGACATCAGTTCAAATTATTTACGTATTGTGATGGATTGCTTAGACAGCCCACCGCAGGATTTACCTCAACTGGACTTAGCCCATGAAAGCAGGACCAGATAGGAACATCCAGACAAGGAAACATTTCCAGTTGTTATCTTACAGTATACCAGTTCGGAGACTCAGGAAACACAGGGAATTGTTAGGAGCCAGAATATGGATTCTGATTTTGTGCAGACAACATTGTCTGTAGTTGCTAAAGAAGAAAATTCTTTGCACAAGATGGAGGAAGAAACGCCTATCATCTCATTAGCTGAAGTTATCAGGGAATTCCAGCAACAGGAACCTGAAGTCACAGAAGTCAAGAGTGGTTTGACATCAACACTCTTAGGACTCAATCTACCCTTCAGTCAGGTCGATTTGATAGGAGTAGATCAGCTATTTGTGGATACTTTATTCAAAAGTAACACCACTTTATCGCCCTGGAGTAACTGTGTTATTTCTCAAGGCAGGACAACTTGGCACACTAAATTTCCAATTTCTAGCACGGTTTTCACACGAAACTCTAATGCAGAGAAACTCAGCCCGTTAACTGATTATCAGGGGAAGAAACCGCGACACCGAGGAGGGAAGATTGTTACGCCCGACTTTGAAGGAGGAAAGCGCCAGTTGAATTTATATCATGGGACCATGATGTGCAACATTATTCCTTTCAAAAGGAAGATATTGATGGATCAGTTAAGGATCTATAATGGATGGAGGAATATCACGGAGTCAAGCTTTGCTGTGGCCAACTTATGCAAGACCTCACTACGGGTACATCCTCGGCTGAAAGGAGTAAATCACGTGAGTGAATGGTGTAAAACAATTGCTGCCCAGAGGCGTAGAAGAATCCCGTTGATTGTGATCTTTCCCAGAGGGATAAAATTACAACCTCCTGACAATTACCGGATTTTACCAAGCTATTGCATGGAATCCCGGCCGAAAACCAGGTACAAGGACCTATCCAAAGTATCATGGGAGTATGGAAATGGAACGTCTTTATGCAGATGCAGGACAACCCATTGCCACAAGGAATATTGGAAACCTTTAGGCAGATACAGAACGGAGAGTGCTTAGGCATTATTCTGGGATGTACGGCGTGCTTTGACAAAAGATTTCTGGCAGAAACTGTTTTTTACGGGGAAAGCTCTGTCACGAATTGGCAGCCTTTACTTCCCAGAACAATTTTCGGTTCACTGTTGATGGGCCATGTAGAGGATCAACAGACGAACAAAACTGTTTTCTCTATATTCAAGGCTATACTGTCTTGACGTAAGCTTGCAAAACCTGCAAGTAAACAACCACCAGAAATGGCTTTCTATTTGGGAAGTTAATTTGACACCAGTACCGGTCACCCCCATATCAGTTTCACAGTCTTATCAATCCAGCCAGACGGGAGGGCAGACTCAGGGGACTGAATAGTAATTAAAACCAACCAGGCATGACGCAAGCAAACCTGGATTACCAACAGAGTTGTAAACTGGCTGTTGACCATGAGAACCTAATTGTTCCCTTGACATGACACCTGATAAGAATAGCTAGGAAATCGCCCAACCGCGATGGATGACCCCATCTGGTAGAGACTAGAGGCGCAAGGTGTGAAATCACTGATAAGACTTAGGGGGCTAATAATTGTCAGACCCACAGGTGTGATGGCCAATTGCAGTGATAAGTGCAATTACCGTCCGGTGGAGATAAGAAGAATTTATGCTGGGAATGCCAAGGAGATAATACGGTCTGCTTGACTCAGCTTAAATAAGGGCCCCTAGCCTGTTTTATGTTAGATTAAGTCTGACTTCAGAACAGGTGAGACAACCAGCTCGTTTTGTATGATTCTTAGGTTGCTAGATTTAACTAGGAGAATTATTTCTTAGTAACTAGTCCCTTAGTAAGTCTCTTAGTTTCTTAGATGGATGGACCGATTTTCAGTCTATATCTGATCTAGGTTATTGCAAGAACTATCATTGTCATAGGTTACTTGAGTGTTCTTTCTGAGTTCTGTGTTCAATATCATTGTGCTGTAAGTGCTACTCTTCTGAGAAGTAGAACCTTATGTAAGACAGATCTTGTCTAAGTATACTTTTAGGTGTCTTGGTAGATGCTTGTCATTTCTTTGTACACTATCCTAGTTGCCTTTTTAGTGTGTGCATTTGTTGTACAGAATATAGTCGACTGACTATTTCTTTAATTCTTACAACAGCAGTAACTAACCAGTGCATTATGCTATGATGTTAAAGTATCATAATATGTCTAGTTTAATCAATATGTTTATGTGTATTGGATGTTTGATATATTGATTTGTCATAAGCAAACCTACCAATATGAAGTGTTATGCAATTGTCTCCGCATTGGCACATTGGCCAATGATTGTGTTGGAAGCAGAGATGTAATGGTACAGACCTTACCCACACTTAGTATAGGGTATATGGTGCTAAACCTTTTTCATCATATGGTGGAGGGTAATGCATGGAAACCTGGCACAGCTACTGGTCACGGCTTGTAAGCCCGGATGATCAGGCATTATTATAATACCATTACCGACCCTGTGAGCTGCTAAACTAACTTTGGACGGAGCGGCCGTACGACACAGAATTTCTGTATTAGCGACATGGACATGGGGCGGCAGAAATGTAATCATTACAGGCGTGTGAGACAATTGAAAAGCCCGTCCCAGACTAAAGACAGTAGGGAGAAGGAGGATGGTGAACACAGTAGAGCTGGAAGATAAACTTGGGCAGACTGGTCATTGTATATGTTTGTGTTATGATATGTTTTAATTAGGATTGCGCTGATGTAGAACTGATATAACACATTCTTGACTTTCTTTCAAGCTCTCACAAGGAGCACCTATGTTGTAGATCTCAAGATAGAGTGAAGACTAGGTAGAGCTAGGACTGACCAGATTCGTCAGACTACCGGCAAGCTGTTTCTTTTGTGTGTGTCTACTGGAGAGTGGGGATCTGGACCACAGTTCCAGATAGATGAAGTAACAAGTAAAGTTACGTAATGTTTCTCATCACAATATGTTATATGATTTTATCATCCTCATATTGACAATCATCCAATGTCTATGATTAGTAAATAAATGTTGTAGTCTTGTAACTCATAGTTCTGTCATTATATTTTTTTCCAATTGTGCATACGTGTTGTTGTGTACATTGGTGGGGGTTCACTTACACACCAAGGAAAGGAGCAGTCAGGGAGAAAACCTGTACTGAGATAGTCGTCTATACTAATATATTTAGACTTAAAACATCTATCTTAAGCTAACCTTCTCTTTCCTATACCTTGGCGAATATTCAGCACAGTTCATTTCATTTTGTAACGAGCCACTTAGAGCTGTACGTTGGATATTCATGGGCTTAATCTGTAGTTCAGCCATATAGATTTTGTCCCTAGTCAGTTTCTGACTATCTGGGGTTGCTCGCCAGTGAATAATACATTCATCTAGCCGGTGGGGCACCCCGACTTATGACAGTTAGTTGCTAAAGCACTGACCCACAAACTGAGAAACTTTATGTCAACACTCATACACACAGACCAACAATGCGGGGTACCAAATAGGAACATCCACCAGCATACGCATTTTATTAGAGACATCATCACATACACACAGGACAAGGACTGTCAGGCCGCCCTCTTGTCCTTGGACCAGGAGAAGGCTTTTGATAGAATTTCCCACTCCTACTTATATAAGACTTTAACACGCTGCAACTTGGGCCAGTACTTTAGGCAGTGGATAGAGACCTTATACCGGAGACCTGAAAGTAAGGTGTTGGTAAACCATACGCTTACTGCTGGCTTCCGGCTCAAAAGGTCGGTGAGACAAGGATGTCCCCTATCACCGCTGCTTTATGTGCTGACCCTGGAACCACTACTCGAAGCAATCAGACAGGACACGAACATCAAAGGCACTTTTATTCCTGGGGGAGGAGAGAGGAAGTTGCTCGCGTACGCGGACGACACCGTTTTCTTCCCCACCAACAACAAATCCATCACAAATATACTCCACACCTTTACACAGTTTGGTAAGCGGAGTGGAGCAAAATTAAACATACACAAATCACACATAATGGGTCTTGGTAACTGGCGGAACAAAGCAGACTTTCCTCCCGGCTTAACAGCGACAGACAACATCAGGCTTTATGGGATAAAATTTTCTAACAACTCCCGACAAATACATGCACAGACATGGCAAAACCTCACACAACAAATTATAGACATGCTGCACAGATACAAGTATAAGACATCCACAATATTTGGTAGGAGCACTATAGTTAACACATTCATCATTCCCAAAATTATATATTTAGTCACAGTGCTAGAACCTCCTAAACAGACAATCACAGTAATCAACAAACACATCAGACGTTTCATCTTTGGCAGCACAATCTATTGCATACAACATAAGACACTCATACAGGACAAAAGACAATGGGGGATAGCACTACAAGACATACACACCAAAAGACAAGCGCTTAGAATCCAACACATAGGACATATCCTCACTCAACCAGAACAGCACCAACTAGCACTCTATTACATAGAACTCAGACTGCAACACCTTAGAAGAATGCAACTCAATTCACCACACCAGTTTGGAACACTACCCTCTTTCTACAAGACATGTATACGTGCACTTCAAGGACACGATCATCTAATACACCAGACAACACACCAGATTTACACATATCTAGTCAAACAACAAGCACCCCCACTACGACTTAGAATAAAAAGAGGACAAAAATACTACATACAAGACTACACATGTACTTTCTCTAATCTTCGCAACCCACACATCACACCCAAAGCCAGAGAAATTACGTATCGTTTAATCTTTAACATGTCACCCACTACGGAAAAAACAAGCACACAGGTCAAAACAAATAGCACAATGTCAACTTTGAAGAAATAACATACAGGAAACTGAAGATCACATGTATTACACATGTCCAACAGTCCAAGACGCACTAGACACACTAAGACAACTCATTGAAACATTCACTAAAAAGAAAACAGATATGTATAAAGCAATCTTTTTAAATACTATTCCTAAAACTACCAAGGACAACCACACGAATTTGCTAATTTCACTGGCAGAATACAGGTACCTAGTATGGTCCTGTAGAAATGCAGCTTCATACAAATTTAAAACGTACAATTAACTTTTAATACTGCACATGTTTCAAAACAAAATTACACAAATATTCACAAAGACACTGACATAATTTACATCTCTTCCTAGGCTGCTGACACCCACACCGTTGTGACGCGTGTGGACGGCGAGAGGTGAATTGTTTTGTGTCTTCACCTTAGACACCAACTTTTCATTCTATGTATATATTATTAGTATGAGGGTATTGAAAGATTCTAAGAGTGAGGGAAGGATATTTTTAGGGTGTGTGAGGGAAGAAATCATCAACACACCATAATTTGTTTGTTATCTACATCATCATAATTATCATCATCATAAACATCATCATCATAAATATCATCAATTACTGTCCCTACAAAGTAATACATGGTTAAATTTTTATTTTATTACCCATAATTTATACTATGCAAATATAACTTGGTTTTTTTCTTTTACACCCCCCCCCCCACACCTCCCATTTAAATGTAAAAACGTTGGAATAAAGGTTGTAAAAATTGCGCATATGTAACCTACACTTCCACATGCAACACACTGTAAAAACACGAACAATACACCTTGCAACGATTTTAACACTCAATAAAAGTTTTTAAAAAAAAATCTGTTCTTATCACACATACACGCCCACATCCAACGCTCCGTAAATACATCTACACAAATACTAAATACACAGAACGCATGTAACAACACAAACATTATAAATGCAACCACTACCTTTCTGGTTTGGAAACCCGGATACTATCACATCCCTCTTTCCCACCATTTTGATACTGTGATTGTTGATTCTGCTGCCGCCCTCGCCGATTGGATCAAACATTTTATACTGCCAGTTTCATCATTACCGATTGGTGCTGATGGTATTGGCGGTTTTGGAGCCGAGGGAGGTGGCAGGGGAAATAAAAACGGTGCACTATCATCATGCTGTTGTTTTGTAAAGGTTTACCCTACAACAAATTCAATGTAGAAATGTAAAAATTTATAAAATATTTGTATTTTTACTCATATGTCACCTACACGTCCACATGCAACGCTCTGTAAAAACACAAACAATACACTTTGCAACTATTTTAACACTCAATAAAAGTTTAAAAAAAAAAAAAAATCTTCAACCCCGAAAAAAGGGGGGAGGCGGGGGAACCAGCTTGCCTGAGGTAACCGCCTAAACCCCCCCTCCCCAAAAAAAAATCAACACTTCATCTGGGCAAGGTCAGCAGCAGAGGCGGTCATCCGAATGACACACAGGTTCGATGAACCTCATGTCGCATTACCTCTAAAGAACAGAACACCCTTATTTTTACAAAATGTTTTTGTACATGGACAAACGTAATCAATGTTCACTGCTAGAAAACCCATTGCTGAGTGAGCTCACAGCAGGTCTGAAGTCGTCAGAAGCAGCCATATTCCCTCCCCCCCCCCACTCCCATTCCCTCGACGAGTATCTCACGTGCATTAGGTTCCTCACACTTGCCGGGGGAGGGTCTTCCCGTGTGTCCTTCTCCTGCCGTGCACTCACATCCTGATTTCCAGCTTGGAGACACTTTAATCGCTGATGCCGGATATCCCACACTAAGTTTGTGGACGTGTCAGAGAAAGGGAACACTGCAATGTTTAGTTTAGTTTAGTCGACGGATCAACATCACTGCACACAGGTGTAACTCATAAGTGCTCCGTTTTCCTCCTAACTGAAACCTGAGTCTGGAGAACCTCGGCTCAGTGCACGAACTCCGTAGCACCGGCGAGGGTCTTGAAATACTTTAGATAGATTTTTAACTCGACATTTTTCCCGGGCAGCGCTGTTAGTCTACTCTTTTTCGATCTCCAACTGCGAAGGGATTTTTTACGTGCCCAACAATACACACGGGCGTCCGATCTCACTACACAGAGACCAGGGGAAATTTTATTACTAGATGTCCACGTGCAAAAATCCCGGTCCTCACCGGGGCTTGAACCCGGGACCTCCAGCACTCGAGGCGGACACCATACCTCTAGACCACTCAGCCCCCTACTGCAATATGTCGTCACAACGGTAAAGTTGGAGCAGAAGAAAGGTGAGACGAAGAAACGAACGAACAAGCTTTATTTTCAAAGGGTTAAGATGTGGGCACGCAGGCCCGTCTAAAGAGAGACTAAGCTGTGCTGTTTGGCATCATGGCATTGGGGAATATTAACATCAGAAAGGAGTGGCGGCACTCGAGACACAAGGCTGTGCGCAGACATGATCACCATCGCCAGACTTTGGGATATTGGATCGGAAGTTCAAACCATAATATATATTGTAAATACCACGAATTATAAGGAACAAACCAGAACTCAATTCAATGCTGGTGCTCTGACTCTGAGAGGCAAAAGGAGCACAACCTAGATACCCAGGCTTGTCAATGGGACATATTTTTCTGTCGCATCCCATTCCATCCCATGGTAATTTGTGCCTGTCCCATTCCATTCCATTGGATTTTCATTATAATATTAATATGGAATACAGTTCAAATAAAATTATGAAATTGATGAAAGTTTAGGTTTAGTGTCTACTAAATAGGACTACAAGTATAAAGAGACATAAAAAATGACACAATTGATAAATTTACTAGGGGGAGTCAATAAGAAAGTCACAAATGGCTATAGACAAAGAACTAACTTTGGTAACAACTTGAAACCAGTTTATTTTTATATGTGCATTGTGCCTTTATTTCCCAACATAATTGTCCACCACCATTGATACACTTATCTCAGTGTTTTGTGAATCCTCCTAAACCGGCTGCATAGAACTGCGTGCACTGTTTTCTAAACCACGTTTTCACTTCACATTCAACTTCGGCGTCATTCGCGAAATGTCTCCCGTCAAGGTAGGTTTTCAGTGGACCAAAAATGTGGAAATCGCTAGGGGCTAAGTCGGGGCTGTAAGGTGGATTTTCCAGAACTTCCCACCGTAGTTCGTTAATTTTCTCCTGCGTTAATCGAGCCGTATGTGGCCTGACATTGTCATGAAGAAGCAACACTCCTCTAGTCAGCAGTCATGGACGTTTTCTTCAAATTGCATCATGCAGCATCGATATAACTTCACAGTACGATACAGAATTCACATTGTCAAATTTCTTCTTGAAATTGTTTAAAAGCACTCATTGACAATCCCAGAACACTGTCAGCATAACCTTCCCTGCTGACGGCGGAACCTTGAATTTTTGGACACAAGGCGAAGAAGGATGTTTCCATTACACTGAAGCGGGACAAACATTTGTCAGCATAAACAGGAAGCATTGTATTATGAATGTCCTTTGCAGGCAGTCCTTATGCCCACAATAAACGCACAACAGCACGTTGCTCTTTGGTTGTACACTCCGTAATTACAGCTGCCGTTGTGTTTGTGCGCTGCTCATGCACATGAGACACCTGGCGCTACATGACGAACGGGATTATAAAGTTCGATGTTGCTGTCACCAAATGAGATCTGTAGAAAACACCAAATACATTTACCTGATATCCCACATAACTGTGTGACAAACATATTGACTCGATCTCGTAATATTCAAGCTTATTCTATGGAGAAAAAAAACGTTTAATCTAAATATGACAATTGAGTGTCATTCTGACACTCTCATTCTGTTTCTGAGTCACTCTGCTCATTCAGCACATTATCAATTTCTTGCTGATCGACTATTTATAATAATTCAGTTAATCCAGGTAATCCCTGAACCATTTCCACAATTTTCATCTTACATGCAAATCGAATATACACAAGAGTTTATAAAGAGAGATGGTAATATCCGTTTTCGTAAATTACTCAATAACAATCCAGATGCACTAAATAAGCGTTCTACTGCTGCTGATGACGCTGGTATGGGCAAAACAATTTTCGCACTAGCTTTTAGCAATGGAAACCTATGTTCATTTTTTTCCAATAATTTAATGGTTGTGAAGTTAGTTGCCGTAATTTTTGAAACATGGTGACTTCATCCTCAAGGCATTTGTTTCTGGGGTCATCAAACTTAAGTGCTTTGTTTCGTGGAGGATCCAAAAATAAAATATATTTATATTTAAAAAAAATATAAATATATAAAGAAAAAGAAGAATAAAAAGCTTTAAAAAGGTAAAATATAATTTTTTTTTAAATTAATAAAAAAAAAACAATTAAGGGTAGCTCTGACGGAGATCAAGTTGCTATAACATGTCTACTGTCCCATGTGAAATACAAATGTGAGCTGTCCCATCCCATCCCATCCCATCCCATGGGACCTCTCCCATGTGATTTCCACGAGAATAGCATTTCCATGGCCAAGCCTGCTGTTCCCAGACTCTGCTTATTGTGTAGGTAGGCGAACCTTGTCGCTTATCTATATATGGCACATGATGGTGATGATACAGGGATTATGAGGAATGTACCAGGCATCAATCCAGAACTCTATTCGTGGCCTGGATCTCAGAGACAAACAGGAAAACAGAAGAAGAGGAATAACAGAATCTGATTTAGTAAATTTAATTTGAAAACAAAAGAAGTAGTTTTATCCACCAAGCGAAACGACTCTGCAGAGAAACCACCGATCTGCCCACAGTTGGTATCCCCCTGACACCTATTCCAGAGCGAACTCCACGGAAAGATGCACATAGACTATCACTACAAATCCAAAATGAAGTGCAAATGGCTATAGACAAAGAACTAACTTTGATAACAACTTGAAAACCAGTTTATTTTTATATTGATATTTGACAAGGAAGAACAGAACAGTGTACAGCGCAGAACAGCCACTCTCAGCTTCCTTGATGAAGAATACCCACAGGACCTCTGGATCCGAGACTACACAGATGGGTCAGCACAAAATGCTGTCCGAAATGGAGGAGCGGGAGTGTACATAGATACCCAAAATAATAGTAGGGACTCGGCCAGAGTTCCAACAGGAAAGTACTGCCATAACTATGATGTTGACATTGAGGCAATCAAGATAGCAACAGAGAAATTACTAAATACCAACCATGGTACACAACCTGTGGTGCTGTTGACAGATGCAAAATCAGTACGCGAGGCGCTCCTGTCTGGAAAATTGTCAGTACTAAGTACACTACTTTCTGAACTTAGCACTCAGCATAAGGTCACCATTAAGTGGATACCATCAAGCTGATCAATTGGCTAAGGAAGGAGCAAAAGAAGAACAGCCTGATGTGCCCATTACATACCACCAAAAGAAAAGAATGTTCAAATCAGTAAATCAGTCAGAAGGCCACCAAAGCCTGCTCAAGACGACTACCCCGTTATGGACAGACCAGAACAAGTCATTAGAACAGGGCACAACAGATTACGCAACCACATGTATACAAAATTCAAGATTGGTGATTCAGCCATGTGCACATGTGGTTTGGAGCCGCAGACAGCAGAGCACATACTCCAAGACTGCCCAAACTACAACATATCCAGGCAAACCTTCTGGCATAGAGAGACAACAGTGGAACATAACCTCTATGGACCGCTGAGTGAACTAAACAAGACTATTACACTCATACAGGAGACAACATTGTAGTTATAGTTGTATTTCAAGCTAACGAAAGAAGAAGAAGAAGAAGAAAACAAATAACACAAAAACAAAACAGACATTATCCGACTATACTGTTACTTGTTAAATAAAGAAAATTGTATATTTATGAATGCCTGTATTTCTACATAACTTACCACGGAATAAAACTGTCTCACTAACAGCGTGATGTCTCGGAAGCTGAAATATTGTAGCCATGTTAAGCCATGTCAGAACCGGGTTAGAAGGCATAGTTCCTGAGTGAAGAGCCAGGGTTGGCCAACACGACATTGAACACGGGACATTGGGGACGCCTTGGGCATGGACATAAATGAGGAAGGGCAAAAGATGGTGAATCTCTGCAACGGATGAGAGCGACGTTCTGCGGGATACATGCTACATGATGATGATTTCCCTTACCTAGTTGCCAAGTAAGGATGGGTTCATGAATTGTTTTTTCTTCTTTTCTTTTTTTTTGGGGGGGTGGGGTGGGGGTGGGGGTGGGGGGTGTGGGGGCATATCCTATTTAAAGAAAAGAAAACATGCATCAATACTTCAAGAGCTGAATAATGAAGAAGGTTGGCTATTAAAGACGATAGAACAAACAACAAATTGAAATATTTTGATCACTTGAAGTGTCACGAAAGTTTGGAGAGAACAATAATGCAGGGGTATATGCATGGGAAGAGAGGACAAGGAAGGCGAATGAGAAGATGGGTGCAGGATGTGGAGGATGATCTCCAGATAGGTGTATCGGGCGCGGGACATCTTGCTTATGATCGAGAGGTTCTGCAAAAGACATGATACTGAATGAATGAATGAATGAATGAATGAATGAATATCCTATTGACAGGACATCGCTGTCAACACCAACATCTTACTACTGTTGTTGAAGTCTTAGCAAGTTTACGTTCATTAGTTTGCGTGTTCAGGTATGGTCCTAAACAATAACACTAATCTTTTACTGAGAACCTTGTGACAACGTTGATGACTAAAGATATTAGAGATAGAGCTGGACAGAGGAAGACAATGCTGGATGAGTTGATAAACCGGCTAAGAAGAATATCGGCTGTTGAGTTTATCAAACATAGAGTCGATAGATGGTTGTGTGAATAAACCACAGGAACAGCGACATATATGGAGATCGAAAACAAAACGGAGAAGAGAATTTTTTTTTTTTTTTTTTAGCATATCCTTTTTACAGGACTTAGCTGTCAACACCAGCATCTTTCAGCTGTATGTTGATCTCTTGGCAAGATTACGCTCAGTAGTTTGCCATTGCTTTCTGAGCGGCCGTCTCAGTATCCCGCAAGTCACGAGCGGGGGTCGAACCGTCTCAGCTCTCGCTCCGCTACGAGACTCTGCGTGATACACGGGATTACAGAGAGAAAGTTTTGTAACCCCACAGCCAGAGAGACCGGCAGAAGAGAATTAGAGGCATAAAAACAGGTTAGGCATATTTACTTTACATGACGTCATGGTCAACCCCAGCATTGTTTGGTTGTTTTTAATTTCTTGGTAAGCTTATGTTCAGAAGTTTGCCATTGCTTTCTGAACGACCAGCACTCATACCACTGTATGAAAACCAACGCAAGTAGGTCTGCTTCCAAATCGTCTGCAGATGTGTTTTGAACGTGGTATGCGAGGATACGAATTGCTCCCGTAACTCCTTCGCCACAGTACAGGCTGAACCATTTCGCCACGGAGTCCCCTGTATGCAGGATATCGTCACTGGAGATCTTCATGTACGACACTACCCTCCTGGCACCAGAAGAGAGCCCTGCCCGCCGAATACCTCCACGTCTTTGATTTGTACAGAATGGTTTTCATTACACATGACTATCTCCATACGTGCTCCAGCCTCCTCCCGTAGACAATGCAAGGAGAAATTTATTACTGCTATTTGTTGTTGGTGCGTATTCTTGTATAATATCTACATCTATTGGTTTGTCTTTCATTTTGACCATAATTACTCTATGTGAAATATACCAGTAACCATTAATTGACTTGGCTGTTATTTTTAATCAAATATTAGTTCTACTCCTTTCTGGTGTGAATCCCCTCCAGAATACATTATTGTGTGTTTGTCGGTTGTAATTTTGCCCGATCCCTTCCATCTCATCTCATCTCTCCTAGAATATTCTTAATTTTCATTCTTTTCATTTCTCATATCATATTGTTCAACTGTCCCAACTCATTTAATATCCTAATATTCCATGTTCCTATTTGAAATGTGTTTCCCATTTTAAATTTATTTCCTATGTTAAATTTATTCGTTATGATTTTACCATGAGTAGCTGGATGGTCTGGAACGGTGCCTGAGTGAGTGAAAGAGTAAGTGAATGTGTGTGTGTGTGTGTGTGTGTGAAAGATAGAGAGAGAGAGAGAGAGAGAGAGAGAGAGAGAGAGAGAGAGAGAGAGAGAGAGAGACAAAAAGAGAGTTGAATTGCATCACTAATTTTTACGTTACAACATGTATTTGTACAATTTTTCTCCATATTTCTCAATTTTCTTTTGCAACTTTGCGAGAATACTCACGACAATCGTCACTGCATGTGTGTGTAAAGTGTGGAAGTTTCTTCATATAAATAGGTTGGTGGATGGTGGGGGATGTGTGTGTATGTGTGTGTGGTTTCGGAATGTGTGGGTGGGTGGAGAGAGATTGCGTGGATGTGTGCGGGATTTGTTTGTGGGTAGGTGCGGTAGGTGTGGTTTGGCGGGGAGATGTGTGTGGGTGGGGAATGTGTGGTTAGGCGATGTGTGGTTGGGGGATGTGTGTTTGGTTGCGTAGTTGGGAGCGAGTGGGTAGAGGAGAATATGTGGGTGGGTGATTGTGGTGGGTTATGTGATGGGTGAGGGATATGTGTGTAGGTAAGGGGATGTGTGTGGGTGGTGGATGTGTGGGAGGGGGCATTATGTGTGCCTGGGGTGTGTGTGTGTGTTGGTGGGGGATGTGGGTGTGGGGGATGTGTGACTGGGTGATGAGATGTGTTTAGGTGGGGAATGTTTGTGGATGTGGGGATGTATGTGTGGGTGTGGAGACATGTGTGTGGGATAGAGATGTGTGTGTGGGTGTGAGCTGTTTTGGTGGATGGTTGGAAATGTGTAGGTTTCGGAGGGGTTGTATGGTTGGGAAAAGTGTGTGTGGGTGGGTGAAGGATCTGTAGGTGAATGGGTTTGTGAGGGTGTGGGGGTTGTGTGTGGGTTGGGGGATGGGTGTGGGGATGTGTGTTGGTGGGGGTTATGTCTGTGTGGGTAGGGATGTGTGTGGGTGGGGGTTTGTGTGGGTGGGGTAAGTGTGTGAGAGTGGAGGATATATTTGTTGGTGATGAGGGTGTTTGTATGTGGGGGATGTGTGCGTGGGTAGGAGATGTGTGGGTGAGTGATGTGTATGGAGGATGTGTTTGAGGGTGGTTGATGAGTATATGGGTGGGTTGTTGTGTTGGAGGGGAGAAGGGTGTGTGTGAGGGATGTGTGTGTGTGTGTGTAGGTGGGTGGCGAGTATCGTTGGGTGTGGATGTGCGGGTGGATGAAGGATGTGTGTAAGGGTGGGGATGTGTGTTTGGCTGGGTAGTTGTGGTATGTGAGTGTGGATGGGTAGATGGGAGATGTATGTGTTGATGAGTGACTGGGGGATGTGTGGGTGTGAGTGGTTGAGGAATAAGTACGTGAGTTGGGAATGTGAGAGGGGATGAGTGTATGGGTGGAGGATGTGTGTGGGTGGAGGATGTGAGTAGGTTAGCTATGTGTGGGTGTTGGAGTGTGTGTTTATGGATGGCGGATGTGATGGTGGGTGAGGATGTGTGTGAGGGATGTGTTAATTGTTGGGAGATGTGTATGTGAGTGGGGATATGTGTTATTGGTGAATGGGTGTGGTTAAGAGATGTGTGGTTAAGGGATGTGTTGTTGAGGGATGGGTGGATGGAGGATGTGTGGGTGGGTGGCGAATGTGTGGGTGGGTGGAGGTTTTTTGGGTGAGTGAGTGTATGTAGGCAGGGAGGTAGTGGGGGTGTTTGGTTCGGTATGTGTGGGTGGGCGAGGGAGATTGGGTGGGAGTGTGCGGGATGTGTGACTTGGCGGGGAGATGTGTGAGTCGTGGATGTGTGGTTGGGGGATGTGTTGTTGGCTGGGTGGTTGAGGGTGTGTGGGTGGAGGAGGATATGACTGTGGGTGATTGTTAGTGGGTTTTGGGATGGGTGGAGGATATTGTGTGGGTGGGTTGATGTGTGTAAGTGAGAGATGTTTGTGGGTGGATGGGGGTGTGGGTGTGCGGGATGTGTGGTGGGTTGGAGATATGTATGTGGGTGGGGAGATGTGTAGGTGTGGGGATAGGTGAATGGGTGGGGGTATGTATGTGTGCCTAAAGTATGTGTGTTGTTGGGTAGGGGATGTGTGGGTGGGTGGGGTAAGTGTTTCATAACATGGTAATATGCATTGTTTATGTTTATAACATTAATTTTAAATTTTTTTTTTTACTATGTGAATGTAATACATATATCTGGGTAGCGGGGTAGGGGTATCCCCTATCAAAGGAGAAGTAAGGCGCCTCCTTCCCTCTGCTAGCCTACGGGACAACCTTGGGCAAGGTGGAGTACCCGTTTAGCCCCCCGATCAGGGTTACGTGAAGCCATGGGTTCAGCTGGTGGATGAAGATGTAGAGCAGCCAACAGATAGTTGTAGGTTATGGTCTCCACCTTCACGACGGTAGGCAGAGGATCTCTATTTTGAGGAGACAATGGCTACGGTCACTGACCAGTATGGTCACTGCTAGGAAGGAAAGCAATGGCAAACTACCTTCTTTACAGATGCCAAGAAAATCATGTTGTGTGAAATCATCGATATCAAAATTTGTTGGGCATGTTATGAGAAGAAATGGATTGGAGAATTTGGTGACAACTGGTAAGATCGAGGGGAACAGACCAAGGGGAAGACTTAGAAGCAAGTACCTGGATGGTTTGGCCTTGTGGCATGGTCGAGACAGAAACACGGAGCTGATCCACGACTCTGGTGATCGAGTGAGATGGCAGAACATGACCGCCCACGCTTACCGGCATGGCACATGATGGATGGATGGAATGTAATACGCACTATTAATGAAAGAAAGATGAGTAATTGGAAGGCCGAATGTAAGACGGGCCTTTGAGCCCAATTTGTTACCCTTTGAAAATAAAGTCCGTTCGTTCGTTCATTCTGGTGTCACCTGTGGGTCATGACTGTCTCTACCGGGCGAGGATGTCCTAAGATAGCCATTAGTGTCGTTAACTGCCTCTGATATGTGACTATTCATGAAATCTTGGGAATATAATGTGGTGGTTTCCCTTTGACGTCCACATCCACATGGGGGTCTTTTACCTCTGCCTTTGACAGCCTTTTGTGAGAACAAGTGCGTGCCCTGCTCTGCTTATCAGCAGATATGTCCACATATCCCGGCGAATATTCGGTCCTAGGGCTGCGTTTATCACGCCATTGTGGGTTTCCCATCCTCTACCACTGGGAGGTGCAGTTGGTATTTTCCCTTACTAAAGATTATGATTTCCACAACTCTCCAGTAAAGCTGAACTACAGAACACACATACTCCCAGTCCTCTATACTGTCAACCATGGTTAAATAAAATTTAAAACAATCAAACAACAACAAACAAAAACACTATCATCTCTTTTTGAATACATACCAATGGTTTGGGTATACGAATAGATCTTCTTAAGCAAATCTTACCATTTGTAATTTATAAACAATTCTGTTCAAACAACTTCGGGGGTGGCCAGTCACATAAACAAAATAAGCAAACAAAATAAAATAAAGGCACGGGACATAAAGATTTAGCAACTAAGGGACACTACCTAGTCTAAAAATATTTCTAACATTTATAGTTCTAACAATTATCTTTTCAACTTTCCCTTATTTTCGTTTGTAAATTAACATTTTATGCTATACCCCAATATTTCACGTTATTTTGTTAAAGAAAACTAAAAAGTGTATTAACACAAGTAAGTATATTATTTTGTCACATTTTTGCACAATACATTTTTATAATCTGCTTTCCTGACTTTTCCAAAATAATAAATGCGTAAACTTACCTTCTCATCGTGACATTATATGTTTGAGTATTTTCTTATATTTTTGGCAGGCCTTTGAAGGGCCACATAATTTTCGGTCTGTTTATTTCTCGGTACTTTTGGCTAAGATCAAAGTGTAGTATCTGCACTTAATCTGGCCAGGGTCAGCAGTAGAGGCGGTCATCTGAATGACACACAGGGACGAGGAACCTCATGTCGGATACCCCTGGGGAACCGAACGCCATTATTTAAAAAAAAAAACTGTTTATACATGGACAAACGTTAACAATGTTCACTGCTAGAAAACACTCTGCAGTCTTCAGAAGTAGCCACATTTCTCCCCCCACCCTCTCGACGAGTACTTCGCGCCAATTACGTTCCTCACACTTCCTGGGGGAGGGTCTTTCCGCTTGTCCTTCTCCTGCTGTGAGTTCACATCCTGATCTTTAGTTTCAAGACACTACATGAGCTGGACAAGATGCAAAATCAAGCATTTAGAGTCACCACGAGAGGGATGATATGAACCCCTATAGTGGAAATGGAGATGATGTGGAGAACACACGCATTGAGAGTGCGCGGAGATACTAAAACGTTAATACAGGCAGAAATGTTCCTCAGCTTGCCAGGCCACCCTATGAGGAACTGATTTAAAAACTTAGCTATGGGGTGGTTGAAAAGAAGCAGATTTATCCACCCTGCCAAACGACTCTGCAGAGAAACCACCGATCTGCCCACAGTTGGTATCCCCTTGACAACTATTCCAGAGCGAACTTCATGGAATGGTGAACATAGACTATCACTAAACATCCAGACAAAAGTGAGAGGAGTATTTAACAAGGAAGAACATAACAGTGTACAGCGAGGAACAGCCACTCTCAGCTTCCTTGGTGAAGAATAACCACATAACCTCTGGATCGGAGTCTACACAGATGGGTCAACACTCAATGCTGTTCGACATGGAGGAGCGGGAGTGTACATAGAATACCCAAATAATACTAGGGACACGGCCAGAGTTTCAACAGGAAAGTACTGCCATAACTGTAATGCTAAAATTGAGGCAATCAAGATAGCAACAGAGAAATTACTAAATACCAGCCATGGTACACAACCTGTGGTGCTGTTGACAGATGCAACATCAGTACTCGGGGCGCTCCTGTCTGGGAAATTGCCATTACTAAGGACACTACTTTCTGAACTTAGCAGTCATCATAAGATCACCATACAGTGGATATAATCCCACTGTGGAGTACACGGAAACGACATAGCTGATCAAGTGGCTAATGAAGGAGCAAAAGAAGAATAGCCTGATGTGCCCATTGCACACCACCAAAAGAAAAGAATGATCAAATTAGTCAGAAAACCACCAAAACCTGCTCAAGACGACTGCCACGTTATGGACAGACCAGAACAAGTAATTATTCTGCGCTTCAGAACAGGACATAATAGATTACGCAACCACATGTATACAAAATTCAAGATTGGTGAAACAGCCATGTGCACATGTTGATTGGCGTCGCAGACAGCAGAGCACATACTCCAAGACTGCCCAAAATATTACATATCTAGGCAAACCTTCTGGCCTAGATAGACAACAGTGGAAGATAACCTTTATTGACCGCTGAAGGAACTAAAAGACAGTTAAATTCATACACGAGACAACTTTGCAGTTATACACATATTTCAAGCGAACGAAAGAAGAAGAAGACGAAGAAGACGAAGCTTGGAGACGCTTTAATCGATGGTGGCCGTTATCCCACAATAAGTTTGTGGATGTGTCATCAGAAAGAGAACACTGCAGTATGTCGTCACAACGGTAAAGTTGGAGCAGAAGAAAGGCAGGACGAATGAACGAACGAACAAACGAACATGCTTTATTTTCACAGGGTTGAGAAGTAGGCACGTGGGCCCATGTAAAGAGAGACTAAGCTGTGCGGTTTGGCATCATGACATGGAGGAATATCAACATCAGAAAGGAGTGGCAGCACACGAGACACAAGGCTGTGCACAGACATGATCACCTTCGCCAGACTTTTGGATACTGGATCGGAAAACCAAACAATAATATATAGTAAATACCACGGATTATGAGGAACAAACCAGAACTCAATCAAATGCTGGTGCCCTGACTCTGAGAAGTAAAATGAAGACACCCTTGATCCCAGACTTTGGTGATCGTTTGAGAAGGCGAACCATGTCGCTTATATACTTATGCCACACGATGATGATGGCACAGGGATTATGAGGATTGTGACAGAAATCAACCCAGATCTCTATTCGTGGCCTGATTCTGAGAGACAAACAGGAAAACAGAAGAAAGAAGAAGAAGAAGAAGAAGAAGAAGAAGAAGAAGAAGAAGAAGAAGAAGAAGAAGAAGAAGAAGAAGAAGAAGAAGAAGAAGAAGAAGAAGAAGAAGAAGAAGAAGAAGAAGAAGAAGAAGAAGAGGAAGAAGAGGAAGAAGAAGAGGAAGAAGAGGAAGAAGAAGAAGAAGAAGAAGAAGAAGAAGAAGAAGAAGAAGAAGAAGAAGAAGAAGAAGAAGAAGAAGAAGAAGAAGAAGAAGAAGAAGAAGAAGAAGAAGAAGAAGAAGAAGAAGAAGAAGAAGAAGAAGAAGAAGAAGAAGAAGAAGAAGAAGAAGAAGAAGAAGAAGAAGAAGAAGATAATAACCATAAGACGTATCCGAAGTCGAACCCACAACTTCCGGAGCGTGACGTAGTTGGCTGAACCATTTCGCCACAGAGACCCGTATGAAGGATATCGTCACTGGAGATCTTCATGTACGACACTACCCTCCTGGCTGTTATTTTTAATCAACTAGTAGTCCTACTCCTTTCTCGTGTGTATCCCCTCCATAATAAATTACTAGTTATAGTTTGTCAGTTGTAATTTTGCCCGACCTCTTCCATCTCATCTCACCTATGCCTAGAATATTCTTCATTTTCAGATGGATCTGTTGTAAAGCAGCAGAGAAGTGCGTGGGCATTTACAGCCCGTTCGGCGGGCCGACCCGTTCAAGAATCCAGTGGTGCCCAATCTATGACCACGAGCAGCATGACGATGGAGGTGATGGCAGTTACACAGGCTTTCATATGGCTGGAATCACGGCATTATACCAACGTGTGTGTAGTAAGTCAGGGGTGGGCAAACTTTTCGTGCGGAGGGCCGCATTGACAAATGTAAAGCTATTGGAGGGCCGCATATATATATATATATATATATATATATATATATATATATATATATATATATATATATATATATATATATGTATATGTATATGTATATGTATATGTATATATATATATATATATCCATTTTAAATAAATATTTATTGCAATTTTATTTTACTTATACACTTAAACATTATATTTGACAATATGGACAAAAACTTTTACTAATTTGTTAACACGTTTTTACAACTTGTTATTATAACAAATATTCTTTATTATCTATCAATGGCTTTAGTTTAGACACACAGCGACTACATTGTCACTGCAGTTGTTGATTTCTAATAAGATGTATGTAACTGCTTGCAATTTTTGACAATATTCTTGAAATCTAGAGCAAGTTTACTTGTTGAAATTCACATGACAGCATGCAAGTTGCAGTCTTCTTCTTCTTTTCGTTCATCCGGAGTGTTTTTTCAGATGTGATTGCGGTGTGTCAGTTATGCGCCCTTGGGCCGAAACCCGTAGGCCAACACATCCGGCTACAGCGTGCTTTTTTGACCAGGTAGCATTCCTGGGAGACTCTCACTTTTGTGGTGCCATCTACAGCCCAGCTGGCCAAGGTTGAACGGTCCAAGACAACGGTCATCGCTCAAAGGAAGGCAGGGACAGTCAATAGCATTTTCCGCCATCCAAGGTTGCTTCCATAGTTGCAGGGCCGACACATAGCGCCCTGATTATGGGCTCACCGAGGGAAATCGTCACGTCCTGCTCATGGCTGCATTAAATCCTCACTTCAATATATTGGTCATTTCGTTTGCCCCGGGCCATTCCTGCACAAACCAGACAAGTTTGCAGACGGTACCCACTCAGCGAGTTTTCGGACATGTGCTTGTCGTTGCGCCCGTCAGAGCTGTTCCAGGCACGACAGACATTCGGAAAACTACCTAGTCATAGCTGTTCCGAACAAGAGTGGCATTCGGAAACTAGGTAGTCAGAGCTGTTCCTAGCACGAGAGACATTCGGACGAGACATTTCACTCGGACGTAATTGCGTAGTGTCAATTTTTAGTTTACCACCCGTAGGACGACACTTCCGACTTCCGGCGGGCATTTTTTAATGAGGTTAGCCTTTCTCGGGTTTCGAGGCACGTTAGACTGTTGTGATGTTGCCCTCATCTCACCTGGTCAAGATAGAACGATTAACGACATCACGGTCGGCCCTCAGGGGAAGGCAGGGGCAGACCATGGGCATTCCCTCGCTATCCAAGGAGGCTATAATTGCAGAGCCGGCACATATTGCTCTGAGACTGGGCTGACCCGAGGATTTGCCACGTCCTGCTCATGGCTGCTTTAGTTCCTCACTTCCATGTGTTGGGCATATCGCTTGCCACTGGTCGCTCAAGCACACACCAGGAGCGGTCAGACTGCGAGCGACATCCACTCGGTAAGCTTTTGCTTTTGACTTCGGACCACGCAATAGGTTCGCTCGCCGTGCGTTCCATTTCGTGTCATTGAGACGTTCTTCCACTTTTGTCTACACTCTCTATGAGTTAGATACAGACAGTTTTCGTAACCATTTCCTTCGACTGGGGCACTTTTCTGACTTTTTGTACTCGCTCACGAGGTAGGCTACATGTGCTGCCGGCTCAGCACCTTACCTTTGTGCAGCAGTGAACGAGAAACGGCCTGGCCCTCTCATCCGGGAATCTCTCATATCCCCCAGCTGAGAGCCTTCGAACATGTATCAGACCTGAGCATGTAGCTTGCTCAGTATCACGCCTCTATTTTTGGGCGTTCAGCCACAGCCCTCGGCGGGGAGCCTTAAGAGTTTTGTCCGGACCAAGAACTTCTGCCTTCGTGCGCCTGATTTAAATTTTAGACTGCTATCCTCAGTCTCACCTGCAGAGCAGCAGGTTGTGTCTCTCTTAGTCTGGTCCCTATCCCATAAGCTGTCCGATATGTAGTTTTTCATCCATCAGCA
This sequence comes from Cepaea hortensis, assembly GCA_963921405.1. Taxonomy (NCBI): domain Eukaryota; kingdom Metazoa; phylum Mollusca; class Gastropoda; order Stylommatophora; family Helicidae; genus Cepaea; species Cepaea hortensis. Next base: position 66,801,904 of record OY992896.1, read on the forward strand.
AGCAAATGGGGTCGATGGGACACGCAAGCTCCCCCACCACGTCAAGGTGGAGACACATCGGGGGAGAAGTTGCAGTCTGACAATAAAGACCTATTCTTAGATTTGTTGATCTTCAAGCAAGAGAATGCTTGTTCGCAAATGTATGTTGATCCAAATAATGATAAAAGTTTAACTGCAAAGTTTTTCAAGTTGGGAAATGATTCTTGTGATAAAGATCCATAGAAATCCAGCAAACCATCTGTCTTGAATTTCTCTTTCAGATCACAATCTGCTTGTAAGTCAAGCAGCTCCAACTGTATGTCTTCTGTGGCTGTATCAGCTTCTGCACTAAAAGGTGAACTGAGAATATTGAACTATGGCTGTAATTTCTTGAAATCTTGGAATCTCCATCCAAATTCTTCAATCAATGCATCTAATTGGGCTTTGTATTTTTCAGTCATTTCACCAGAAATGGTTTCTTGTTTCAGCAAAGGGAAGTGACAAAATCTTTTTCACTTGCTTGTCTGGAGAACAGTGAGAGCTTTGCCTGAAATGATTTTACATATACATACAATTCATGTGCAAACACACCATTGCCCTGAAGTTTGACATTCAGTTCATTTAACGTTTCCATAATTTCAATGGCAAACATAAAGTCTAACTGCCACTCTTTATTGACAGTGTTAGTATCAGAGTAACATGCAATACCCTTCATCTCTAGGAACATCACTATTTCTTCTCTGAGTTCCCACACTCGCCTCAACACCTTGCCGAGACTCAGCCATCGAACACTGGTGTGGTTCAGGACATCGGAATGTTCAGTTTCCAAATCGTCAAGTAATGACTTGAACTGTCTGTGCTTAAGTCCTCTTGATCTGATGAGGTCAATAATATGCTTGATATTCAAAACAGTTTTACACAGACTTTCTTGATGTATCACGCAGTGAAGTGGTAATAATGTGTGGTCTGGATATTCTGCTTTAATCGTATCACATATCAACTTTACCAGACCTACATTTTTTTCATTCAAAGCATCAGTTGTAACACTTGCCATCTTGTTCCAAACGAATCCAGTTCTTTCAATACAATTAGTAACAGCATTAAATATATCATGGCCTGTGGTTGTGTCTTTGAGTGACTCAACACTCAGTAACTCTTCAGTGAGTTTGAAAGAAGTGTTTATTCCATGTATAAATATCAATAATTGGGCAGTATCATGTACATCGGTACTCTCATCCAATGCAAGAGAGTACCACAACAACAGTTTACTTGCATCTTGAAGTTTATGCATCAAATTGTCACTGATCTTGTCAACACATCTGACCACAGTTCTCCTTGATAAAGTAATGCTGTCAAATATGTTTTTTTTTTTTCTGGACACATAATGTTTGCTGCATCCAGCAAACATTCCTTGATGAACTCGCCATCAGAAAATGGCTTGTTCTGTTTTAAAATTCTGTGTGACAGCACAAGACTAGCTTCAGTTGCAGCATCTTGAATTGAAGAATGTTTAGTGAAAACAGTTTGCTGTTTCTCCAAATGTTTCACCAACTCAAGGCATTTCCTTTCTTTCTCTTCGATCGTTACATTATGTCCGAAATCGGAATGTTTTGTTTGATAATATCTTTTTAAATTGTACTCCTTGAAGACAGCCACTGACTCACGACACAACAAGCAAACTGATTTGCTACCAACTTTTATAAAACAGTACTTAGTTGGCCATTCATCATTAAAAACACGGCATTCATCTTCAATCTTAAGTTTGTTATTGACACTCATTCTAACGGTACATGAAATTTTGTAAAATTCAACAAAATAACTTAAAGACGAATTACAATTTTTTATTTCTAAATGCTCTCGTGGGCCGCATCAAATCACTTGGCGGGCCGCATGCGGCCCGCGGGCCGTAGTTTGCCCACCCCTGTACTAAGTGATTCAATGAGCATGATTCAGAAGGTCGATGCTGGATCTGTACGTAGACAGTGGACTGAATCTCTGTGGAAGTCTGTTGTCCGTAAAGTCACCTTCATCTTCGTCCCGGGACATGCGGGAGTCGAGGGAAATGAACGAGCTGACAAACTGGCTGGCTCTGCACCCCCTGTAGATGGCCAGCCCATGGATCGTGCCGACGTTATTAACGTCCTTAAAGATATGGCGAGAACAGAGGACTTTGACGTCAGTGATTCCACATCGCTGTCCAGGATGAAAGACCTGGGAGTAAGAATCGGCACAGCCAGACGCGAGAGGTACATCGGGAAAACAAAGCGCCTCGTCAACCAACACAGAACTGGCACTATTAGCCACCGGACGCTGATGAATATGCTGGGGGGGGGGGGATCTGAGCACCTATGGACATGTCCGGAGTGCAACGAAGATACCCCAACTGATAACTGATAACTGATTCTTCATTTTCATGTCTTTCATTTCTTCTTATCGCATTGTTCAACTGCCCCAATTCATTTAATGTCCTGACATTCCTATTTGAAATGTATTTCCCATTTTAAATGTATTTCCTATATTAAATTTTGTCGTTATAGTTTTTCCATGAATAGCTGGATGACGGTCTGATGTCACCTGTGGCTCATGACTCTCCATACCGGACGAGGATGTCCTAAGATAGCCATTAAAATCGTTCACTAACTCTGATATATGTTTTGCCATGAAGTCTTGGGAAGATAATGTGGTGGTTTTCCCTTGCCTTCCACATTCACATGGTGTTCTTTTTACCTCTGCATTTGACAGGCATTTCCGAATGCAAGGACAAGTGAGTGCCCTGCTCTGCTCAGCTGCAGAGTTGTCCACTTATTCCGGTGGATACTTAGTCCCCAGAGCTGTGTTAGCCACACCGTGGTGTGTTTCCATCCTCTACCACGGGGAGGTACAGGTGGGATTTTCCCTTCCTAAAGTTATGGTCTATGACCAAAACTCTCCAGTACATTTAGAGTATACATATATATATATATATATATATATATATATATATATATATATATATATATATATATATACATATATATATATATATATATATATTGTCAACAACTCATGTGTAAGGCATCATCAGATTACTTCTCCCACACCACACAAAGAACTTGCAAGTCGTGTGAGAGGAAATAAATGAAACATTTTATTGCCGTTGGCTCTTCACAAGTACATAACAGTCGCTATCAAAAACCACACACAAAGCCACAGAATTGCCTATCTAGTTTCTAAAACCCGAATGCTAATTCTATCTATTTGGTTACACAAATCTCCTATCAATACTACAACGAGGTGCCCGCTACAAAGTCAGTCCCCAGTCTCACTAGCTTGCTCGCGTGGTTACACACCACGCGGAAGGACCTTGAGGTGTCCTTCGGCTTTCTGCGTGCCGTTCTGTTCAGCACGCTTATATTAGCTGTTTTCGGTTGATTTGCAATCGTGGCTATCATATAGGCGCCGTGATTCTGTCGTGACCAGAGTTATAACTATCTGGTCACCGTCTCCGTGTCTCATGAGAAAACTAGTTAATAGTTCTCCATTCTATCCCCTACCCTGCCCTTATCCCGGGCAATGTATCCTCTCTAATCTGTATGAGGTTGACCACATCCCGGTGGTGTTCTATCTTGAGGCAGACCTCTGGCCTCGTATTCCAGTCTTTGACACACACCCTCCCCTCCTGTGTTGCGTCATCAATTTTGACTCATTGGTTGTGACGCAAGAGGTTTGTAAAAAATTAGTGTATCTAATTTTTGTCAAAGACTGTAGATAACCTGGCTTTGGGCTACTCAATAGACTTCTACTGCCTAATGTCACAATGTCGTCTCACTTTACTTGGTTACTGGCAATCGCCACAAACTTGTTTGGTTGGCGTGAGCCCTATTCTCAATCGCAATATTATATTAATTAGAGGTATGTCTGAACCGGACCGTTGTCTAATAAGACCTGCCCTCAAATAGTAAATTAACTCACTACCCATACAAAGTTGACTTTCTTAGGGTCAACACATGAATTGCTTCATGTCCCCCATATAATATTCAACAACCATTACACAAGATGTGTGCGACAGGCTTTACCTATCTCGCTTCCGCGTGTAAAGTTATCTTTCACTGTTAAGTTAGTGTTTCGTTGTCTATTATGTCCCCTGACCCGGAGTTATCTCCCTTTGATCTACAAAAAGTGTATGCAATTTATATGTTTGTTTTTCTGGTTGTTTGCGTGTTTGGATTATATTAATAGTATAATCTACTCTCTAACATGTGTATCTAACTATCATGTGTATGTAAGTAAGTTTTCAAGTGCCATAATTCGGTTGAATGAGGCCACAAAGAAGTGTACCACACTAATTAGTGACTACATTTCCGTCTTATGAGACTTACAATACTTTCTCTAAGATCTACCCTAACCTACACACAACACATTCATCACAGCACAACAAAGAAATCACACATTTGACGCAGACAAAAAATAAAAAGTCGCGTTGAGCGGCAGAAAAATCCGCTGACCGATATCACTCTCTCTTGTATAATTTACATTCGCTCTCACTTTCACACTTCTGTCACACCTATTTCACTTTCACACATCTGTCACACATTTTCCACTTTCACATTTCTGTCACACATTTTTCACTTTCACATTTCTGTCACACATCTTTTACTCTCATAGTTATTTAAAAACCTTGGAGTGACACTGTACAAGTTTAGCTCAGTTTGCAAAAAGTTGAGCTCAATGACTGTGCGTAAATCGCTGCACGAGTCATGTATTTACAATATATTTACATGTAAGAAAAAGGGTTGATGGTTTGTACCCTGGTATTATTCACCACTATATTCTATTACATTTAATATTCTAAATACTGATATACTAATACTAGTTCTATAAATATATATTCAATGTGTTATCTATTTTAATCTATCTGTCACATTAATCCTCAAACATTAATCTTTAGCTGTGGACATTAATCCTCACACAAGCTTACATTACTCCTAATATTTATCTAATTTAAGGGATGTAATCTAACTATTTAAAATGAAATTGATGTGAGATGAGTTATGTACCTTTGTGAAATGGGTAATGTGAAATGTAATAAGTTACGTACCTTTCTAATATGGGTGATGTGAAATATAACACAATTATAACTAATGTTTTTATATGAAAAAAACTATATGATTGATATCTTAATCTAAATGGTGTGAATGATGTATTTTTACTTGTATAATATATTTATCCTATTACGGTGTTAAACTAATTATAATACTAAATGATAATGTTTGTTAACTGGATTGGATGATTAAAATGGAATGAACTTAAATGAAATGAAACAAAGTGAAATGTAATAAACTAAATGTTACTATCACTATCTAAATTTATTATTGTAGTTTATAATTAGTTGTTATGTTTAAGTTATTATCCTATTCTACTTTTAAGCTAAATAAGTGGGTAAATTAATAATCTATCTAAAGTAAAAAAAAAATGAAAACTATTATATTATCTAAATCTAAATATAAATTAAATGACATAATCTACATATAATTTATGACTATATTAAAACGTTATAATACATATCACAATGAGTATTTATATACATGGTATTTAAATACCTCAGGTTAGTCGTTGCCCTGAATGTTCAGAAAATGCTTTCATTGGCATACTATCTATACATTTATCCTGGGTATATGAAATACATTACACAGTCACACTTGTGTCTTATGGGTATTGCATCTGTAGAGTTCGCTTGTGTCGTAGACCACTGTTTTCGTGTCTGTATTAATGTAATGTTCTAACACTGTTTTTCTCTGCTTAACACAAATGATTCACTTGAACAGATATGGAGCTTAGCAAGTAATGAGCTGTCCTCGTTCACAAAGTGATATATTAGTTATCAGAGCAAAGTTCTTCATTTTGATGTCTACGGACACCTAGTAATTCAATGTTCTCAGTACCTAGTTCAGCACATAATGTCTATGTATTTGTAACATATTTAACATAGAATATTTTACTGTACTAAGTTAACATCTATTACTCTACACTATTATGTGGACTTTCTGGTATTTCTACCTCAGATGGTCGACTAAGGGTATCTGCCAAGATGTTATCCTTACCCTTGATATGCTCTATACTAAAGGTGTAATTTTGTAGTATTAGCGACCACCTGTATATACGGTCATTCCGATGCACACCACTCTGTATGACCGTGATTGGGGAGTTGTCAGTCTTGACAATGAAGTGAACACCTGCCAAGAATCGATGGAGCTTCCTCACCGCATAGATGACGCTTAGGGCTTCCAACTCTGATATGGAATATCTGGACTCAGTAGGTGTGATCTTACGGCTCACATAGCAAATCGGGTGGAAGATGCCATCATAAAATTGGCCTAATACTGCAGCGATGGAGATTCTGCTGGCATCTATCCTAAGATAATAAACGAGCCTAGGATTAGGCAAGCGGAGAATTGGTACATTACTAAAAAGGATTTTCAATTTTGACAATGCAGAAATTAATAATGCATCTTTGACATCTAATTTTACAGATGCTTTTAAAACATTGGAAAATACACTTGTAATTTCCGCTAAATTTGGTATGAATTTGCTATAGTAATTTACTAACCCCAAAAGGCTTCTGACCTGCTTTTTTGTGGTAGGCATGGTCAGGTTCATAATTTTGGTAATAATTTTATTGTCAGTCTTAAGTTGACCCTGAGAAATGACATGACCCAAAAAGTCAATTTCTTTAAGGCCCAATTCGACTTTGCTCGGTTTGACAGTGAGACCGAAGAGTCGCAACCTATCAAAGACATGTCTTAGTTTCAGTAAGTGTGTTGTCCAGTCATCAGTATTTACACATATATCATCTATATAGGTCACTGTATTCGTCACTCCATGAAGTAGATCTCTTGTTAAGCGTACGAAAGTGGCAGGAGCATTTCGAAGTCCGAAAGGAAGAAAACGCCACTCGTATAGTCCTAAAGGTGTTGAAAACGAAGTAAGATGGATGGATTGAGACTGCATAGGGACCTGCCAATATCCCTTAGTAAGATCTAGTGTAGAAAAGATTTTGGAGGTGGACATGTCAAGAATAAGATCTTCGCAGGAAGGAATTGGCTCTGCGTCGATCTTAGTGACGTTGTTTAGTTTTCGATAGTCCACACAGAGACGAATTGTAGAGTCCTTTTTCTTAACTAGGACGATTGGAAAAGAGTACTCAGAAGTGGATTTCTGGATGATCCCACTAGCTTCTAAATTAAGAATTTCCTTATTTAGATTCTCCCTATAGCTAAGTGGGATTGAGTACGGCCTGCATTTAATAGGCTTAGAGTCCGAAAGAAGAATGGAGTGTTCGATTCTGTCCGTCCTACCTGGAATGTCAGAAAATATGTCTTTGTATTCCGTCACTAATTCTACTAATTGTCGTCGTTGACTGTCTGTTAGTCCCTGTTCTATCTGTATGCTCTCTAATGTAGCAGTCTTGTCCACAATAGGAACGGGTATTTCCATTCCGTCGTCGTCTACCTGATTCAGTACGGTGGTGGTACTAAGTGCGTATTCTGTATTCTCGCTAGATGTATGGATATCGTCGGATATGCCAGTCTCGCTAACTAGTGTAGTTGCGTTGTGTATGTCTGTCGTCTGATCACTCGGTGTGGGTGCACTTTGTTCGTCTGTCACTACTTCTGTCTGTTGTCGTGAAAAGTAAGGTTTCAGCATGTTGACATGGAATATCTTTAAGTGTCCGTTTATTGATATTTCATAGTCAACATCTGAAATTTTACGTACCACCTTGAATGGCCCTTGCCATGAGGTCAATAATAAATTTCGTTTGTCTGGAAGTAACAAAAGTATGTCTTGATCTGGTTCAAGATCAATTGTTCTTGCACTTTTGTTGGCATATTGGCGGTAGATTTGACCCTTCCTCTCCAAAGCTGCCTTAGCTATAATACACGATTTCATGATTTTGTCTCGTGTGTCTGTCACCATTTCGTAAGGTGTTTTTGGGGTGGGAATTTCAATGGAATTAGTGATTACCTGATGGTAAATGGTTAGGGGTCCCCGTGGGTTAGCCCCGTACACTAATTCAAACGGTGAGAAACCCGTGCTTGAATGGGGAATCTCCCGATAGGCGAACAGCACTGTTGGTAACAGTGTATCCCAATCAGCTGGGTTTTCTGCTGTCACCTTAGCCAGCATATGCTTAAGATCTCCGTTAATTTTTTCTACAATTCCATTGCTGGCTGGATGGTATGCTGTTGTAAAGTGTTGTTTAATCCCTAACATTTTTGTAAGGGCTTGCGTTGCAGCCGATATGAATTGAGTTCCACGATCGGATATTATGGTCCGTGGAAATCCGAATCGTGAGAACAGGTGTAGAAATACATTGGCAACGTCTTTGGAGGTGATGTATTTCAAAGCTACTGCCTCAACTCACCTTGAACAGAGGTCGACCATCGTTAATATGAAGCGATTTCCTTTGCTGGACACCTGATTCAGGGGTCCAACAATATCTACCGCCACAATCTCAAATGGCCTAGAAGCCAGTGTAGAAGGTTGTACCTCAGCTGTAGGATGTTAACCCTTACGTACTAACTGTTGACAGACATTACACGACCGACAAAACAATTTTATATCATTGCAAAAACCTGGCCAATAAAAATTAGCCTGAATTCTGGCCCTGGTTTTGTCGTACGCCAGATGACCAGCAAACGGTGACTCATGTGCAATCTTTAGCACAGTAAGGCGGTGTTGTACAGGTAACACCGTTTGCTGAATCTCATGGTTACCTGTTGTATAATATCTAGTAAGAATGCCATTGTTAAGCCTAAAAAACCATGATGCATTTTTGGTCACTTTGGCTCTTTCTTTCAATAATTTTAAATATGGAGACACACTAGGATCAGCTTTCTGCTGTTCTATGAATTTTTGTCTGTTGGTGTCATCTGTGCCTGTTGGAGAAAGCAACAGTAGTCTCTCATCTTGTAGTGTGTCTTGATGTTTTACAGTGTCTGCTCTGGTTGTTGCATTAGCTGCATTTAATCTTTCCCATGCAGCTATTTCTTCTTCTTCTTCGTTCATCCGGAGTTTTTTTTCGGATGTGATTGCGTTGTGCCTGTTTACAGCAGAGCTGCGTTCTTGCGCCGTTAGGCCGACACATCCGACTTCTGCGGGCATTTGTTGACCGGGTTAACCTTCCCGGGGGTTTCTTAGGACGTTTGACTCTCACTGTTGTGGTGTTATCCCCCATCCTAGCTGGCCCATATAGAACAGCCTAAGAGATCCTGGTCAGCCCTCAAGGGAAGGCAGGGGCAGACCATGGGCATTCCCCGCCATCCAAGGAGGCTTCCATACTTGCAGAGCCAACACACAGCGCTCTGGTACTGGGCTCACCCAAGGAATCGTCACGTCCTGCACATGGCTGCTTAGCCTCACTTCTGTATATTGGGCCTTCCGTTCACCATAGGCTGTTCTACCGGAAACCAGAAGAATGCAGTGTGCAGATGACATCCACACAGTGAGCTTTTGATTCGGACTTTCCACATAATGGATTTGCTATCCAAGCAATATTCCATTTCGTGCCACTAGGACACTTTTTCCACCTTTTTTGAAAGCCCACACAGTGAGCTTTTGGTTCGGACTTTCCACGTAATGGATCTCCTATCCAGCAATATTCCATTTCATGCCTCTGGGAGGCTTTTGTAACCGACATACCTGTGGTATGAAGTGTGGCAGTCTGAATACTTCTTCATACACCTTTAAATGTCAACCTGTATGTAGTTAAAGTAAGCTACGGTCAACTTGAGCTTGTTGATATCTCCATAGAGCTTGTCCTCAAATGAAGCAGGTGTGGGCCAAAATATCTTTCTCTGTTCTGCATATATTGGGCAATCCTGAAGCAAATGTTTTGCTGTCATTTTTCCAGTTCGACAATTACATTCATCGGTATCTCCTATCTTTAGTTTATTGAACAAGTGGTATTTCAGCCTGTTATGTCCTGTGCGGAGTCTGAAGATTGCTACTTGTTCTCTTCTGTCGAGTTTGTAATATGCATCATCCTTCTGGTGGCCTGGATGCTCTGATTCCCATTTGGTTCTATAGGTGCTTTTTATCAACCTCTTTGCCTCGTTATAGGTTATGTCTATGTCAGGCTGTGGTAGTCGTCCGCCCTCTTTTGCCAGTCTGTCAGCCTCTTCATTTCCAGGTATACTGCAATGTGATGGGATCCACTGTATTACAACTTTTTTGGATTTCTGGCGTAGACCATGGAGTGCTGCTCTTAGGTCAGCTATTTCTGTGCTGTTATTGCTCTTCAGTATTGAGACAGCTGACTTTGCATCTGTGAAGATAGCTATTTGCTTCTCTTTATTTTCCTCCATCAAGAGCATTTCTGCTGCAGTTTTCAGAGCCTCTACCTCCGCTTTGAAGTTACTTGAAAACTTTCCAGTTGCCACTGAATGTGTTTTTTTCACTCCATTTTTTAAATTTAGGAGAATTCCTCCTCCTCCATTCTCTATTGAATTTTTGGCTGATCCATCTGTATATGCTATTATGTATAGTTAATAGTTCTCCATTCTATCCCCTACCCTGCCCTTATCCCGGGCAATGTATCCTCTCTAATCTGTATGAGGTTGACCACATCCCGGTGGTGTTCTATCTAACAGGCTATAATAATTGTTGAGTAGTCACCAAATTTATAAACAGTTCTGTTGAAACAACTTCGGGAAACCACATAAACAACAAAATTAAATTAAGGCATGGGACATAACGACTTAACATATTAAGGGATAATACCTATTCTAAACGAATTTCTAACATTTATAGTTCTGGCAATTACTTTCTTAATATTTCGTTAATTTCATTTTTGAATCAGCTTTTACAGCCATTCACCAATAGTTTACGTTATATATGGTAAAGAAAAGAAAACAGCGTATTAACAAAAGTAATAATATTATTCAGTATCACTTTTATTTGCACAATATGTTGTTATAATCTGCTTTTCCGGCTTTCCTAAAATAATATATACAATATAACTTTAGTACACAATGTTTAATAGTCGCGTGTGATCCTTATCTATAATATTTGGCAGGCCTTTGAAAGGCCACAGCAAAAGGCCTCCGACGTCTCTACCAGAATAAATGAACAGACTTCCATTTTTAGTTGTAAAATGTCACTTGCCTTTCCAGCGATGTTCACTAATCCCTAAAATTTGAATATTTAACCTGTCAATCTCATCACATACTATTGTAGGCTTCCCCTCATACAGACTTCTCACATTCCACGTTCCTATTCTCACTTTGTTTCTTAGTCTGACACAGGGGCTTTCCTTGGTAACACAGTCAGTATTAACTCCGTCATCGCGATTACTAGTACTGGTCCCTGTGTCACACTTTTCCCCAGTGTTATCTGATCTGCCTGGCCTGGGGGTCTCGCCACCAGATCTCTTTCTTATTATGTTTTCTGTAATGGTCGTTATGATTTCTTGGCTTATGGGAATGTCCCGAATGCTGTGATGTCGGTTCCTAAGTCAATCAATCAATCAATCAATCAATCATGGTTTCTTGGCAAGTTTTGCATAAGGTAGTTTGTTATTACTTTTCTTCTGGCCAGTGATTGTACTAGTCGGTTTCTATAGCCATTGTCTCTACTGATGAGATCTTCTGCCTATCGCTGCAGAGTGCAGACCATAACCAACAACAGTCTGTCGGCTGCTCTCACACTCCATCCACAACCTGCTTCCATGGCTTTACGTAACCCTGATCAGGGGGCTAAACGGGTACTCCACCTTGCCCAAGGGTGTCCCGTAGACTAACGGAGGAAAGGATGCGTCTTACATCTCTTTTGATAGGGGATACCCCTAACCATTAAATACGTAGCCAAATAATTTTAAATGAATACGTTTAATTCGTCTAATCAGTTTACTGGTTGGATTTCTTCCTTGCAGGAATTGCTCAAAGTTTTTTTTCTGTCTATCCATTATATTTTATGCATTTTCCTCAGAAACTACATCTCCACTGCCATCCGACGTTTGCCTGCTTTTCTGCTTACTGTACACGATTCATTTCCATATAGTTGTACACGATATACATAAAGAAATAGTAAATAAATACAAAGTGGCTAAAGAAGTATGGCTGAATCAACACTGCATGGAAATTTGGACAAACTATGGAAAAGACTCACATTCCATGTTTCAACGAATCAATACAATAACAGGTAGGAAAACACGAAATACCACAGGATGTTCAAAATAGAAGGACAGTGCAATATTGATGGGGTGATATATTCAATAGATGGACGGAATATCTGAAAGAGCTGTATGATAATAGGAGACCTATGTAAATATTCAAACAATAGTGAGGGACCACTAATGCTTGCAGCGGAAAGTGAAGATGCACTACATCGCATAAAGAAAGGAAAGGCATTCGGTCCAGACAACATTACAGTAGAGGAACTTGAAGCTCTGGGGGATGTTGGAATATAAATATTGACAACAGTTCTAAATGACATCTACACTAGTGAGTACATTCCTCATGACATATTATAATCCATCTTTGTAGCTCTGCCAAAGAAACGAGGCTCTTTGGAATGCGAAGAGAATCTCACAATAAGTCTCATTAGTCACAAACTTGTTACTCAGAATAATTACGAAGTAAATAAGAAACACTATTACACCAGAAATTAGTGATGAACAGTGTGGATTTGTGGAGGGAAATGGCACAAACAACGCTATATATATTCTCAGGACACTCTTAGAAAGAGCTATAGAAGTAAAAACAGATCTATACTTATGCTTCATAGACTAAACAAAAGCATTTGACAATGTGAAGAATAAGAAATAATACAATTACTAGAGTAACTAAACTTAGTTAGTTAGTTAGTTAGTTAGTTAGTTGGTTAGTTAGTTAGTTAGCTAGTTAGTTAGTCAGTCAGTCAGTCAATCAATCAGTCAGTCAGTCAGTCAGTCAGTCAGTCAGTCAGTCAGTCAGTTAGTTAGTTAGTTAGTTAGTTAGTTAGTTAGTTAGTTAGTTAGTCACAGTTCCAACTTCACAGCAACGGGTCGTCCCCAAAATACTCCGTTTCTGTGCCAGTGAATATCACATAAAATGCTCCTCACTGCCCAATGTAAAAAGTGGAAAAGACAGGAGTTTCTGCAACCAACATCCCGCACAGGTACACAGTGCATAATGCCGCCGCCAGAATGTCAACACAGAAGCCCTCCAGGAATCACACAGCCCATCTTTGATGGAATCGGCTGCCATTTTCCCATTCGGATGTTTTTCTAGACGTTCACCTACACAGTCTAGATCTTTCTAGATGTTGTTTGGTCAGTTTCTAGATGTTTTCTGTCAAAGAAAAGTGGCAACTATAATGCCTTCGCCATATTGCCAACACAATAGTCCTGCACAGAACAACTGAACATTGACGGCAAAGATCTGCGAATAATAAAGAACATATATTGCCAGCAAACAGCAGCGATAATAATCAACAACCTTGTAGGACCATCTCAGTGTATACAGAAGGTCGTCAGACAAGGTTGTGTATTGTCTTCTCATTGAATAGTGAATATATAATGAGATCTACAGTAAGTATGCCTGGAATCATGGTTGGTGGACATAATATAAATAACTGAAAGTTATGCTGACGACACCGTCTTAATAGCAACAAGTCAGAACGATCTACAGGAAACGATAGATACAGTGGTTGTGGAGAGTAAAAGAATGGGCCTTAGTTTGAATAATAGTCGTTGAGGGGAGTTAGAAATTTAGCACTATATATTTTATTGTAATTTCTTTCATAGGATTATATCCTTGTACAAATACTAAGCATGATTTTTAAAAATATTTCTCAAGCTGTGTTTCTCATCTGACTGCTGCTACTACCTAATCAAAACCAAACACTATGGACATGATAAGAAACAATACAATGGTACTTCGCTTGTTTATTTTCGCTTTCTTTTTTTATTTAGAACATGCCCAGATTATCATAACAATAGGCAAGCCAAATTGTTGAGTCGCACCGAATTTATAAACAGTTCTGTTCAATCAACTTCGGGAGAGACCACATAAAGAGAAGAAACACACACAGAATCAAATTAAGGCATGGGACATAACGACTGCACATATTAAGGGGCATTACTTAATCTAAAGATATTTCTAACAATTACAATTTTGGCAATATCTTTCTTAACATTTCGTTAATTTCATTTACAAATCAAGCTTTGCTGCCATTTATTATACTTTAAGTTATATATGTTGAAAAAAAAAAAAATAAACAGCGTATTGAAACGAGTAATTATATTATTTTTTTTTTAGCACACTATATTTTTATAATCTGCTTTCATACTTTTACTAGCATAATATATATTTTTTAGTATCCTACCAACAAACAACTTCATATCATTACGAATTACTCACTTTTCATGTTCATTTTTTTGGCAGGCCGCTGAAAGCCTTTTTCTGTATTAAATGTCACGAAAGGTTGGTAAATGCGAAAAGATAGCTGTTACCAAATCTGTTGCATATATTTGTCAAACGGATATAATTAATGACAGTTCAATTGCTACAATTTTAGAAATATGACACTGACTTCAGAGACAGCACAGAAGACAACACATCAACAACTACAGCAGGATTAGATATACTGATAGCAGCTTGAATTGTCTAGATATTTTCAATTGTTTACTTTTCATTTTCTTATTTTTCTAGTTACATTCTTCTGTTCATATCGTAACACCTTAACCACCAAAGTATGTCTGTTTGTACGTTTGTTTGAACTGTGCTTGATGATAGTGTAAAATCAACATCATACATGTTATTTCAGTGTGTATGAAATAAAAAGCTATAACGTTGCACCCCCCCCCCCCTCCTCAATCAAGAGTGTGGACGAGGGGAAAAAACAGTGCCGTAAAAAGGCAAAAAAAAAAATAAATAAGCAATCACCTTCTAATTATCGGCGTGTTAGCTGAGATCATCGTGCGGATTTATTTGACAGAGGGATCCGCCTTTATGTATATAGCACTTCAACAATCTTTTTCTCGTTGCAATTTACACACAGAGACATGGAAACTCATGGAGTGGCTCTGGGCACTGGGGAACCGCGCGAACTTAAACAATTTAAAAATTTTTTAAAAAAGTATTTGATACACGGACATACGTAATCCATGTTCACTGCTAGAAAATCCACCACCGCTGTACGAGCTCACAGCAGGTCTGCTGCGTCAGAAGCTGGCACACTTCCCCCTTCAACGAGTTCCTCTCCTCCATTACGATCCTTACACTTTCCGGGGGAGGGACTTCCCATTTGTTCTTATCCTGAGTGCGCTCACGTTTTCCGATTCCGATTCCATTTCAAAAACAAAAATTCCAAATTCGACCTCGTCTAACCTGCTTCATCAGCTGTGGTTATTGTTGAGGTACGTGGTATTTGTGGGTTTATTCACCCTAATTCTTGTCTTGTGAGTCCTATCTCGGACTGGTAATGTAACGTTTGTGTCTGTGACGTCAGCAGTGGTCGGCGGCTATCCTTTGTGCTCTTCTGTTGTTGTGGTTTTCTTTGTTGGTGTAGGCTCCTGGCTCGTCTGGCTGCAGTCCTTATAAGGACTTTTCGTAATCCCCCTCCAGCTGGGGGATCGGTCCGTGGCTGTCCTTTGTGCATGTTTCCTCTTGTTTTCTTTGTTGGTGCAGGCTCCTGGTTTGACTGGTTGCAGTCCTTAAAAGGACTTTTTATTTGGTATTTTTGTCTCCTTTTTGTGCATTTTCTGTAGGAGCTTTTCGACGTTTTCATTTTCCTCCTTGTGCCTGTTTTCACTGTCGCGTTTGTGAAGCTGCTGCCTGTGACAAGACCGCCGGGGCTTGGTCTGGTTTGCCACGATAGATAATTATCCCCAGCCTTTGCTCCAACCACCTCAATAGCACTCTACATCTACCAGGCCCCACACAAGCCGGGACAGCTGGACCTCCCCTCCCTCACCTAGGGTTCCCTACCCCAAGGGGGCTCGGACCAGACACCAGTCATATCACTGCACAAAGTCATAGCTAAGAAAACAAAAATTTAATTCTGAACTAAGTCAACCACAACACAGAGAAGGATGGCTGAAAGCCAGATTAGAAGAGACTATGTACAAGAGCACATATGCAGATGAGGATTCTTCATCATGGAGACTGACGATAGCTCGTGCGGTTGTCCAGTCGTGGTAGCGACTCACCCAGGCTCTTCCAGTGGACCGGAACTTCAAGGTCTGCTGCCTCTCCAAAGTTCCCTCTTCACACAGAGAACCAATCAAGGGCTGATCAAGCGCAGTACCACTGCCTGACTGACACTGCACCGATGAACAAGGATCCTTCCTTGCTGTCGTACTATTTCACTCGTCACACTCCTGATGAAGTCTGGGCCGACCCTAGAACATTAGCGGTCTCCCACTTGCAGAAAAAGTACATGTAGCACCGTATCAAAATACACAAGAGCCTGGTCACTCTTCTATCTCATAAGTGACCCACACACTAATATGTCACCTACAAACAGCGGTTGCTCCACATGAACACAAAATGTCACTGGCAAAGTCTATCAGGTGACTAACACTTCACCTTATTTCCATGTCCTTGGATCAATAGATCTTCACACAGTATCATGTAACTACCCTGATCGAAGGGTATCAATCACAACTTAGCATACACTGTCAACAGTTCACCACGTTGGCATGAGGTAGCTCCCTACCTTCACAAACATGTCAACAGTTCACCACGTTGGAATGAGGTAGCTCCCTACCTTCACAAACATGTCACTCTGATGTTCCCACCACGTAAGTACTCAATGTCTTAGGTCACTGGACCACATGTTGGCTTCATAAAGGTAACCAATGTAGAAACACTATTTAAGCATCAAATTATACATGGTGTCCCATAACAACCCAGCCGGGCCAGAAGCATATAACACAGGCCATGGTGGCCGGTAGCCATGATCACTTTACTCAACTTGAAAGTTCCCGACCTTGTAATCACCAAGGTTTACACTGAGTTTGAATGTCACCAGTGCTTCACTGGCTAGAATCACCAGACGTTTCAGTGTTGGATCCTCTCAGGATCGGATGACACTCGTCGGACTCTTGACGGAGGTCCTAACCTAGACCTACCGACTTATTCAGCACTCAGCTCCTTCCAACATTGATCTCGCAGAATCAGACGACCACTCCCAGTATGGCCTCAATCAACTTCTTGATAGGCACTGGAATGAGTGGGCCCACAGAGCTCATGGTGAAGCTCTCAAATCTTCTTCAGTATAGTAATAACAGATCCTGAAACACGGAGAGGTTGGTGTGAGTACTCAACTACAACAAAGACTAACTGCATCTCCACCATGTCACCTGCCTCTCAGACATTACTCATGTCTACCAACATGAGTATGAAATCATCACATCATAGATCTACTAGTAATCATAATGTATAGGCACAATGATATTAGAGAAAGCAATAGCACACCTGTTCAGTCAAGTCCCACTTCTGGGCTACATATAACCCCTAGCACCAGAGTCGACTGTATGACTCTGTCAAAGCATCTTTCGCCTGGTGCCAGTCCAATCCGGTTTCATCTTCCATCATCAATCAACATATACACCCACTTCCCTTTCAGTGTAGTGATTACTTTATCGAGAAGGTGTCCAGCCGGACATCTCCTTCCTGACAGACTCATCAATTCACCAATCCCTTAACCCATGGACTGATCAATTACACACATTAATAACTATATGACCATAATAAATTATACTCCTGATAATTCATTACTATAGTATTAACCAAGGAGAACTCATGAATTGTTACACTTAAATAACAAACTCATATCTCAGCCATAGTGTCAGTTCTGATATCCCTGTCCCAGATCTTGAGTTGCCCTTTTATTCACTGACTATCTTCCAGGTCAGTCATATCTGTGCCGGTCGAGCACATCTTTGGTGGCCATCCACCAGTACACTTCCCCACAGCTACTGTGGGTCCCGTGTACCTTGTCCCGTGACGAATTAAGTCACGTCATCCAATGTAGCCAGCCTCCCGACTCTCCACCACCACACTCTGGCTCCACCTTTTTTTTTTTTTGGGGGGGGGGGGGGTGGGGGTGGGGGGGGGGGGTTTCCCCTCATATCCTACTACTTCAAGGCAGTATTCCCAATACTCCATGAACCGAATCAGGGTTCCAGAAGAGTAGAATATTAGAGACAGAAACGGTTAGGTTCAACTCCTCGATCTATCTAGACCTAACGGCCTCGAATTACGGAGTGCCACATCACCCTCGATCGGGTATGTTCAACCATCGGATATGCTCGATCGCTTTGGGTCGGACCTGTAACCTAACAGGTTGGGTGTACCGGCCTACCTCCCAGTCGGCTACCTAGACAAACGTAAGATGGAACATGCACGGTCATTCTAGCGGACGGACATGACAACAAGCAGTAACAATAGTATCATGAATACTTCCTATCAACTGTTATCCTACCGATGCAACACCATTCGGCTTAAGCGGAATAACACTGCTATCTGCACACAGCAAATACACCACGGCTGATCTCTCCTTGATTCCTCGAAAAATTACCACCACTGATAGAACAATTCAGTTACATTTCTAATGTCACGAAGCACATTACACATCTCTAATAATAAGCTCTACCTTATCATTATTTACAGCGTCTAGCATGTTGATGTAATGACTGACAAACTGTCGCCTTGCATGCGTAATTAATAAACCAAACCAGTAACTGCTACACACTGTAAAGCACATCGTTCGGCCTATTTTATTTACACACCACTCGCTGTGGAATACGGCTTGTTCCGTCAGGTAACACATTACATCGCTGATCGATAAAGGCTACTTAAATATGCAGACAGCCAGCTGTAACTTGTAACGCTACGCGACAACTCCTTTCCGACGGCAATTAATTCGTTCGGGACGGTCGGCACGGCATCAAGACAACAGTTAAATAATAGAATAAGTATTCAACTAACCTGTGATTGAACAATCACAAACTTGACTGCAGATGTCCGCTCTGGCCGCGAATATTGACATCAAAATTACATCAGCCTGTTGGCTGTGATCTGTCTACGCTGAGGTCTGGTTGGCGACTGACCACGACTAAGTCAGTGCGCCTTCAACTCGCCTACACGGGCCGCGTGACTTTCATGATTCATGAAGAAAACCAGAGTCACGATGAGTTCCACCAACCCGTGCTGCATGAAGCACTCGTGAACTTAGAGATTTCTACCACGTACGCACTTGGGGGAACATTCTAGATTTTTCTATAAATAACTAGAATCGCTCCGCCCCGCACTACTTTTCTAGGGAAATCCCCTATTAATTGATATTAATTTCAAGGGAGACCAACGCATCGCACTCCCTTCAAAGGGATATTATGCAGAGATCTGCCGATCTGTAGGCGTTTCGTCACATAGGCCCCCACTTAAGATGGTCGACCCGGTCGAACTCACTAGACAAAGATCGGTCCGAACTCTGAACCTCTACTCTATCAAGATTGGATTTCCAGGAAAGGACGTTCCATAACGTTCACTTTCTATGGGGAGATCCACCAGAATGGTATAGATGCTGGATCACCAACCACCGCCTCAAACATACGTTATCTCCCGCGATTAGGCCCGAAACGTAACGGCCTGGTGATTGGCTTACAGGATCTGTCTACCCTGGACTGTTCCGCATCCACCTGGTGTAGGCCATTGGTTACTTTACTGAAGGTTCGTTCGTCGCTTCCGACAATAGGATGTTTCCTATCCCGACTAGGCATCACCCTCGTGGACTGTTCGCGGATGTCGACCGAAATGAATGGTCGCTTACTCCAGGTTCGTCTGGAGTACCCTTGCTCCTGCCTTCTCTCCCGCGAGTAAGGACAGTGAGCCTGTCGGCGTATCGAGTCACCCGACGATCCCGTCATGCCAGATGTGACTTCGCCTGTCCGACCTCGATTCCCAGTGTGCTTAACACCATGGGCCTCTTCCCGACGGAGCCTGTTCGCCCTATCTACGGTTGAACGCTCAAGAGACCGCAGACCCTCCCCACAGGATGTACTGCGTAGAACTGAGTCTTCCTCGCCCTCGTCTGGACCCAGAACCGAATCTAGCGCGATGGTAGTCGCACTACCTTCTGGAGAAACTACCTCGGACCTCTCCAAATTCTGAAGGAGAGTACAATGGAACTTACGCAATTCCCCGCGGACCTTCACCTCATACGTGGATCGGGACATTATCCGTTCCACAGGAAAAGGGCCCTGCTATCCGAGTTCGAATTCAACCCCCCCCCCCCCTCGATTTGGGAGAAGCGCGAGAACCCTATCTCCAATCTGCAGAGATAAATCGTTTCTGGTCCTGTGCTTTGGTGCTGCCAGACAACACGTTGGGCACGACCGGATATATCTCCGCACGTTGCCTGTCATTCCAGGCCAGTGGTAGTGGCTGGAAAGCCACTGGACTGTTGCCCCCACATCCTTATGTCCGGTTAAGGATAAGGTATGCACTCTATGTATCAAGCGGGATCTGTAGTCAGTAGGGACTACCATCTGACCGTACTGGCTATCCCCTTGCCCGGCTCTTCGATAACGCAACCGGTTTTCTACATAGAACTGACCCGGAGTTGGCGGGTCAGAACTTTGGGACACCTCCAGTAAGTAAGGACGCAAAGTCTGGTCCCTACTTTGAGCACTGCTCACTAGCCTCGCAAGAGAATGGTCTATTTCCTTACCACACTGCCTTTCTCCATCCTTAGCCCTGGCCTGCCTAGCGCTCTCTAGACAATGTTCCCTGGGGTCCCCCAGGAATACATGCGGACGACCGAGGATCAAAGGGTAAATAGGATCAGGCAGCACAGCCACCTGGATGCTACCCGTAACATACCTGCACCAAATGTCAATTCGAGCAATCGGCAAGTCCATAGCTACGGAGCTCCTCATGGCCAGCTGAAATTCTCTTGTCTCGCCGGTGAGCTGCACTGGGCTCACAAGGTGGGATGAGATTACAGCGTCATACTGCAATCCTGTATCGTATAGACATTCCACCTGCTTCCCATTCACCTCTATTGTTTCGACCACAGGTGATTTCTCAGACTTTGGTTTCTCCCGACCCTTAGGTGTGGTCTCGCTAGGTCTACCCCTATTAGAGGCGAGACAAGCAAAGTGCAAGTCCTTTGGCTTCCTCAGACAATCTACCGTATTATGGGAAGGAGACTTACAGTACTTACACCACCTCTTACTCCACTTCCGTTTTGGGGAGGCGGGAGGGCTTTGCTTATCGGGTTTATTACCAGAGTCTTTTACCACAGTATCTGCTACATTGGATGATTCTTTGGGACCTTTGGTCTTGAGCTTCTGATCAAGCCCCTTCTGCCTTTGTGAATCAGTCTGACTGGAATCCCCAGTCTTACCATAGACTTCCTCATACCTTTCAGCTAACTTATTTACTATGTCTAGCCTTTCCGCCCCATTTTCCCCTAAGAAATTCCTTAAAGGCTTGGACATCTGCATTTTCATTTGATCCTCCACCATCAACTCTCTCAGACTCTCATAATCCTCTTTGAAATTGGCCAACGCCATCCATTTCAACAAGTATGAGTTCAGCCTCACACTATAGGCCGAGAACATCTCACCTGGTTCTCTCTTGGAAGTTCTGAACCTCCGCCTGTAAGCATGGGCTGTCATTTCGAATCTTTTCAAAAGAGCCGATTTCAGGGTTGGATAATCATTTTCCATCCCTGGGGGAAGACGCGCATACATTTCGTACGCGGTGCCACGGAGTCCTTGTGAAAGCTTAAGATTCCGACGCTCAGGCTCTAAGCCCATAGCTTTACACATTGCCTCGAACTTCTCTAAGAATTGATCTATCTTCTCTTGGTCCGGTTCAAATGGTGGAAAAGGCCATTTCATGGCATGGTAAGCTGGTCTGCTGGCTGCTGATGAGCTAGGTAAAGCTACTCCACCTATTTCTCCCTCAGAATCACCAACAGATTTAGCCTCTATCTCAAGTTGCTTCATACGGAACTCATGTTCCATTTCCAATTTCCTAGCTTCTAATTTCTTAGACTCTAGGTCAGCTGCAAGTTTTTGTGACTGTTGGTCTGCCACCAACTTTTGCTCTGCAAGTGCTAACTTCCGAGCTTCAAGCTCAATTTCTGACTTTCTTCGCTCCCTCTCTTCTGCTCTGAAGTTTCTCTCTACTTCCAGTACATAGGCTTTGAACTCCTCACCTTCCAATCCCATCTCAGTTGCCGATGCCCGCACCTTAGCGAAATCTAAAGTACGAGTAGCCATGCTTAGTGTAACTTAGTATCAGTATAGATATGCAATACTCAATCACAATGCTAACTTAACTAAATGTCTGTCCACGTCGAAGAGAAAGGTATCAGTAGCCCTACTCGTCAAGTAGACAATAGGTATAGGACAGATGACACTATAACCTATTCCTACGAGATGTAAGAACAAAGAGAAGATCCCGGACGAGCCCCCACTCTATCTTGTGACAAGACCGCCGGGGCTTGGTCTGGTTTGCCACGATAGATAATTATCCCCAGCCTTTGCTCCAACCACCTCAATAGCACTCTACATCTACCAGGCCCCACACAAGCCGGGACAGCTGGACCTCCCCTCCCTCACCTAGGGTTCCCTACCCCAAGGGGGCTCGGATCAGACACCAGTCATATCACTGCACAAAGTCATAGCTAAGAAAACAAAAATTTAATTCTGAACTAAGTCAACCACAACACAGAGAAGGATGACTGAAAGCCAGACTAGAAGAGACTATGTACAAGAGCACATATGCAGATGAGGATTCTTCATCATGGAGACTGACGATAGCTCGTGCGGTTGTCCAGTCGTGGTAGCGACTCACCCAGGCTCTTCCAGTGGACCGGAACTCCAAGGTCTGCTGCCTCTCCAAAGTTTCCTCTTCACACAGAGAACCAATCAAGGGCTGAACAAGCGCAGTACCACTGCCTGACTGACACTGCACCGATGAACATGGATCCTTCCTTGCTGTCGTACTATTTCACTCGTCACACTCCTGATGAAGTCTGGGCCGACCCTAGAACATTAGCGGTCTCCCACTTGCAGAAAAAGTACATGTAGCACCGTATCAAAATACACAAGAGCCTGGTCACTCTTCTATCTCATAAGTGACCCACACACTGATATGTCACCTACAAACAGCGGTTGCTCCACATGAACACAAAATGTCACTGGCAAAGTCTATCAGGTGACTAACACTTCACCTTATTTCCATGTCCTTGGATCAATAGATCTTCACACAGTATCATGTAACTACCCTGATCGAAGGGTATCAATCACAACTTAGCATACACTGTCAACAGTTCACCACGTTGGCATGAGGTAGCTCCCTACCTTCACAAACATGTCAACAGTTCACCACGTTGGAATGAGGTAGCTCCCTATCTTCACAAACATGTCACTCTGATGTTCCCACCACGTAAGTATTCAATGTCTTAGGTCACTGGACCACATGTTGGCTTCATAAAGGTAACCAATGTAGAAACACTATTTAAGCATCAAATTATGCATGGTGTCCCATAACAACCCAGCCGGGCCAGAAGCATATAACACAGGCCATGGTGACCGGTAGCCATGATCACTTTACTCAACTTGAAAGTTCCCGACCTTGTAATCACCAAGGTTTACACTGAGTTTGAATGTCACCAGTGCTTCACTGGCTAGAATCACCAGACGTTTCAGTGTTGGATCCTCTCAGGATCGGATGACACTCGTCGGACTCTTGACGGAGGTCCTAACCTAGATCTACCGACTTATTCAGCACTCAGCTCCTTCCAACATTGATCTCGCAGAATCAGACGACCACTCCCAGTATGGCCTCAATCAACTTCTTGATAGGCACTGGAATGAGTGGGCCCACAGAGCTCATGGTGAAGCTCTCAAATCTTCTTCAGTATAGTAATAACAGATCCTGAAACACGGAGAGGTTGGTGTGAGTACTCAACTACAACAAAGACTAACAGCATCTCCACCATGTCACCTGCCTCTCAGACATCATCATGTCTACCAACATGAGTATGAAATCATCACATCATAGATCTACTAGTAATCATAATGTATAGGCACAATGATATTAGAGAAAGCAATAGCACACCTGTTCAGTCAAGTCCCACTTCTGGGCTACATATAACCCCTAGCACCAGAGTCGACTGTATGACTCTGTCAAAGCATCTTTCGCCTGGTGCCAGTCCAATCCGGTTTCATCTTCCATCATCAATCAACATATACACCTACTTCCCTTTCAGTGTAGTGATTACTTTATCGAGAAGGTGTCCAGCCGGACATCTAATTCCTGACAGACTTATTAATCCACCAATCCCTTAACCCATGGACTGATCAATTACACACATTAATAACTATATGACCATAATAAATTATACTCCTGATAATTCATTACTATAGTATTAACCAAGGAGAACTCATGAATTGTTACACTTAAATAACAAACTCATATCACAGCCATAGTGTCAGTTCTGGGATCCCTGTCCAAGATCTTGAGTTGCCCTTTTATTCACTGACTATCTTCCAAGTCAGTCATATCTGTGCCGGTCGAGCACAGCTTTGGTTGCCATCCACCAGTACACTTCCCCACAGCTACTGTGGGTCCCGTGTACCTTGTCCCGTGACGAATTAAGTCACGTCATCCAATGTAGCCAGCCTCCAGACTCTCCACCACCACACTCTGGCTCCACCTTTTTTTTTTGGGGGGGGGGGGGGAGGGGGTTTCCCCTCATATCCTACTACTTCACGGCAGTATTCCCAATACTCCATGAACCGAATCAGGGTTCCAGAAGAGTAGAATATTAGAGACAGAAACGGTTAGGTTCAACTCCTCGATCTATCTAGACCTAACGGCCTCGGATTACGGAGTGCCGCATCACCCTCGATCGGGTATGTTCAACCATCGGATATGCTCGATCGCTTTGGGTCGGACCTGTAACCTAACAGGTTGGGCGTACCGGCCTACCTCCCAGTCGGCTACCTAGACAAACGTAAGATGGAACATGCACGGTCATTCTAGCGGACGGACATGACAACAAGCAGTAACAATAGTATCATGAATACTTCCTATCAACTGTTATCCTACCGATGCAACACCATTCGGCTTACGCGGAATAACACTGCTATCTGCACACAGCAAATACACCACGGCTGATCTCTCCTTGATTCCTCGAAAAATCACCACCACTGATAGAACAATTCAGTTACATTTCTAATGTCACGAAGCACATTACACATCTCTAATAATAAGCTCTACCTTATCATTATTTACAGCGTCTAGCATGTTGATGTAATGACTGACAAACTGTCGCCTTGCATGCGTAATTAATAAACCAAACCAGTAACTGCTACACACTGTAAAGCACATCGTTCGGCCTATTTTATTTACACACCACTCGCTGTGGAATACGGCTTGTTCCGTCAGGTAACACATTACATCGCTGATCGATAAAGGCTACTTAAATATGCAGACAGCCAGCTGTAACTTGTAACGCTACGCGACAACTCCTTTCCGACGGCAATTATTTCGTTCGGGACGGTCGGCACGGCATCAAGACAACAGTTAAATAATAGAATAAGTATTCAACTAACCTGTGATTGAACAATCACAAACTTGATTGCAGATGTCCGCTCTGGCCGCGAATATTGACATCAAAATTACATCAGCCTGTTGGCTGTGATCTGTCTACGCTGAGGTCTGGTTGGCGACTGACCACGACTAAGTCAGTGCGCCTTCAACTCGCCTACACGGGCCGCGTGACTTTCATGATTCATGAAGAAAACCAGAGTCACGATGAGTTCCACCAACCCGTGCTGCATGAAGCACTCGTGAACTTAGAGATTTCTACCACGTACGCCTTGGGGGAACATTCTAGATTTTTCTATAAATAACTTGAATCGCTCCGCCCCGCACTACTTTTCTAGGGAAATCCCCTATTAATTGATATTAACTTCAAGGGAGACCAACGCATCGCACTCCCTTCAAAGGGATATTATGCAGAGATCTGCCGATCTATAGGCGTTTCGTCACACTGCCTAAAGTTTTCTTCCTCCGTGGTCAGCCATGGGACGATTTTACCGTCATCTATATAGTACTCGAAGTCGTTCTCACAGTCGTAGTGTAAGACTGGGTATACCATCGGTTTCCCCCGGAGTTTCTTAGGCTTCTTCTTTTCTTTTTCTTCCCAGCGCCTTCTGAATTCCTCTCGCTTGAGTTCCTCCTTGTCGACTGGGTATTCTGTGCCTCCTTCAGTTCCCTCTTGGGCGTTGCTGCTGGGCTGCTGGCTTTAGCTTGCGGTTCAGGCTCGGACTCTTGGTTTCCTTCTTGCGGTTTCTCTCTGAGTTCTTGTGTGGCTTCTGTTAGTTTGTTTTGAAAGAGTTTCATTTCAGCTCTATGCAGTTCTCTTTCGGTCTTGATCATTTGTAGGATTTCTTCGTTCTCCTTCTTCATCTCAGCCATGCGCTGGACCTCTTGTTTGATGTTGAGCTGGATTTCTTTCATGTCGGCCAGCAGCTTTTCATTATCGCTGGTCGGAGTCGTCGTCAGCAGTGCCTTGACTTGTTTCTTCAACTCGTCTATCTGCTTTTGAAGTTGATCTCTTTCAGCTTGTGCTATACCCGTGGCTCTCTCGCCCCTCTGCATTGCTTCCTTGAATGGTGTCTTTGTGATGATGGCGATTTTTAAGACGTCTCTATGTCTCTGCAGGAACGATCAGCCCAGGTATCTTGCTCCATGTTTGCCCAGGCAGTTGGCACACTTTCTTTTGTTGTTGGGTGCTCGGAAGTCCGTGTCCATCTTGGCCAGCGGACACTCCTTGAAGGCGTGGTAAGCGGCGCAGTATCGGCAGATTTCCATCTTACTGCGACACGCAGCTCTGCTGTGGCCGGCCTTCTGACATCTGGAACATTGAGTGATTCTTGGTATGAATCTCTCTGGCTGTTGCGTTTTCTTGCTGAATGATACTGTGATCGGCATTTCGCTGCCCTCCGACGTCACTACTGCCAAGGTTGTAGGAATCTTGGAGTAGGTGAGAAGCCGCTCCGCCTTCAAGAATCGGATGTGAAGATTCTCTTCACGTAGCTGCTTTAGGATTTCTTCATCTGTCAGCTCCACAGGAATCCGCTTGATAACCCATCGGACTGTTTTCGAGTCTTTGATTCCGACTCTGGTGTCTTTCTCCTCCTTCTCTGCTGTCTTGGTTCTTGACTGTGTTGGGCTGTCAATCTTCTCCCTCGTAGTAGCTTCAGTGATGGCTGTAGTATCAGGCTCTTTGATGCAGCTAGCAGGTGGGCTCTCGACGTTCTTCTTCTTGTTGTCGGCTCCCACGCTGCACATCTTTGCAACAGCGTGTTTCTTGTTGTTGGACTTTCCACGTGACATTTTCCCGCTGATCAAGCTTCTTGACAGAATAATGCGACTTGACTTGTTAGCGCTCGCATTACATTGCCGTCACGACGGGAAAGTTGGAGCAAAGGAAAGGCGGGTGGAGACGAACGAAAGAACGAGCGAACAGACTTATTTTAAAGGGGTTAAGAACTGGGCACGCAGGCTCGTCTAAAGAGAGACGATGCTGACCGGTTTGGCAACATGGCATGGAAAAATATCAACATCAGAAAGGAGTGGCAGCACACGAGACACAAGGCATGGGGAAATATCAACATCAGAAAGGAGTGGTAGCACACGAGACACAAGGCTGTGTACAGACATGATCATCTTCGCTAGTCTTTGGGTATATATGATCGGAAGTCGAAACCACAATATATAGTCAACATAACACTTGATCGCTATTAATTGTAATTGGTAATTTAAAT
The DNA here is from genome assembly GCA_963921405.1 of Cepaea hortensis. Classification (NCBI taxonomy): domain Eukaryota; kingdom Metazoa; phylum Mollusca; class Gastropoda; order Stylommatophora; family Helicidae; genus Cepaea; species Cepaea hortensis. The sequence continues at coordinate 66,829,703 of OY992896.1, forward strand.
GTATTAGATACAAGAATCTGGTTTATATTGTTCCATGTTTGTTGTTGTTGTTGTTGCGCTCGCTAGCTTTAAACTCAAACGTAGTCCACAAAAAACTACTGTTAGTAATACTGGGCTGAATTTTGCATGTGGATTAGCTTTTATCTTTTTATCAGTGTCCCTCTCCATCAGGTGAACACACTCTGACATCAGACGTACTTGTACTTGAAGTCCGCAAGTAAAGGACGAGAAGTCAACAGTTTAGTCCAACTGTCCGGAATAGGGGTCGAACCTTATCATCAGCACACTGGATGTTTAAGAACGAGCGCTCGTATCCATTCACCCCTGTTAAACTAAACACACACACACACAAACACACACACACACACACACACATACATATATATATATATTGTTGCATGTTACTTTGTCTGCATTCTCTTACTTATTTCTGCCTCTCGCATATCATCGTGTGCTGTTAATCGATATAGGAAAGAATAACTGTTGACTTGCACAAGTGGCTTTCCATTCACATTAATATTCCAAAGTGGCTTGGTGCTGTCAGTATTGATACCCCATATTGTTTTTTTGTTTTCTTTTTTTGTTTACTTTATTATTATATCCAGTAATATTGATCGCCTAATGTTTACAATTAACTCTGCAATGGTTCGGATAATAAAACAATCGTCAGTGTATCTGTTGCTGTTTATTGCTACTCCTCCAATATCAAATTAAAAAATATGTGTGTTGCTGGGTTAATGCGTTTGCGCTAAAATTTCCGGTGCCCTGACTGCGGTTCAATCCCTACACCGGTCAACTGGATTTGATTTGGAGGTTGACTTCTCGTTCAAGAAGCAATGGCGAACTTAAAATTAAAAATGTTAGTTACATAGTCTTCACAGAAGGTTGCAGTGAACCCCAGCATTTGTTTGGCTGTTCGTGATGACTGGCACATTTACGTTCAGTAGTTTATCATTGCCGATTCGTAATCCCGCTTACCCGCGTTCGAATCACAGCCATGCGCGATTTGGCAGCAGACAGTGTTTTAACCAATTTGTATGGGAGCTGGTCGATCAGAAATCAATTGCAAACTATTGAACGTAAACTTGCCAAGACAACAACAACAGCAGTAAAATGCTTGTCAAAAAATGGTTTGTCATTACTTTCTGAACGAATGTTACTCATACCGTTGTACTGGAAGCCATCGCAAGGCTTCCGAATCGCCTGCAGCTGTGTTTCGAACGTGGTAAGCGGGATTATGAACTGCGCCTGCAACCGCTTCACCACGGAGCTGGCAACGGCAAACTGCTGAACGTAAAATCCCCTAGAAAATCGACATGTGACTTGATGTTGTTCGCGGCGTCATGCAAGGCACATGCAACATATTTAATGTGATTTCATTCTTACTTTAACTGTTTGAATGTGTTCTCTGAATAAACATTGCACAGACCTGGAGGTGATGCGTACCCATTGTCTCACAACTGTAAATCGATTCTTCTCGAGCTCTCAGCTGCGTTTGTCAACCCGGCACACACACGACTAGACAAGTTGGCCGTTGAGTGTACGACTTCGCTGATACTGCTCCTCATGGCGGTACAGGTGGTTCTGTATTCTGCCGTCGGTTACACACAAGGTCCGAAACTCGGTAGAGAATGCGGGATAAAAAAAAAAAAAGAAATGCATGGTTTAAAGGCGAGAGGGTCGACTTTATTCCAACAGATTTATCTGAATTGTCTCGGAGTCTTCCGCAAGCGTCGCACAAAGGATAAACTCCGTAGCTCCAGCGACGATTCCTATGACGTTATCAATGGGAGCTCTATAAATATAAGCCTTACTACTTTTCATTTCTGTAGTTTTGTTTTGATCTCCAGATGAGTGTATCGGACGCGGGGACATCTTGCTTGTGATCGAAAAGTTTTCCGGAAGGTTGTTATGGTAGCGACGCTCTGCAAAGGACATGCTACTGAATGAATAAATGGATGAGTTTTGTTTGTCATGTTCATTTGTAATGAAAATAATCATGTTCGGCCATGTTTAGCCATCTCACACTGTCAAAGACTCAGTTATATAGGAATGAAGACCACCCTGAATGAGTGGTCTACCTCAAGTAGATGAGAGATAACCCAGTGCCCCTACAGGAGGGCAGGATAGGTGTAGGTGGTAAATAGAAAGGGGAACTATCAAACAGTTCTCTCATGAGACACGGAGGTGTCAACCAGAGAGTAAGCACTCTGGTCACGGCGTAATCACGCCAGTGTGACAGATACAGAGAACTAGACTCAAGAGAGACCACTACTCCAAGCGTGCTGAATGATGCAGCACGCAGAAGCCGAAGTACGCACAAGGTCACTCCGCGTACCGTGTAATCAGCACGCGGAGAATTCCTCAGACGGGACACAGACTTCGTAGTGAACGCATCGCTTAGTGTCGATGCTTATTTCGTTAGCCGAGTAGATAGATTAGCAATATGGTTAGGAAACGACTAGTGATAGGCAATTCTGTGCATTTATTCTTGTGTGATTTGTTAGCGACTGTTTGGTGTACATTGATGTGATGCAAAGAGCCAGTGGCAATAAAATGTGTAATCAATTCCTCTCGTACGACTAGCAAGTCTTTTTGTGTGGTGCGAGAGAAGTTATCCCGGAATGCCTGTGACATCGGTTGATGACAGGCTAGGATAAAGTGGTGTCAGAAGTGTAGCTTGGACAATTGTTCAAGCTAAAACACTCACCCACGGCTCTAAAATAGTAATACGGCTAGATAATCACAGGGTTTAATTTAGGTTAGTGACAATGGCGTGTGCAGACAGAACAAAGTGCGAGCTGTGCCCATCGTGACCAAGTTATGTTTATTTATGCTTATTAAATTATTTTGTGCTTATGAACATGTTTTCTTCTGATTTGTAAGTATTATTATTATAGTTTTGTATCATTTATTTCTATAATTACTTATTTATTTACTACTATTTGTCAAATACGATTCACGGCGGAGCGATACACAAAAATATGCCGAGAACAATATTGATTTTTCCAAGCTAAAAATAGCGCTGCGCCGGTGACGTATCGCGATTGACAAACAGCTGCGTTACGCCATTTGCAATCGGCGACTGAGTGTTTACAAATCGCAAGGCGGCTGCTCGCCTGAATCGTTGACTTATATCAAATATTATTTGTTTATATTAGTTATGTATTGAATATATTTATTTATTTGAACATTATAATTACCTTTATATTTATTTCAAAGCATTTATTTAATTACTTACATACGTTTCCTATTTCTTACCGTCGCGATGGCACTACTTTTGCTATGCAAATAAGACGCAGTCTGCACAACACTTCCATAAATTAAACAGCTAGAGTTAGGGAAGGCAGAAGACGTTAGAACGAAGACAGGACAGTGACATTTATTATTAATTAAACCACATTGTATTGTCCTGGGGCATGTGATTGTACAAAATTGTCTAAAATTATATATCGTTTACAAGTGGTTAATTGTTGATGCTCTTGATAACCAGGCAGAACAACAGCTGGTCATAAGCATAACGCAAGCTGTGTGTGGTATTGCCAGATGATTGGACTTGAGGTGCCAAGCGAGTGTACATGATTGATCTGGAATGTTAAGATGAGTATACCCAACTGATTTTGCATGCAATATGATTAATAATGCATCTCTTTTTCAGCATGTGATGTATTAGCATATTGTTTGTGATCTGATTTTCAGGTTATAATCTAAAAGTATATTTTTTGTACTCAGGGATTTAAAACACCTAATATATCTAATATAGATAAGTGAGTAAATATTTGAGAGCCTATCAACTCTATCTAATTACCTAACAATATGGCACCTTTAGCTGATTTCATAAAAGCAGGAAAGGAATTGCAATACACAGGAAAGGAATTAGAGCAATATGCTGATCAAAAATTTAGGGAAGCAAAAGATGCTGAGAGAGATGAACGTGCACGAGAAAGACAACACCAAAAGGAGATTGTAAAACTAGCGGAGATAACAAAACAAAAAGAATTAGAGCTAAAACACAAAGAGGCACAAGTGGCTGAAGAAACTAAACAAAGACAATTAGAACAAGATAAGGAGATTAAGCAAAGACAATTAGAACAAGATAAGGAGATTAAACAAAAAGAATTAGAAATGAAACAACAACAATTAGATCAGGAAAGAGAAATAAAGCAAAAACAATTAGATCAAGAGAAAGAATTAAAACAAAGAGAGATAGATGAAATGGCAAGAGTGAAAGAAAAACAAATACAGATTGAATCAGAGACACAGTTAAAGATGAAAGGTATGGATGTAGATTCACACTTAGAGATCTCCGCTACAAAACTAAAAAGTCAGCAAGAAGAAAATAAATTTAATAAATACAAAAATATTATTAAGCCATTCTGTAAAGAAGATTCCATATCAGCCTGGACAGAAAATGTCGAATACCAACTGAAATACCACCAAGTACCAATCGATATGTGGGCTATGATCTACATGAAGAACCTCAGTGGGGAGCCCCTTAAAGTGATAGAATCGATACCAACTGATCTTAGATCTAACTATCAGTACATCCACGATAGGATAATGCAACATTTCTTACTTGATGCCCCTGGGTATCAAGTACAGTTTTCCAATTTAAAACCTAAGCCAAGCGAGACCTTTATCGATTATGTCTCAAATGTCCAAAGCGTACTAAATAGATGGCTTAGTGAAGCAAAAATAGGAAAGGACTTTGAAAGACTTAAAAATTTAATAGCCATGGATAAAGTCATATCCACAATACCATCTCCTTTCGCTAAATTCCTGCAGCAGTCAGACATCGAGACTATAGAACAATTTGAAAAGAAAGGCTCTGCATATTTTTCCTCAAATAGAGATATTTTTAGGACATCAAATAGCGACTCTGAAATAGTCTCTTTTGTTAAGGACCAACCTAAAATCTATCAGAGCAATAAAAAACCATTTCATAGAGTCGACAAGAAAGATAAAAAAGTGTCGAAATGTGTCTATTGCCAACTTTTTCATGATACTTATTCTATGTGTGATAAATCACCAAACTATCCAACACATCTTGAGATGGTAATTAAGAAACAACAAAACAAAAGAACTGCATACAGGCGTGCAGTCAAATGCTTCTTCTGTTCTAGCTACTGGCATTATTCTAATAAGTGCCTGGGCCGCCAAAGAATGAAAGCCAACAATGCAATTTTGATTGATACATCCTCTGATAGTGGGAGTGAGACTGAGTGTGAGGTGGAGAATGAATTACCTGTTAACCAATCTAAAGATGTGTGTTGTGTAAACGATATATTAAGCTTTGACAGTTGTGAACGATGTCACCAATTTCATGCAGACGGAAAATTAGAATGTGGACATACAGTACCATTCTCAACTGAGAGTGTAAATGCAGCATTAGCCTCCAGAGGCAATTTGGTGCTCCACAATGCAATGGTCAACGACAGACCATGCCAATGTTTGCTGGAAAGCGGCAGCACCCTTATTGGTCTTAGAAAGGAACTGGTGAATCCAAATGATTATACAGGTGACTCAGTCAAATGCCGAACCTTTTCGGGTAACATTGAAATTTACCCTTTGGCTAAAGCCCGTATTAACACTCCTTTCCTTTCTGGTACCTTTACATGTGCGATTTTAGATAACCCTTGTACTGATTTAATTTTGGGATGCTTACCCCAATTGAAACATTGCACTAACGAAGAAATAGCTGAATGGGAAAATTTAAATGCAGCTAATGCAACAACCAGAGCAGATACCATGAAACACCAAGACACACTACAAGATGAGAGACTTCTGTTGTTATCACCAACTAGCACGGATGATACTACCAGGCAAAAGTTCATAGATCAGCAAAAAGCTGATCCTAGTGTGTCTCCATATCTAAAGCTATTGAAAGAAAAAGCCAAATTGACGAAAAACGCATCATGGTTCTTTAGACTTAATAATGGTATTCTTACTCGTTATTATACAACTGGTAACCATGAGATTCAGCAAACGGTGTTACCTGTACAACACCGCCAAACTGTACTAAAGATTGCACATGAGTCACCGTTTGCTGGTCACATTGCATACGACAAAACCAGGGCCAGAATTCAGGCTCATTTTTATTGGCCAGGGTTTTGTAATGATATAAAACAATTTTGTCGTTCATGTAATGTCTGTCAACAACTAGTACGTAAGGGTAAACATCCTACAGCTGAAGTGCAACCTTCAACACTGGCCTCTAGGCCATTTGAGAGTGTGGCGGTAGATAATGTTGGACATCTGAACCAGGTGTCCAGCAAAGGAAATCGCTTCATCTTAACGATGGTAGACCTATGTTCAAGGTGGGTTGAGGCAGTAGCTTTGAAATACATCACCTCCAAAGACGTTGCCAATGTATTTCTACACTTGTTCTCACAATTCGGATTCCCACGTACCATCTTATCCGACCGTGGAACTCAATTCATATCGGCTGCAACGCAAGTCCTTACGAAAATGTTAGGGATTAAACAGCATTTTACAACAGCTTATCATCCAGCCAGCAATGGAATAGTAGAGAAAATTAACGGAGACCTTAAGCATATGCTGGCTAAGGTGACAGTAGAAAACCCAGCTGATTGGGATACACTGTTACCAACAGTGCTGTTCGCCTATCGGGAGATTCCCCATTCAAGCACGGGTTTCTCACCGTTTGAATTAGTATACGGGGCTAACCCACGTGGACTTCTAACAATTTATCATCAGGTAGTAACTAATTCAATTGAAATTCCAACCCCAAAAACACCGTATGAAATGGTAACAGAAACACGAGATAAAATCATGAAATCGTGTATCATAGCTAAGGCAGCTTTGGAGAGGAAGGGTCAAATCTACCGCCAATACGCAAACAAAGGTGCGAGAACTATTAATCTTGAACCAGATCAAGACATACTGCTTTTACTTCCAGACAAACGGAATCTATTATTGACCTCATGGCAAGGGCCATTCAAAGTGGTACGAACAATTTCGGATATTGATTATGAAATATCAATAAACGGACACTTAAAGATATTTCATATCAACATGTTGAAACCCTACTTTTCACGACAAGAGACAGAATTAGAGTCAGACGAACACAATGCACCCACACCTATGGATGAGACGACAGACATACACAACGCAACTACACTAGTTAGCGAGACTGGCAAATCCGACGAGATGCATAAACTTAGTGAGTTTACAGAAAACGCACTTAGCACCACAACCGTACTGAATCAGGTAGACGACGAGGGGATGGAACTACCTGTTCCAATTGTAGACAAGACTGCTACATTAGATTGTATACTATTAAAAACGGGACTGACAGAAGAACAACGAAGACAGATAATAGAATTAGTGACTGAATATAAGGACATATTTTCCGACATTCCAGGTAGAACGGACAGGATCGAGCACTCCATCCTTCTTTCGGACTCGAAGCCTATCAAATGCAGGCCGTACTCTACAGCACTTAGCTATAGAGAAAGTCTAAATAAGGAAATTCTTAATTTAGAAGCTAGTGGAATCATTCAAAAATCTACATCTGAGTACTTCTTTCCAATTGTCTTGGTCAAGAAAAAAGACTCCACAATTCGTCTTTGTGTGGACTATAGAAAACTCAACAATGTCACTAAGATCGACGCAGAACCAATTCCTTCCTGCGAAGATCTTATTCTGGATATGTCCACCTCCAAAATCTTTTCTAAATTAGACCTTACTAAGGGATATTGGCAGGTCCCTATGCAGACGCAATCTATCCATCTTACTGCATTCTCAACACCTCTAGGTCTTTACGAGTGGCGATTTCTTCCTTTCGGACTTCGTAATGCTCCTGCCACTTTCGTACGCTTAACTAGAGATTTAGTACATGGAGTGACGAATACAGTGACATATATAGATGATATTTGTGTCCATACAGACGACTGTACAACACACTTACTGAAACTCAGACATGTCTTCGATAGGTTGCGACTCTTCGGTCTCACTGTCAAACCGAACAAAGTCGAATTGGGCCTACAAGAAATTGATTTTTTTGGGTCATGTCATTTCACAAGGACAACTGAAAACTGACAATAGAATTATTACCAAAATTATGAACCTGACCATGCCTACAACAAAGAAGCAGGTCAGGAGCCTTTTGGGTTTAGTAAATTATTATAGCAAGTTCATTCCGAACTTAGCTGAAATTACAAGTGTATTTTCAAATGTTTTAAAAGCATCAGTAAAATTAGATGTCAAAGATGCATTATTAATTTCTGCATTGTCAAAATTGAAAATCCTATTTTGTAATGTACCAATCCTCCGTTTGCCTAATCCTAGGCGCGTTTATTATCTTAGGACAGATGCCAGCAGGATTTCCATCGCTGCAATACTAGGCCAGTTTTATGATGGCATCTTCCATCCAATTTGCTACGTGAGCCGCAAGATCACACCGGCTGAGTCCAGATATTCCATATCAGAGTTGGAAGCCCTAAGCGTCATCTATTCGGTGAGGAAGTTGCATCGATTTCTGGCGGGTAATCACTTCGTGGTCCAGACCGATAACTCCCCAATCACGGTCATACAAAGTGGGGTACATCGCAATGCCCGCATCTACAGGTGGTCATTAATATTACAGAATTATACTTTTAGTATAGAGCATATTAAGGGTAGGGATAACATTCTTGCTGATACCCTTAGTCGACCATCTGAGGTAGAAATACCGGATATTTCACATGAATAGGTAGTGTAAGAAATGTTAAGCTAGTACACTTAAAACATCCTGTATAGAATATACTATTGAATACATAGACATCAGAATCAGGACTGTGTGCTAAGAACAGTGAACTACCATGTGTCCGTAGTCAGCAGAATAATAACTGTGCTCCAAGGACAAGTTGATCACCGTGTGTGCATAGACAGCTCGTTACTTACTATGCTCCATTTGTGCTCCGGTGAATCACCTGTGTTAATCACATGAGAACAGGGTCAGAACATTGTAAAATAACAGACACGAAGATACTTGTCTACGACACCAGCGGACTCGACGAGTGTAAGAATACCCATAAGACACAAGTATGACTGTGTATGGTAGTTAGTATACCCAGGATAATTGTGTATATATAAACTATGCCAACGAAAGCAATTTCTGTACGTTATGGCAACCACTAACCTGAGGTAAATAGACATCATGTATATATATATTTATTGTGATATGTAATATAACGGTTTTAAGATAGTTGCAAATTATAGTTAGGTTAGTTACTTTAATATAGAGTAGATTAGATTTAGGGAATATAATAGATTTTTTTTTAGTTTAGTTTAGATAAATCATTAATTTACCCACTTACTTAGCATAAAATTAGATTATGATAGGACTATAAATTTATTAACAGCTAATTAACGTCTAGGATAAAAAGTTTAGATAGCAACAGCACCATTTAGGTTAGATAGCAACAGCACCATTTAGTTTACATAGGAACAGTACCATTTAGTTCATTTCATTTTACTTGATTTCATTCCATCTTGATGAACACTTTAACAACCTCATCATTTAGGACAAAAATTAGGTTATATTTTATAGGACAAAAGGATTATACACATGAACATACATCATTTATACCATGTAGAATAAAAATATCCATCATATTTTTTTTTTCTCATTTAAACATTAAAACATTATAATTTTGTTACATTTCACATTTCCCATTTCAGAAAGGTACATAACTCATCTCACATCATTTTAATTTTTTTTAGATAGGTAGATTACTTCCCTTAAATTAGATTGATTGTGTACAACAAATTAGGATATAAATATTTATAGAAGTAGTAGTAGTATTTCAGGAGAATATAGTGTTTAATATCATCAGGGTACAAAATATCAACCCTATTTCATCCATGTAAATATTTTGTAAATACATGACCCGTGCAGTAAGTTACGCACAGTCATGAAGCTCAACTCTTTCCAAACTGAGCCAAACTTGTACAGTGTCACTTCAAGGTTTTTAAATAATTGTGAGAATAAAAGATGTGTGACAGAAGTGTGAAAGTGCGAGAAAATGGTAAATATACAAGGGAGAGTGAAGGCAGCCAGCGGATTTTTTCTGCCGCTCAGCGCGACTTTTTATTATTTGTCTGCGTCAAGCGTTTGCTTTCAATGTTGAAATGTGCTGTCTCAAATGTATTGTGTGTAGTTTAGAGTAAACCTTAGGGAAGTATTTTAAGTCTCATAAGACGGAAACGTGGTCACTAATTAGTGTTATACACCTGTTTGTGGCCGCATTTAACCGACTTATGGCACTTGAAAACTATCTTACTTACATATTATAGACAGACACACATGTTAGAAGGTAAAGTACATTATTACGTAGATCCAAACACGCAAACAACCAGGAAAACAAACATATAAATAACATACATTTTTTGAACAAAGGGAGATAACTCCGGGTCAGGGGACACAATAGACAACGAAACACTAACTTAACAGTGGAAGATAACTTTACACGCGGAAGCGAAATAGGTAAAGCCTGTCGCACACAACTTGTGCAAGGGTTGTTTAATATTATATGGGGGGGGGGGGCATGAAGCAATTCATGTGTTGACCCTAAGAAAGTCAACTTTGTATGGGTAGTGAGTTAATTTGCTATTTGAGGGCAGGTCTTATAAGACAATGATCCGGTTCAGACAAACCTCTAATTAATATAATATTGCGATTGAGAAGAGGGCTTTCGCCAACCAGACTAGTTTGTGGCGATCACCAGTAGCCAAGTAAGGTGAGACTACATTGTGACAATAGTCAGTAGAAGTCTATTGAGTTACTCAGAACCAAGTTAGTCTTTGACAAAAATTAGATACACTATTTTTTAGAAACCTCTTGCGTCACAACCATGAGTCAAAGTTTGTAACGCAACACAGGAGGGGAGGGTGTGTGTCAAAGACTCAGTTATATAGGAATGAAGACCACCCTGAATGAGTGGTCTACCTCAAGTAGATGAGAGGTAACCCAGTGCCCCTACAGGAGGGCAGGGGAGGTGTAGGTGGTAAATAGAAAGGGGAACTATCAAACAGTTCTCTCATGAGACACGGAGGTGTCAACCAGAGAGTAAGCACTCTGGTCACGGCGTAATCACGCCAGCGTGACAGATACAGAGAACTAGACTCAAGAGAGACCACTACTCCAAGCGTGCTGAATGATGCAGCACGCAGAAGCCGAAGTACGCACAAGGTCACTCCGCGTACCGTGTAATCAGCACGCGGAGAATTCCTCAGACGGGACACAGACTTCGTACTGAACGCACCGCTTAGTGTCGATGCTTATTTCGTTAGCCGAGTAGATAGATTAGCAATAGGGTTATGAAACGACTAGTGTTAGGCAATTCTGTGCATTTATTCTTGTGTGATTTGTTAGCGACTGTTTGGTGTACATTGATGTGATGCAAAGAGCCAGTGGCAATAAAATGTGTAATCAATTCCTCTCGTACGACTAGCATGTCTTTTTGTGTGGTGCGAGAGAAGTTATCCCGGAATGCCTGTGACATCGGTTGATGACACACACCATCACCAGAGTCGGGGATCAGATCTGAGTTCTGATCTCAATTATGTCACTCACGTGGTCTAACCATCCAGATAGTTGTCTCTCTATCTTCCTTTTGTTCCTTCCACCACAATCTTGCAGGTTGTTACTAACTTGTTTAGAGTTTTTGTTTTCTCTTTTCATCAATAACGTGCCCAAATAATCTTGCCTGTCTACGTTTAATTTCTCTAATCAGTTTATGGTTTTAATTTCTTCCTTGTAGGACTTGCTCATTGTTTTTTTTTTTTTTTTTTTTTTTCTGTTTGTCCGTGGTATTCTTTGCATTTTCCTCAGAAATTACAACTCCATGGCCATCAGATGGTTACCAGGTTTTCTGCTTACAATAACTTTCCATTGGTCAGTATGCGTCCCATCATGCAAAAAAAAAGGGACTGCTACTACTAACACTAATTATCATAATCAAAACCAAATACTATGCACATGATGAAAATTCATTAAATTGCACTTCGCTTGTTTATTTTCTTACTTTCTATTAATAGCATGCCCAGATTATCATAACAATAGGCTAGCATAATTATTATGTTGTGACGGAATTAATAAACAATATTGTTCAAACAACTTCGGGAGAAACTATATAAAAACGCAACGAACAAAATTAAATAATATCATAGGACATAACTACTTAACATATTAAGGGACATTACCCAGTCTAAAAATATTTCTAACATTCACAGTCCTGGCATTTACATTTGTAATTTTTCGTGAGGTTCGTTTATAAATCAACCTTTACTGCCTTTCCTCAATATTTCAAGTTAAACACGTTAAAGAAAAATAAATAGCGTGTTAACACAACTGATATATTTCTTAGTTACACTGTTTTTTAAACAACACATTTTGATAATATGCTGGCATAGCTTATAGGAATAATACAAATTCTCTAACGCTTATGATGACACTATTAACATTTTTGACTGGTCTTTGAAAGGCCAAATAAACTGTGGCTGTTTTATTTCTCGGCATTTTGGCTAATACCAGTGTAGTATCTGCACTTGATCTGGCCAGGGCCACATGTAGAGGCGATCATCCGAATGACACACAGGCACGTGACGACCTGATGGGAACCATCCATCCATCATGTGCCATGCCGGTAAGCGTGGGCGGTCATGTTCTGCCATCTCACTCGATCACTAGAGTCGTGGATCAGCTCCGTGTTTCTGTCTCGACCATGCCACGAGGCCAAGCCATTCAGGTATTTACTTCTCGGTCTTCCTCTTGGTCTCTTCCCTTCAATCTTGCCAGTTGTCACCAAGTTCTCCAATTCATTTCTTCTCATAACATGCCCCAAAAATTGTGACTGTCTATGTCTAATGACTCTAATCAGTTTATGATCTTCATTTGTTTCTTGAAGGACTTGTTCATTGGTCATTCTGTCTGTCCATGGTATATTCTTTGCATTTTAATCAGAAACCACATTTCTGCAGCCATCAGATGTTTTTCAGCTTGACTGCTCATTGTCCATGCTTCACATCCATATAAAAGTACATGTTCTATGTAGCACCTCAAAACTATTTGTCTCGTTTTAATTGACATCTTTTTATTGGTCAGTATGTTTTTCATCTTGCTAAAGGCTACTTTTGCCAAGGCGATTCTTGTTCTAATCTCTTCAAGGAATCTCCCATCAGATGTTATTTTTGTTCCGAGATAATTGTACCTATTCACTTGTTGAAGAATATTCAAATTTACTTGTATATTACATTGTGGTATTTCGTTCTTCCTAGTGACGATCATAATCTGTGTCTTTTTACAATTTAATTCTAACCCTCGTTGTTCACTGTGTGTAACAACCGCATCTACTAAATGTTGCAGGTCCTGTTCATTGTCTGCAATCAAGACTGTATCATCTACATATCTTATGTTATTGATGCATCGTCCCCCAATGTTGATTGCTTCTATATCTTCAATATTTCTGAAAATAATTTAAAAAAAAATGTATTTATTATTTAATTATAAAAATTACACATCCCTGTCTCACACCTCTCTTAATACGCTGATATTGGCCTACTTCATTATCAACTCTTATGGCAGCTTGTTGTTTCCAATAAATGTTTTTTACAAGTCTAAAGTCTTTTCCATCAATTTGTAGATCTTCAAGCACCTTTATCATGTCGACATGTCTCACTTTATCGAAAGCCTTTGTGTAGTGTTATGTCAAGTGTTATGTTTACTATATATTATGGCTTGGACTTCCGATTCAGTATCCCAAAGTCTAGTGAAGGTCATTGACACAAACTCTTTTGTACCAAACGAAGATTGATCGTTGTCTACGTCATACTGTTCCTTCTATATTACTGCAGAGTGGAAGCTGAACTATCCACCTGTCTCACACCGCCAGTCACCACTACAGCACACATCAATCAGTCAGTGAACAAGATTGAGTTTGCGCACTATCCATTTACTATACTATCCATTTAATGATGAATTAACACGGAACCACAAAACACGTAAATCCAGGAACAATAATTCTCTCAGAATATATCTTCATCACAACTTATAACTCACATAACACTGCCTTCTAAAGGCCTACTTAATCTCATCCACTACGACAGTTTTACTAGCCACTCTTCCCGGCCCGAATTCACTCAATCCATCACACACTGGATCTAAGCCTCCGCTAACTATCCGACAGTAGTGATTAGGTCAATGATAACCTACAAATGAGGATACGGGATAAGGGAAATCTAGAGGATTCGTGAAGATTCGATGATTCTGGCTGGGAACGGCGGGTAAAGTCGTGGGAAATATTTTTGTTGGAAAAGTCGGAGAGTGGGGCGGGTCGGTTTTTTAGGGGGGTAAAAATAAGTGGGGTATTTTGTCGTGTAGTATTTCGTGTGAAAAGATAGACCCGAAAGCGTAATCTTTGAAACGTAATCTTTGAAGCGTAATCTTGGCGGGGTGTGAACAGATGAAGCGGAGGGATATGATCATCATAATCTTTGCGGTGTGAGATTTTTTTTTAGGGGTATATTTTGTTGTGTAGTATTTCGTGTAAAAGAGGAATCTTCGGTGAAGATTGGGTGGGGAGTGGGGCGGGGTATTTTGTTGGAAACGTAAAAAGAGTTGCGCGGGGTATTGTTGTTGATAAGATTAGGGTCATGATGGAAAGGTTGATGATGGAGGAGGCGGGAAGGATGGGAAAGTGACTGAAAAGTGTTACGAATATATATTATTTGTGTGAAGAAACGCGTGGGGTAAACTGTTCGTGTTTTTGTGCGTGTCAGTGGTAGAAGAACGTGCTGGGGTCGAACTAGGGGAGGTAGTAGGTTTGAATCCCGGTTACTATATGTTGTTGAGGTTTTTAGTGGAATGATCTTCAACGTGTGATGAGGGTGTAGTGACTGTCGGTATCAGCTGAACAAAGGTAAAGTGGGTCGTAATGATTATCATTACTTGATAAGAGGTGGGCCGTACCATCAGTGGTGTCTGTGGGGTATCAGACCACGCCGCCTGAGAAGAACTATCATTGTCAATACGCATTACATCCTCCAGAGGGGTGTCGACAACCTCTCTGAAAGTATGACCCATACACGTATGAGGCAATTGGTTGAAGAGGTAGTCTAGGCAACCACCGCACTATTCCAGGGTTTTGGTCTCCAGTAAGAGTAGCCGCAATCCTGTCATGAGGGTTCATTGTCTATAACAGATACAAATAGACAAAAAAGATACACACGTACACACAAAGACAACCAAGTACACATACACTTCTACATACAGATACGTACAGACAAAGAGCAAGAATTCATACACACAAATGAACACCAAAACCAGATATGGGTTAATCAATCTTTATTATTACTAGAGGGAGAATGGAAAACGAACACCAAAATCAGATATGACTTAATCGATAGGTATTATTAGTAGAGGGTGAATGGAAAATGAACAACAAAACCAGATATGAATGAATCGATGGTAATTATTACTAGAGGGGGAATGGGTTCAACAATGAAACAATCAGGGTCGTGGGGTAATAGGAACGCATTCTCCCGTCTTAGGAATAAAAGAGGCCGCTGGGGTGGTGTTATAGGGGGGTCTGGTAATTGTACGGTGTTGGCTCGACGTAGACTTGCAGGGGGCGGTTGAGGTGGAGGAGTCTGGTGGGGTGGTTTGGGATTAATAATATATTGAGGGGATGGTGATCTAATTCTGACTGGGTGGAGTGGGGTGATGTATGGAGGACTCCACCTTAGCAGCAGCGGTGAGGGTGGGGGTGTCAGTGGGTGCTGTCGCCGACGGTGCCTACGGGCACGCAGAACACGACGCCGGAAGAAAGGAAAGGCTATCCTGATCAGATCATCGGTTGTCAATACGACTCACATCACATCCCCCAGATGGGCGTCGACAACCTTTCTGAAAGTATGACCCATACACGTATGAGCCAGTTGGTTGGGCTGCTCCTCCAAGCAACCAACACAGTAGGTCATGATATTTGTTTCCAGCTCCGTGGAGGCAGCCTCAATGGTGTCACGAGGATTCATTGTCTGTAACAAGCAGACATATATAGCTATACTTGAATATATAGATATGGTAATTAGACAATTATATAGGTGGTAAGAGAACAAGAAGACCAGTAATCACTACATCACCCTGGTAGTATTGCATGTAAAAAAACAACTCAGCAGTTTTTGGTATCACAACAGGGAAACCCCACCCTTTTTTTAAGCAATTAATGTGGTGAGAGGAGTGATGAGGTTACAAACTGACGTTTTTTGATATGTTCTTTTGCCACGTGTTCAGGCTTGTGAGAAGTAAAAAAAGAGAGGTGACGAATACAAACTGCCAAGCCATCAGATGTGGTACCGTGTGCACAACGCAGACAGTGTATAAATACTTGGCGTCCCTTGTAAGCAACTACTCTGTCCTTGGCGTCTAGAAGTATCGTTCTCTGACAACCACAAACACGGCACTATGTGGCAAGACAAATACGGTATGTTGGTGTTTGATAAATCTACCACATAGTCGTTATGTGTCTCCAAGTACCTTAATCTGATAAACCTAGTATAATACAATAGTATATGGTGCTAAACATATATAACTGAAGAGACAAGTCATTTCTTCATATAGTATACTAGGTTGTGCCGATGTGAAATACTGCTTATACCTAGAACATAATGATATGATGGTAGCATATCACATAGGAATTTTCGCAGAGGAAGGTGAAAGTGTGTCCTGTAGGGTCTACATAACCGTTATCGGTAGTAATATATTGTCTACATGGGTACATGTCAGATACATAGTTATTATTTATATTATGTATATCTATAATGGTGTTATACTACCCTAATCTTATCTATGATTGTTGCAGATACGTATGCCCAAGAAAAACTAATAAGGGACCTGTGGAACCTACTAAGAGAAGAACCAAACAGTTATTGTATGGGGTGTCTTAATACCCCGCAAAATCAAGAAGCCGAGAATCCCTTCGCTCATTCTTGTGATGATGGTGAAGGTGGTAGCTTTGCGGACCTACTAACGGTTCGACTACGGGATGTGCTAAAACAACACTTCACTAAAGATGAAATAATTACATTAAGCCTGAATAGAATTGAGGAGAGCATCCTCGATTATAATCGTCAAAACGAAACTCCAGAACCATCTCCAGCCAGGGGTGAAAGATCGACGTCACCGACATCATTATCGTTTAGTCAATCTACACTCGTGGATGAGTATTAAACCTTTTCTAAACATACAAGACAAATTTAGATGGGTGATGATAGAAGTGAGGCTGGTTTATAGTACCTCATTGGTATTTTTCTTTTTTTCTCAGGCTGTGTTTCACACTGACTACAACGTACTATAACCGTCACATGAACACTACTGACACGAAGAGCACACTTCATCATTGATCCCCGTAGTGGTAGTGTGAAGAAAAGACTGAATATCATTGCACACAACACCAAATGAATGCTGGTTGACCAACAAGAAAGATGTCTACACAGCAACTAGACCAACCTCTAGGTCTGGTAAGAGAAGTGGTCACTAAAAATTATACACTGAACAAACAGAGGACAGTCAAGAACAGTCTCATCAGATGTGCACACCCCGCTGGTGTACTCATTAAACATACTAACTCCGGAAAATGTGTTACTGTAATATTTGATAGCGCAAGGCACTATGACTCATTCCGACTCCAGATGTTTAGGTATTACAACAGACACCACATCGAAACTAGACAAGATCAGTGGGTCGCCCGTGGAAGACTTGTTTACAACACCACTGGTGAAGATTCACTTATATCTCACGAAAAGGAAGCTTCTCGCCCAGGGACAGGTTGACAATATTACCGCATGGTTAAAAATAGACTTTATCGACCTTGAGAAACTCGCTACAGACAGTCATGAGTAGACAAAACAAACACCACGTCTGAGCCTACGACTATGACCAGAAAGATAAACAACACAACTGTAGGGTTGCCACATACTCGACACGCTGCTTCAAACAGGGGGGCCATTGACCCGGTTGTAGGTCAATTATGCGTTGGTGCCTACATACAAAACATGTCTAAACATGTTTTGGTTCAATTTGTAATGTAGGTCGACTGTTTCTAGATATAACTCGATGAAACCGGTTTAATCTGGATTTTATTTACTCAACCAGTGCTATAAAAAGCCGAGGTTGGTAACACTCAAGTATTGTAATCTGAAGATGACTACAGACTGCACAACTGTGCCTGCTAACTGGGTCTATATGACTCGAGGTGGTGAGACTGTTAGACCAGTGGGTACCGGTACCAAGGCTGTGGTTGTTTCGTCATACAGAGGTGCGACTACGTTGCATATAAGAAGATTTTTTGGTGAATATGATATCAAGTTACGACCAAAATAGGGATGACACTTACTCGCCAAGAAAATGAACAGATGATCAGTATGCAGAGTGAGATACTAGCTGAGTTTGATCGATTCACAACCAATCGAGGTAACCAAATTAAGCAAGTCAAACAAGTCAGTAACCAAAACAACCAAACCAGTAATCACCTCATCCAAATCAGTAACCAAGACAATCAAATCACTAACAGATGTGGTCAGACGATACCATATGACGAGGCAGCTACATCATATGTCTATGATATTCACCAGGATACTACACCAGCATATGTCTACGACACTCAGATTAAGACTTCAATAACCAACCAGGGGACCAGCAACCAACCTATGTCTATTCGGACAATCTTATACCCCTGATCGACCCCCGAAAGAAGGCAACAAAGAGAAAAGGTCTATAGAACACAACACCATACATCGCTGTTCATTTATGTGTATGAAGAATTAAAATAAAAAATAAAAATAATAAATTTAAAAAATGTTTTTGTCTTTTTTGTTTTTAAATATGTATGGTGTCTCTTGATTATATAGGTGTGTATTTGTGTGTGTGTGTGTGTGTGTGTGTGTGTGTGTGTGTGTGTGTGTGTGTGTGTGTGTGTGTGTGTGTGTTCATAAAATTATTAAACTACTATGGTTCATTGGAAAATACAAAATATCAACTTACCAAAACACCTTGATCTAAGTTAATTGTACAACAAAGCTGGTGGCAGTGCTGAGTAGGTTCAGTTGTGGAGATCCAACACCACAGATGATACTAAAAGCGAATTGTTTCAAGTCGGTTGTATAATTCAAAGATTCTACTCACAGGGAGTGAGTAGGTTTTGATTGTGGAGACTCAGTTCCATAAACGACTTGGCTTTATACGGTTGTAAACGATACTAAGGTCATGTTCCCACCAGAACCACCAGGAATCTTAGTCAGCAGAAAAACACATAAGAAATCTGATTTCTGATGCAGCCATGACCTCACGAAAAAAAAATCAAAGTAATTAGGTTGGTCGTACCCTTCAAAAACTATCACTCTAGGTATTTTCCACTATGCACGTCAGCAAAAATTCTGAACAAAGCGGGTTAGTTAGATATCGAATACCAGGCCATAGCCTTGACCTTGAGCAGAGACTATTGCGTGAGAACTATCATCACCCGTGTATTTTCCCACCAAAACACGGCAGCAACTTACAGCTCTGAATAAAACTGATGACTCAAACATTGAATAACAGGTCATAACCTTGGCCTGGACGAGAAAGTATTGCGTGAGATAACAGCACCCAGTTATTTTCCCACCAAAACAGACAGCTCTGCCAATTAGACATTGTTTTGCCGTGTGGGGGTAAAAGTGCTGAGTGGGGGTATACTCACTCAACCAATACCCTGTTTTTTGTTGTGACTTCAAAACTTTTTGAACTCGGTAGGAGTAGGGCCGAGGCTATGTCTGGTGTGGGCGTATGACAAGTCTGTACACACGACCTCGTGGTGCTGACGCGGTGGTTTGGAAATGTGGGGTGGTAGCAGTGTTAGGTGTGGGTAATTCATGTATAAATAACCGAGTCTCATTTAAGCCGCGGTTCTGTTTCTACAATAATACAACAACTCTCGGTGGTGTTTATTTCAGTGGTAACCAGTATTGATTTATTCGAGTGAATACTTTGTCACAACCACTGGTAGTATCAGCCTGGTAGTGTAATAAATATTATCACAGTATCGTCGTACTAATACTGCCTTACGGGTGAAATGTGATAATAATTATCATGGCTTCGTTGTACCGATAACCGAAGCTATGTGATACCGTCTCACATCAAGAAACTCTTGGACTATTACAATTGAAACTGAGACGCTTTCAAGTCTGGTCATACAATGATGGTAAACAGATGGTTACAGACCACAAACCACCACACACACACAGGGTTGCGGAGGGGTGAGATTATCATGGTCTTGACGTAGTGATGGACCATGTTCAGACATTGCAGTAAGAGTACTAAGTCGACCACGTTACCAATACGACGTGTTCCATCAACATGGGTAGTACGAACAAGTCTACTTTCAGGTGTTCACTCTGTGAGAAATCCTTTTGTGATATGTATACGTTTACTTATCACATTCAGACCATTCACGAGGCGAAAGAACAAATATACCCCTGTCATTTACGTGATAAGGTGTATAATACGAACGATGGCCTACACCATCATCGATCTATGGATACAACAGAACCAATTACTATTACGCCGACAATACCATCAACTCCGTCATCACAGCCGACGAACACACCACCTGTATATGTTCAGAATCCTCATACTGTAACGCAACTAGCAGACCGCTACCGGTGTACTTTCTGCGACAAAACATTCGGTTATAAGTGTAACCTTTTAAGACACATTCGGGTCATCCACGCTGCGAAATACCAAGAATATCCCTTTCATTTATGTGATATGGTGTATAATACGAAGGAGGGCCTACAAATCCACAAACGAACACATCATCAACCGCCTATGGATACACCAATTACTACACCTCCATCAACT
The DNA here is from genome assembly GCA_963921405.1 of Cepaea hortensis. Taxonomy (NCBI): domain Eukaryota; kingdom Metazoa; phylum Mollusca; class Gastropoda; order Stylommatophora; family Helicidae; genus Cepaea; species Cepaea hortensis. Next base: position 66,850,599 of record OY992896.1, read on the forward strand.
CCATCACCACACCAGACGCCCACATCACCTGAATATGTTCAGACTCCTCATATTGTAACTCAAATACCAGACCGCCACCAATGTTCTTTGTGCGACAAAACATTAAGTTATAAGTGTAACCTTCCAAGACACATTCGGACCATCCACGCTGCGAAAGACCAAGAATATCCCTGTCATTTATGTGATAAGGTGTATAATAGAAAAGGCAATCTACAAAGACACGAACGAACACATCTTCAATCGCGTATGGATACACCAGAAGCAATTACTACAACAACAGAGACGACACCACCACCAAGCCCCACGACACGGCCAACTGAAACCACTATAACTAACACTCAGATACAGCCAGACGAGAATATTCTTGAACAACTGATAGACGACGAAGCGGGCATCTTAGCAGCCGGGGAACCAGAGACACTACACATCCTTCCACCCGATATTCAACAAATATATAGAGAAAATTGGGAAGCTATCAGGACACATCACAAGATTAGCAAGTGTTTATCGACATACACATTCTTTATTAGCCCAGAGATACAAAGCCCTATCAAGTGGACAGATACCTTGTATAAGATTTTCAACGCTCAAATTAGTCGCTTTAAGATCAACTTTAGCTTTCATTTAGTGTTAAGACACAGAGAAACACAAGCTCTTAAATTCTATCATGCCTCGTTTAACAATAGTTCTGTTTTAGAATTTCCTGCGCTCATAAAAAACAGACACGACTTTGATGGCTTCTTTACAACGGTACACGAACATGACATTCATTCCTACGCCATCCAACAACGTACAGACACCAAATATACACTAGAATCAGTAGCTAGCATATGTTTTTACCTCTTTCATATGGTTGAGTTCCTGATAGGTTGTTAGTTAGGTGACATACCATTACATATTGTACACAACAAAGCGATCAACATACTACAACGTAGGGGAGGTAACAAAATGTACACAGATAAATTTTGTTTCTTTAGGTCTGTAGCATTATTCAAAGGCGAAAGCATAAACACCCTTCAGACAATCACCAAACGTTTAGTTACAGAGTGGAAAGAACATCAGCATTTAGACTCCGTAAGTAATTTTCCTGGTATTACATTACTTCATATCCCCAATTTAGAAAAATGTTTTGAAATTAATATAGAAATTTTCGAGTACAATGAAATCCAGGCCTTAGTCCCAAAACTTAGAAGGAGTGGGAATTACGAGACCACATTAAGACTATTATTGTTTAAAGACCACTTTATGTACATTAAAGATATTGACAAAGTAGCTCGTACATTTACTTGCCCACAATGTGGGAAATTATGGCCGATGTTTTGTTCTATGGAGAGACATTGTAAGACATGTACTGGAGGGGCATCCAAGATTTATTATAAAGGAGGGGTCTACACTCCAACAGAAACAGTGTGGGAATTAATTGCAGAGCAAGGTATTTCGGTCAATACTGCGTATGTTTACCCGTATAGAATTACATACGATTATGAGTGTTCTTTTCTAATTTCAATCTACCTAACGACGAAGAGTCTACTAAATATGTATCAAAACACACTCAAAAGTCGTGTTCAGTAGCAACGAATGTACCTGGGTTTGAGAAGTCTGTTTGTTTTATTTCAACCGGTTATCCCCAAGACTTGATTAATAGAATGATTGATCATCTACATGAAGTGGCAGCAAAAGCATATGCATGTTTGCGTGATAAATTTAGTGGTGTGTATAGAAAGGTGAGTGAGATGAATCAGTCAACGCTGACGACTAAGTTAGATGGGTAATTACAACAGATACTCGTGATAGGATATAATCTGGCAAGTATGATTTAAATCTGATTAAACCATATTTGATCTCATACTTTACTACAACAGAGGACTCTTCGATCAAATTTGTTGTTAAAAGAAATAATAATTGTATGTGTATTGCCACTGAAAAGCTAAAATTCCTAGATATCAGTAATTATTTAGCCGTAGGATTTACCTACTCAAAATACCTAGCGGCTTATGGCTTTGAGGAGACCAAGGGACATTTCCCTTATGAATTCATAACAGACTTAGACAAATTAAAAGAAACAAAATTACCACCTCATACAGCTTTCTTTTCAAAACTTTAACACAGTAATATTACAGACGCAGAGTACCAAGAGTGTCAGAATGTAATGATTGAACATAAGATGACTACATTAGAAGACTTTCTCGTGTGGTACAACAACAAGGATGTTGGTCCATTTATCAAGGCTTTAGATGCACAAGTTAGTTTTTACACCGAGTTAGGCGTAGACATGTTTAAGGATGCCATTTCTGTCCCAGGGCTTACTCTAAAGTATCTTTTTAAGACCCTTCCCAAAGAGGTAGTATTCTCGTTATGTTGCAAGAAGGAGGCGAAATTACACAAGCTGTTAAGAGACAATATAGTCAGAGGACCGAGTATCATTTTTCATCGTTATCAAGCGGCTAATGAGACCCGTATCAGGGGTAATAAACCAGTAAAAAGTATTAAAGGCTTTGATGCGAATGCCCTCTACCTGTTGGCTATTATGCAAGAAATGCCCACCGATTTCCCTACTATTAGATATAAAGATGACGGGTTCAAAGCCCATAAGGTAAACAAGTATATACAAAAGTGTAGAGCATGGTTAGCATGGATCTCTCATAGCCAGAACATAGCGTTGATGCCACAATTTAATGGGGGTGAAATGCGGCTGGGCGAGCGGCATATTCGAGTAGATGGGTGGGATAAAAAGAGTAAGATAGCTTACCAATTCCATGGTTGTTTATTTCATGGTCACCCAAACTGCCCTCTAACGAATGGGAAAATTATTAACCCCGTCAATAATAAACCACTGCCGGAGTTATTTAATAAGACACAAGAGATTCGTGCTTATCTGGAGACTGGGGTTAAAGTAAAAGTAATAGAAATGTGGTAATGTGAGTGGGAGAAACTAAACAAGACTGATAGAAATATTAAAACTTTCATAGACACGAATTTCCCATTTGTCACACCATGGTTTGGTCGCTTCCCCATAACATCGACTAAGATTCTCGCTGCTGTAAAAGACGAGAATCTTTTTGGGCTGATAGAATGCGACATCTATGTACCACTCTCTCTTAGAGATCATTTTATCGGAAATGGCAATTATCTTGAAAAACATAGAGGTGGGTAGAGAGCATATAGGTGAGTTTATGCGTGAGTACGCCGAATCACATAAGTTGCTGACACGACCACGTCGCACATTAATAGGTAGTTATATTGGGGAAAAGATCGTGTTGACCACCCCACTCCTAAGATGGTATCTGTCACATGATCTAGAAGTCACTGAAATATATCAGGTGATTGAATATATACCTGTTAGTTGTTTTAAGCAATTTGGGGATACGGTGTCTGACGCCAGACGTGCGGGAGACAAACATCCCATTGAGACTATTACGGCAGAAACAATGAAATTGTTAGGACATGCCGCTTACGGGAAAACATTAACCAACAAGGCCAAGCATACTGATGTCTCCTACTGCCATGGAAAATACACGACGAAATTAGTAAATAATCCTTTATTAAAGAAAATGACCCCGCTTACTGACGACATTGTTGAGGTCGAGGCAGTAAAGAAAAAAACGGTGTGGGATCTCCCTTTACAAATAAGTTTTTTTTTTGTTTATCAATACGCCAAATTAAGAATGTTAGAATTTTATTATGACTTTCTAGATGTTTTTATAGACAGGGTGGACTTTCAGCTTTGTGAAATGGACACTGATAGCTTGTACTTGGCCCTTAGTGCCGATTCACTCTATGAAGTTGTAAATCCACACCTACGAGAAGAATATGACAGAGTCTACAATCAGTGGTTTCCGTCTGAAACCTGCCGTGTTCATAAAACTACAACTACCACCTGTCAGGAGTGTGTGGATATCAAAGCCTATGAAAAGAGAACCCCTGGGTTATTTAAACTAGAATACGAAGGGAAGGGGATGGTCTCACTGTGCAGTAAGACGTATATTTGTGTCGGAGATTATGATACAATCAGCACCAAAGGTTTGACCAAACACCACAACACTAATCTAAACAAGGACACTTTTTTGGAAGTACTCACTACCCAAACACCAAGTGGAGGTACAAATATAGGCTTCAAAACACACGCGACGGGTGTATATACATACACACAACACAGAGATGCACTATCTTATTTTTATATAAAAAGGGAGGTTCACAGTGATAGTGTGTCAACTACACCGATCCTCTTTTAATTGCTTAAAACAATTATTATGTTCTTGAATATATCCTGAATGATTTTTTTTACTTATATGATTGTCGATATATTTTACCCACAATGGATGATAATCCGTCAACTGTACCTTTCGTAGTATGTTCTTGAATATTTCCTGAATGCTTTTTTTAATTATATGATTGTCGATATATTTTAGCCACGATGGATGATAATGCGTCAACTGTACCTTTCGTAGTATGTTCTTGAATATATTCTGAATGCTTTCTTTAATTATATGATTGTCGATATATTTTAGCCACGATGGATGATAATGCGTCAACTGTACCTTTCTTAGTATGTTCTTGAATATATTCTGAATGCTTTCTTTAATTATATGATTGTCGATATATTTTACCCAAGATGGATGATAACGCGTGAACTGTATCTTTCGTATTATGTTCTTGAATATTTCCTGAATGATTTTTTTTACTTATATGATTTTCGATATATTTTACCCACAATGGATGATAATCCGTCAACTGTACCTTTCGTAGTATGTTCTTGAATAATTCCTGAATGCTTTTTTTAATTATATGATTGTCAATATATTTTACCCAAGATGGATGATAATGCGTCATTTTAGTAATATTATTAGTAATATTGTTAGATACATTCACCTATATCTTCTAGCTTTGGTTTCGTTGTTGAATGGTATTGTATCCTGTTCCCGTCTGCTATTACATAATATTTTATGTTTAATTATTTCAGAATGTTATCATAATATTACAATCATTATTATGTTTCCATACATTGTGAAGGAATAATAAACATGGTTTTATATTCATATATAGTACCGGACTTTTTTGTTTGTTTAAGTCGTGTTGATTTTCTCTGATGTGCCTTACATATTGACGAATGTTAGTGGTGAGACACAATCATACAAAAACATACACCACAAACTGTTCCTACCTTCAATGTAGAACACACAATTTTGTCATCACAGCCTTAGTGAACGGCAGTTGGTAGTTGTCATTCGATGTGTTTGAATATGTCACAATTTCTGTTTTCTCTGGCGTCGTTTGCAACCTTCAACATAAATGTTCTTTTTATTTGTAGGTTCGGTGATATCGATGGTGGCGGCTTCTGTCTTTCAATAAAATATGGCATAATGTATAGCGCCCAGTGTATATCTTTTAATGGCCACTTCTTAATCTGGCCCGTTTTGCCAGGTCTGCACTTCATCTCACCGATGTTCGGCTTTTATGTAAACTTATAAATTACGGTGCTTCTATACTCTATACTCGGCAGCAAACTAACTAACACTAGTCCATACGAAGATGAAGCTCTATTTTACACAACTACACTTCGGTTCTATCACGACACCAAAAAACTGCAGTGTTTAAGCCTTAGTTTGTATATTTCAACCGAGCTGTCTAAGCACCAGAATAAATCTGAAGTTTTACTGAAATCAACTAACGTTAGTTCAAGAAATTCCGAAGTACTGATTCTCACGCTACGGACAAAAACTGATTAATTTTCCAGACTACTGTTACCGCCAACTAGTCTAGAGCCACGGGAAATTTTAGTAGTGAAGTCAGTACACCCCGGTGTGTTTCAGTCATTAAGACATTCTGGAATGCAGCCAGGGTGATATTCCACACAGAAAGCGCTATCTGTTAGTACTAAACCTGTGGTTTATGGGTTTCATACTTTGAGCGTAGTGTAGATTAATTAAGACGTTCCCACGCCACAATCTTAACAAGCGTTATGTTCGTGTTTTTTTGTCTGTAGCTGCGCTGGTATACTTGTCTGTCCGTAAGTGTGTTTGTATGCCTGCACTTAACTTTAGTTGTGTGGTTGTGTTTACTTCTCTTTACTTGTCTGTCACTGTCTCAAGTATAGGTCTGTACTCATGTGTGTGTATGGAAGAGGAAATACCTCTGTGTGTGTGTGTGTGTGTGTGTGTGTGTGTGTGTGTGTGTGTGTGTGTTTACTTCTCTTTACTTGTCTGTCACTGTCTCAAGTATAGGTCTGTACTCATGTGTGTGTATGGAAGAGGAAATGCTTGTGTGTGTGTGTGTGTGTGTGTGTGTGTGTGTGTGTGTGTGTGGTTGTGTTTACTTCTCTTTACTTGTCTGTCACTGTCTCAAGTATAGGTCTGTACTCATGTGTGTGTGTGTGTGTGTGTGTGTGTGTGTGTACGTATCTTTTTTGTCTATTTGTATCTGTTATAGACAATGAACCCTCATGACAGGATTGCGGCTACTCTTACTGGAGACCAAAACCCTGGAATAGTGCGGTGGTTGCCTAGACTACCTCTTCCACCAATTGCCTCATACGTGTATGGGTCATACTTTAAGAGAGGTTGTCGACACCCCTCTGGAGGATGTAATGCGTATTGACAATGATAGTTCTTTTCAGGCAGCGTGTTCCGATACCCCCCAGACACCACTGATGGTACGACCCACCTCTTATCAAGTAATGATAATCACTACGACCCTCTTTACCTTTGTTCAACTGATACCGACAGTCACTACACCCTCATCACACGTTGAAGATCATTCCACTAAAAACCTCAACAACATATAGTAACCGGGATTCAAACCTACTACCTCCCCTAGTTCGACCCCAGCACGTTCTTCTACCACTGACACGCACAAAAACACGAACAGTTTACCCCACGCGTTTCTTCACACAAATAATATATATTCGTAACACTTTTCAGTCACTTTCCCATCCTTCCCGCCTCCTCCATCATCAACCTTTCCATCATGACCCTAATCTTATCAACAAAAATACCCCGCGCAACTCTTTTTACGTTTCCAACAAAATACCCCGCCCCACTCCCCACCCAATCTTCACCGAAGATTTCCTCTTTCACACGAAATACTACACAACAAAATATACCCCTAAAAAAAATCTCACACCGCAAGATTATGATGATCATTTCCCTCCGCTTCATCTGTTCACCCCCCGCCAAGATTACGCTTCAAAGATTACGCTTCAAAGATTACGCTTTCGGGTCTATCTTTTCACACGAAATACTACACGACAAAATACCCCACTTTTTTTTCAATCAATCAATCATGTGCCATGCCATACCCCCCTAAAAAATTCGACCCGCCCCACTCTCCGACTTTTCCAACAAAAATATTTCCCACGACTTTACCCGCCGTTCCCAGCCAGAATCATCTAATCTTCACGAATCCTCAAGATTTCCCTTATCCCGTATCCTCATTTGTAGGTTATCATTGACATTATCACTACTTCCGACCCTCTCTAGGGCTAGGCTTCAATTCACTATGTCTGCTGATAACCGGGATCAGTCTTTAATCCTTAGTCTCAGACTTCCTGTCAATGAAAAACCACAGGGCAGAGTTCTATCACTAACTCCCCTATCATTCACTTTCGCAGACCACCGACCTACACTTGTCGGGTCCCAACACTCAACTGTCCTCGCCCATGTTTTTCTGTGTCTTTTTAACCCTTCTTTGCAGCCCTCCCTAGGCTCCACACACATTACCGCACAGCTCAAACTGTCTCCCCCACAATTACACTAGCCAGCTGACTTCTCCTCAACTGCCCCATCCACCAATATCCTCTCATTTGCCCCTCCCCCCGGGGACATACGATCCGGCCCCATTTTACCTCGTGAACTTGTTTATGTGTACCATTGCCACCCAGGTCACTCACCCCAATATTAGTGAACTCAGGCATGTATCAGTCATCATGTCTGTGCACAGTCTTGTGTCTGGTGTGCTGCACTCCTTCCTGATGTTGATATTCCTCCATGCCATGATGCCAAACCACGCACTATCGTCTCTATTTAGACGGCCCTACGTGCCCAATTCTTAACCCTTTGAAAATAAAGTTAGTTAAATTCGTCTCCCCCTACCTCTCCTCTGCTCCCCACTTTAACGTAGTGACGACATACAACAGTGTTCCCTTTCTCATGACACGTCCACAAACCTATTGTGGGATAGCCGCCACCAGCGATTAAAGTATGTTAAGTTAAAAATGTTAGCTGCATATCCTTTACAGGATGTTGAAATCAACACCAGCATTGTTTTGCTGTTGTGATATCTTGACAAGTTTACGTTCAGTAGCTTGCCATTACTTTCTAAATGAACGGCACCCATACCATTCCTTAAAATACCAACGTAATGCGTTCTGCTGCCAAATCGCGCGCAGCTGTGTTTCGAAAGTGGGAATGCGGGGTCACGAACCGCTTCCGTAAAACCGTCGCCACGGAGCCGTCTGATTAAAGTGTGTCCAAGCTGAAAATCAGGATCTGAGCGCACGACAGGAAAAGGAGAAACGATATGACACACATGTGGCTTTCCATTCACATTAATATTCAAAAGTAGCTTGGTGATGTCAGTTTCTGTTTACTTTATTATTATATCCAGTCATATTGATCGCCTAATGTTTACAATTAACTCCGCTATGGTTCGGATAATAAAACAATCGTCAGTGTATCTGTTGCTGTTTATTGGTACTCCTCCAATATAAAATTAAGAAATATTTGTGTCGCTGGATTAATGCGCTTGCGCTTAAATTTCCGGTGCCCTGACGGTGGTTCAATCCCTACGCCTGTCAATTGGATTTGGAGGTTGACTTGTCGTTAAAAATGCAACGGCAAACTTAAAATTAAAAATGTTAGTTACATAGTCTTTACAGAAGGTTGCAGTCAACCCCAGCTTTTGTTTAGCTGTTCGTGATGTCTGGCAAATTTACGTTCAGTAGTTTATCATTGCCGATTCGTAATCCCGCTTACCTGCGTTCGAATCACGGCCACGCGCGATTTGGCAGGAGACAGTGTTTTAACAAATTTATATGGGAGCCGGTCGATCAGAAATCAATTGCCAACTACTGAACTTAAACTTGCCAAGACAACAGCAGCAAAATGTTGTCAGCGATGTCCTGTAAAAGGATATGATTTAAAAAAATGGTTTGCCATTGATTTCTGAACGAATGGCACTCATACCGTTGTACTGGAAGCCAACGCGAGGCTTCCGAATCGCCTGCAGCTGGGTTTCAAACGCGGTATGCGGAATTATGAACTGCGCCTGTAACCTCCTCGCCACGGAGCCGGCAATGGCAAATTGCTGAACGTAAAATTCCCTAGAAAATCGACCTGTGATTTGATGTTGTTCGCGGCGTCATGCAAGGCACAGGCAAAATATTCCATTGCACATGCAATGTGACTCCATTCTTCTTTTATCTGTTTGAATGTGTTCTCTTAATACACGTTGCACAGACCTGGAGGCGATGCATACCCCTTGTCTCACAACTGTAAAGCGATACTTCTCGAGCTCTCAGCTGCGTTTGTCAACCTGGCACACACACGACTAGACAAGTTGGCCGTTGAGTGTACGACTTCGCTGATACTGCTCCTCATGGCGGTACAGGTGGTTCTGTATTCTGCCGTCCGTTACACACAAGGTACGAAACTCGGTAGAGAATGCGGGATAAAAAAAAAAAAAAAAAGAATGCATGGTTTAAAGGCGAGAGGGTCGATTTTATTCCAACATATTTATCTCAATTGTCTCGGAGTCTTCCGCAAGCGTCGCACAAAGGATGAACTCCGTAGCTCCAGCGACGATTCCTATGACGTTATCAATGTGAGCTCTATAAATATAAGCCTGACTACTTTTCATTTCTGTAGTTTTGTTGTGATCTCCAGATGAGTGTATCGGACGTGGGACATCTTGCTTGTGATCTCCAGATGAGTGTATCGGACGCAGGACATCTTGCTTGTGATCTCCAGATGAGTGTATCGGACGCGGGACATCTTGCTCGTGATCTCCAGATGAGTGTATCGGACGCGGGACATCTTGCTTGTGATCGACAAGTTTTCCGGAAGGTTGTTATGGGAGCGAGGCTCTGCAAAGGACATGCTACTGAATGAATAAATGGATGAGTTTTGTTTGTCATGTTCGTGTGTAATGTAAATAATCATGTTGGGTCATGTTTAGCCATCTCACACCATCACCAGAGTCGGGGATCAGATCTAAGTTCTGATCTCAATTATGTCACTCATGTCGTCTAACCATCCAGATAGTTGTCTCTCTGCCTTCCTTTTGTTCTTTCCACCAAAATCTTGAAGGTTGTTACTAACTTGTCTAGAATTTTTTTTTTTTTTTTTATCAATAACGTGCCCAAATAATCTTGCCTGTCTACGTTTAATTTCTCTAATCAGTTTATGGTTTTAATTTCTTCCTTGTAGGACTTGCTCATTGCTATTTTAAAATTCCCGTTTGTCCGTGGTATTCTTTGCATTTTCCCTCAGAAATTACATCTCCATGGCCATCAGATGTTTACCAGGTTTTCTGCTTACAATAACTTTCCATTGGTCAGTATGTGTCCCATCATGCAAAAAAAAAAAAAAATAGACTGCTACTACTAACACTATTAATCATAATCAAAACCAAATATTATGCACATGATAAAAAAACAATCATTAAATGGCACTTCGCTTGTTTATCTTCTTACTTTTTATTAATAGCATGCCAAGATTATCATAACAAAAGGCTAGCATAATTATTGAGTGGTGACCGAATTAATAAACAATATTGTTCAAAGAACTGCAGGAGAAACTACATAAATAAAGCAACCGACTAAATTAAATAATACCATGGGACATAACTACTTAACTTATTAAGGGACATTACCCAGTCTAAAAATATTTCTAACATTTATAGTTCTTGCAATTACTTTATTAACTTTTCGTTAGTTTCATGTATAAATCAACCTTAGCTATCATTCCTCAATATTTCACGTTAAACACGTTAAAGAAAAATAAACAGTGTGTTAACACAACTGATATATTTTTTAGTTACACTGTTTTTTAAACAACACATTTTGATAATATGCTGTCATAGCAATTCTAGAACGCTACAAATATTGTAACATTGATATTTTAAGTTTCGTGAATATTTTTGACTGGTCTTTGAAAGGCCAAATAAACTGTGGCTGTTTTATTTCTCGGCATTTTGGCTAATATCAGTGTATTATCTGCACTTGATCTGGCCAGGGCCACATGTAGAGGCGATCATCCGAATGACACACAGGGACGTGAGGACCTGCTGGGAACCATCCATCCATCATGTGCCATGCCGGTAAGCGTGGGCGGACATGTTTTGCCATCTCACTCGATCACCAGAGTTGTGGATCCGCTCCGTGTTTCAGTCTCGACCATGCCACTAGGCCAAACCATTCAGGTATTTGCTTCTAGGTTTTCCTCTTGGTCTGTTCCCTTCGATCTTGCCAGTTGTCACCAAGTTCTCCAATTCATTTCTTCTCATAACATGTCCAAAACATTTTGACAGTCAACCTCTAATGTCTCTAATCAGTTTACGATCTTCATTTGTTTCTTGAAGGACTTGTTCACTGGTCTTTCTGGCTGTCCATGGTATTCTTTGCATTTTCCTCAGAAACCACATTTCTACAGCCATCAGATATTTTTCAGCTTGACTGCTCATTGTCCAAGCTTCACATCCATATAAAAGTACAGGTTCTATGTAGAACCTCAAAACTCTTTTTCTCGTTTCAACTGGCATCTTTTTATTGGTCAGTATGTTTTTCATCTTGCTAAAGGCTACTTTTGCCAAGGCGATTCTTGTTCTAATCTCTTCAAGGAATCTCCCATCAGATGTTATTTTTGTTCCGAGATAATTGTACCTATTCACTTGTTGAAGAATATTCCTATTTACTTGTATATTACATTGTGGTATTTCGTTCTTCCTAGTGAAGATCATAATCTGTGTCTTTTTACAATTTAATTCTAACCCTCATTGTTCACTGTGTGTAACAACCGCATCTACTAAATGTTGCAGGTCCTGTTCATTGTCTGCAATCAAGACTGTATCATCTGCATATCTAATGTTATTGATGCATCGGCCCCCAATGTTGATTGCTTCCATATCTTCAATATTTCTGAAAATACTTTCACTATACAGGGAAATCAGATCTGGAGACATTACACATCCCTGTCTCTCACCTCTCTTAATACGCTGATATTGGCCTACTTCATTATCAACACTTATGGCAGCTTGTTGTTTCCAATATATGTTTTTTACAAGTCTAAAGTCTCTTCCATCAATTTGTTGATCTTCAAGCATCTTTATCATGTCGACATGTCTCACTCTATCAAAAGCCTTTGTGTAGTGTTATGTCAAGTGTTATGTTTATTATATATTATATATATATATATTTATATTATGGCTTGGACTTCCGATTCAGTATTCCAAAGTCTGGTGAAGGTCATTGACACAAACTCTTTTGTACCAAACGAAGATTGATCGTTGTCTACGTCATACTGTTCCTTCTATATTACTGCAGAGTGGAAGCTGAACTATCCACCTGTCTCACACCACCAGTCACCACTACAGCACACATCAATTAGTCAGTGAACAAGATAGAGTTTGCGCACATACTATCCATTTAATGATGAATTAACACGGAACCACACAACACGTAAATCCAGGAACAATAATTCTCGCAGAATTCATCTTCATCACAACTGATAACTCACATAACACTGCCTTCTCAAGGCTTACTTAATATCATCCACTACGACAGTTTTACTAGCCATTCTTCCCGGCCCGAATTCACTCAATCCATCACACACTGGATCTAAGCCTCCGCTAACTATCCGACCCTCTCTAGGGCTAGGCTTCAATTCACTATGTCTGCTGATAGCGAGGCTCAGTCTTTAATCCTTAGTCTCAGACTTCCTGTCACTGAAAAACCACAGGGCAGAGTTCTATCACTAACTCCCCTATCATTCACTTTCGCAGACCACCGACCTACACTTGTCGGGTCCCAACACTCAACTGTCTTTGCCCATGATTTTCCCTTTTTTTAAACCCTTCTTTGCAGCCCTCCCTAGGCTCCACACACACTACCCCACAGCTCAAACTGTCTCCCCAATTACACTAGCCTCGTAACTTCTCCTCAACTGCCCTATCCACCAATATCCTTTCATTTGCCCCCCCCCCCTGGGACTTACTATCCGGCCCCATTTTACCTCGTGAACTTGTTTATGTGTACCATTGCCACCCAGGTCACTCACCCCAATATTAGTGAACTCAGGCATGTATCAGTCATCATGTCTGTGCACAGCCTTGTGTCTGGTGTGCTGCACTCCTTCCTGATGTTGATATTCCTCCATGCCATGATGCTAAACCACGCACTATCGTCTCTATTTAGAAGGCCCTACGTGCCCAATTCTTAACCCTTTGAAAATAAAGTTAGTTCATTCGTCTCCCCCTGCCTCTCCTCTGTTCCCCACTTTAACGTAGTGACGACATACAACAGTGTTCCCTTTCTCACGACACGTCCACAAACTTATTGTGGGATAGCCACCACCAGCGATTGAAGTATGTTAAGTTAAAAATGTTAGTTGTATATCCTTTACAGGATGTTGAAGTCAACACCAGCATTGTTTTGCTGTTGTGATATCTTGGCAAGTTTACGTTCAGTAGCTTGCCATTACTTTCTAAATGACCGGCACCCATACCATTCCTTAAAATACCAACGTAACGCGTTCTGCGGCCAAATCGCGCGCAGTTGTGTTTCGAAAGTGGGATGCGGGGTCACGAACCGCTTCCGTAAAACCGTCGCCACGGAGCTGTCTGATTAAAGTGTGTCCAAGCTGAAAATCAGGATCTGAGCGCAGGACAGGAAAAGGAGAAACGATATGACACTCCCACGGGAAGTGTGAGGATTGATTCCTAGGCTAGATTACGCTCATCAGCACGCCACGACTTTCTGAGCGTTCGGCTAATACTCTCATAAGTCACTAGCGCGACTCGAACAGCTTCCAATTCTAGTGTGGTCACGTCAAAAACGAGAGCATTCGGGGTTATGGAGAAAGCTGCTAACCCCTCGGCCAGGGAGACGATCCATTCTGATCTTTATTTTTGGGTTATTTGATTTTTGTACTAGTATGGTTTAGCTCCGGTTAGCGGGGTAGGGGTATCCCCTATCAAAGGAGATGTAAGACGCCTCCTTTCCTCCGTTAGTCTACGGGACACCCTTGGGCAAGGTGGAGTACCCGTTTAGCACCCCGATCAGGGTTACGTGAAGCCATGGAAGCAGGTGGTGGATGGAGTGTGAGAGCAGCCGACAGATTGTTGTTGGTTATGGTCTTGCACTCTGCGGCGATAGGCAGATGATCTCATCAGTAGAGACAATGGCTATAGCCACCGACTAGTACAGTCACTGTCCCGAAGGAAAGCAATGGCAAACTACTTTCTGCAAAACTTGCCAAGAAACTATAACAACCATGAAAGAAAACATAAAAAGAAAGAGATCTGGTGGCGAGACCCCCAGGCCAGGCAGATCAGATAACACTGGGGAAGAGTGTGACACAGGGACCAGTACTAGTAATCGTGATGATGGAGTTAATCCTGACTGTGTTACCAAGGAAATCCCCTGTGTCAGACTAAGAAACAGAGTGAGAATAGCAACGTGGAATGTGAGAAGTCTGTATGAGGGAAAGCTTAAAGTAGTGTGTGATGAGATTGAGAGGTTAAACATTCAAATTTTAGGAATTAGTGAACATCGCTGGAGCGGCAAGGGACGTTTTACAACTGAAAATGGAAGTCTTTTAATTTATTCTGGTAGAGACGTCGGAGGCCAGAGTGGAGTGGCATTTTGTTTAGATAAGACAACTGCAAAATCTTTAATGGGATATAATCTAGTTAGTGATAGAATCCTCACTATTAGACTTAAAGGCCGTCCAAAAAACACAACTCTCATACAGATATATGCACCTACTTCAACAGCAGAGGAGGACGAAATTGAAGACTTTTACAACACACTACAAGACACATTAAATAAGATTGGTCATAATGATATAGCAATAATAATGGGAGATTTTAATGCAAAAGTAGGTGCAGGAAGAGCTGAAAATGAGAGACACGTTTTAGGAAAATTTGAATTAAGAAATAGAAATGATGCAGGTGACAAATTAATTGAATTTTGCACAGAAAATGAGTTAACGATAGCCAACACGCTTTTTAAACAACATCCAAGAAGACTCTTCACATGGAAGTCTCCAGACAGTATTACCAAAAATCAGATAGATTATATTTTAATACAAAGAAGATGGAGACCAAGCATAACATCTGCAAAAACCCTACGTAGTGCAGACTGTGATACAGATCATCAGTTATTAGAAGCAGATCTGAAATTATAACTCAAAAAGCTTACCCGAGGACCAAGGCCACTTCGTTTAGATCTCACAAAAAATACCAGATGCATACAACATAGAAGTTAGGAATCGTTTTGGGGTCTTGATGTCTGTACAAGAGGAAATGACACCTGATGAACTGGCAGTACAAGCTAGAGATATCTTGATAACTGAAGCCAAAGATTTAATTCCGACCAAGAAAAAGCAACTTAAGCCATGGATTACATCAGACACGTTAGAATTAATAAAACAACGAAGGGAACTGAAACAGAAAGGAGGTGAATCCGATAATACCAAGATGAAGTATAAATCTTTAACTCGAGAAATAAGAAAGAACACAAAAAAGGACAAAAATCAATATATACAAGATTGTTGTACCAGAATAGAGCAATATCATAAGACTGGAAGAGATTATGAAATGTTCAAAGAAATGAAGTTATTGACAAGAAATGTTCAACCTCAATTGAATGTTATCTGTGACAAGATGGGAAATACCTTAACAGAATCTAGACAAATTCTAGAAAGATGGCAGGAGTACTGCAGTGGAATGTATGATATGAGTGACAGTGAGGATATGAATGAGATACATGAGCCAACGACAGCAGAGACAGAACCTGAACCCTCATTAGATGAAATTGCTTGGGCTATAAAGCACCTGGAGAATGGCAAATTTCCTGGATGTGATGAGATACCAGCTGAACTAATTAAAGCGGGAGGAGAAGAAAGCATACACATATATCATGCATTATGTACAAAGATTTTGAAATATGGTATATGGCCAAAAGATTGGAAGAGAACTATCTTCATTCCCATACCAAAAAAGGGCAACCTGAAATTATGCACCAACTATAGAACTGTTGCCCTGATCAGTCATGCAAGTAAAATTCTACTAAAAGTCATAATGGCAAGACTTCGTAAGAAAATGGAAGAAGAGATTAACGTAGTTCAAGCTGGATTTAGACAAGGAAGAGGAACAAGAGATCACATATTCAACATGCGTTTAATAATAGAGAAGTGCAGAGAATTTAATGTAAACCTATACTCATGTTTTGTGGATTATTCAAAGGCATTTGACTGTGTACAGCATCAGAAACTTTGGGAAATCATGAGGACTATGGGCTTTCCATCACATGTAGTACAACTCATAAAAATGCTCTATCTAGACCAACAAGCAGCAGTTAGAATAGATGGCGAGGCATCAGATTGGTTTGACATCAAGCAAGGAGTCCGTCAGGGCTGCGTGCTGTCACCTTATTTGTTTAACCTGTACGCTGAAAATATAATGAGAAATGTAAGAGATGATATAAACAGGGAGCTATATGATGCCCTAAATATCGGCGGTCATGACATACCGGAGATTCGATATGCTGATGATACAGTATTACTATCCACAACACAGAATGGCATGGAAAACCTAATAGCCTCAACCCAATTGAATAGTGAAAATCACAACTTATATCTTAACATAGCAAAAACGAAGATAATGCATACATATAAAACTACTATGGAGAAAGAAATATACATTAATGGGGGAAAATTGGAGGTGGTGGAAAATATTGAATATCTTGGGTCATTTATTACCAACAACGGGGACACAATGAAAGAAATTAAACGGCGACTATCAATTGCTCTTCAAAGACTAAAACAGCTGAATAAATTATGGAGTGGAACAGACAGAACTACAAAAATTAGATTTTTAAGAGCATGCATCTTTCCCATTGCAACATACGCCTGTGAGACATGGACACTTACTAAACAAGCTGAACAGCGCATAAACGCCTTTGAATATAAGTGTTATAGACGAGTTCTAAAAATATCTTGGGTAAAGAAAAGAACAAATGCATCCATACTTCAAGAGTTGAATATTGAAGAAGGTTGGCTATTAAAGACGATAAAACAAAGAAAATTGAAATATTTTGGTCACTTGAAACGTCACGAAAGTATGGAGAGAACAGTAATGGAAGGGTATATGCCTGGGAAGAGAGGAAGAGGAAGGCCAAAGAGAAGATGGGTGCAGGATGTGGCGGATGATCTCCAGATGGGTGTATCAGACGCGGGACATCTTGCTTATGATCGAGAGGTTTTCCGGAGGGTTGTTATGGGAGCGAGGTTCTGCAAAGGACATGCTACTGAATGAATGAATGAATATATATATATATATATATATATATATATATATATATATATATATATATATATATATATATATATATATATATATATCATTGGCACCTGGCCGTCTTGACAGACGATAGTTTGTGTTTTAAAAAGGCATAATAACTATTACCTATGGCGGTAGCGAATGTGACTGAAAAGGTCAATTCGCACTGTAAATGTGCATGTGAACACGTGGTCATTTCCATCATCATGCACCATCTTACGTCTCACACGCTCGGTGTGTGACTTATCTGCAAATAATTTTCTCCTTTGTCTTTATTCCATTTCAGATCTTTGCCCTCTATGCAACACGTTCAGCGGCGACTCCCACTGTTCATTAGCAATGCCTGTATCAATCATGTCCCGCTTACACACATCTTTGTATCGTAGTAGAGGCCGACCCTGAGATCTCTTACCCATCTGTATTTCACAAAAAAAGATGTCCTTTCGTATTCTACCATCATTCATCCTCCTAAGATGTCCTATCCATCTAAGTACGAAGACTGAGCATGGAATAAAACGACACACAACCTCATCTTTCCAATACTTCAGAATTTGTGATTTTGTCTTGCCACTTAATACCGAGAATTCTCCGCAGACACCACATATGAAAGCTGTTTAAACGTTTCTCTTGGTGTGAGTAAGTTGTCCAGGTTTCACTGCCATAAAGAAGTGTACTAAGGACACAGGCTTGATAGACAAGGACTTTTGTTTTGGCAGTAAGCTTACTGTTCTCCCAGACTTTTTTCTTAACCTGTTCATTGTTGTTGCTACCTTACCAATCCGGATGTTGACTTTCTGATCTAGGAATAATTTGCTATTTACCACTGATCCTAGATATGTATAATGGTCTACCATCTCTACTGCGGCGTCGTCAATAAAGATTGATGGTACCCCATGTGCACCTTGTGACATAATCTGTGTCTTCTTTTTGCTAATTGTTAAACCAAATTCAGAACAAGCATTGGAGAATACAGATAGTAGACATTGTAATTCTTCCTCAGAGTGTGTCGTAACTGCAGCATCATGTGCAAAAAGCAACTCTCTTATCGGTACCCTCCTAATTTTGGTCTTGGTCTTCAATCTCTGAGCATTGTAGAGGCCGCCATCTGAGCGTGAGTGAATGTATGTACCACCATCCTGATCACGAAAGGCATATTTCAGTAGAAGTGAAAAGTATATTGAGACCAGGGATGGAGTTATTGCCTCTCCATAGCACAAAGCCTGGGTTAAAATATAGAGATCATGTGTTGCCTATGCAGCATGATACCTCTCTCGGCCTGCCTAGTTCACTCCAGAGGAAAGGTAACACCCCTACATCTGGAACAAGACAAGCTGCAGAAGCTGCCGGATCAGCAAAGCAATACTCTAACTGTCCGCTTTCGGAGCTTCGATCCTAGACCAGCCGCCAACCAAGGCATAGGGCCTGGTATACCCTGCCATGACATTTGTCTTTAGGTTGCATTTCCTCGCACCAGGGTAAGGTTTGTACCCTCCGAATTGCGCTCTTCCGCCCGAAGCCGTTGGCACAATGTGAGGTGGCGGGTTTGGTAAGCGCCGCCCAACGTTCGGCGCTAATAGAAAGCTGGTAGTACCGTCTACTGTTATACGGTAGCTCAGTCATGTCTGACTAAGAAGACCTGACACCAATATATATACTGATCAAGATACGATCAAAATGACTGGAAATAAACATTAAAAACAATGGTTATCAACACTGACAGCATCAAGCCACTTTTGATAAATTAATGTAAATGGAAAAGTCACTTCTGCAAGTCAACAGTTTTTCTTACCTATATTAATTAACAACAGACGATGAAATGCGTGAGGCAGAAATAAGTAAGAGAATGTTGACAGGGTAACATGCAACAGTGTTTGCAAGACGATGTATGTCTGTATGTATGTCCGTTCTGTATGCGTTCGCGAACAGTCCATCCGATTGAGATGAAATTTTCTACACGTCTTCTTCTCATTCCCGTGCAGCCAACTGTCATAGTTTGTTAGTGTAAAATCAGCTATTTACTTACTAAAATTTAATATTTTAATATCTTATCATTTATATATAGCGAGGAGACTTAACTTAACAAAAGTTATTTCAAGGGGCATGAGTTTTAATATCATTGCTATATATTTTATATATAGATTGTTGCATTGTTTTGAAAGATTTTTAAACTCTTTGTCTACAGTTATTTACAGGCATATGAGTTATAATAAATATTGATATAATATTTAAGGCATTTTCAAAGTTTTCATAAAAATAATGCATCTATTTAAATAGTGAAAATTTCCTAACTCATCCTTTAATGTTTAAAGAAGTTATCTACGGTCATGTATGTTATTAAAACAGTTTTCATTAAAAATAATGGATGGTGTGTGGAAGGACATTCTTAATGTACTTTTGTTTTGTTATATGAATTTAATGAGACGCTCCCCGCCAGGAGCTGGGCGAAGCCGCGCCGGGTCAGATAGATAGACAGACAGATAGTCGGGAACGGGAGCTTATGTGACTACTTATATGAATTAAATGAGATGCTCCCCACCAGAGGCTGGGCGAAGCCGGGCCGGGTCAGACAGACAGACAGACATATAGACAGACAGACAGACAGATAGTCGGGAACGGGAGCTTATATGACTACTTATATGAATTAAATGAGATGCTCTCCACCAGGGACTGGGTGAAGCCGGGACAGACAGACAGACAGACATACAGACAGACAGACAGACAGACAGACAGACAGACAGACAGACAGACAGTCGGGAACGGGAGCTTATATGACTACTTATATGAATTAAATGAGATGCTCCCCACAAGGAACTGGGTGAGGCCGGGCCGGGTCAGACAGACAGACAGACAAATAGACAGACAGACAGACAGATAGTCGGGAACGGGAGCTTATATGACTACTTATATGAATTAAATGAGATGCTTTCCACCAGGGACTGGGTGAAGCCGGGACGGGACAGACAGACAGACAGACAGATAGTCGGGAACGGGAGCTTATATGACTACTTATATGAATTAAATGAGATGCTCCCCACAAGGGACTGGGGGAAGCCGGGCCGGGTCAGACAGACAGACAGATAGTCAGACAGACAGACATATAATCGGGAACGGGAGCTTACATGACTACTTATATGAATTAAATGAGATGCTCCCTACCAGGGCCTGGGTGAAGTCGGGCCGAGTCAAACAGACAGACAGGCAGATAGACAGACAGACAGACAGACAGATAGTCGGGAGCGTGAACGGGAGCTTATGTGACTACTTATATGAATTAAATGAGATGCTTCCACCAGGGGCTGGGCGAAGCCGGGGCTGGGCGAAGCCAGGCCGGGTCAGCTAGTATGTATATATATATATATATATATATATATATATATATATATATATATATATATATATATATATATATATATATATATATATTCATTCATTCATTGGCACCTTTCCGTCTTGACAGACGATAGTTTGGTACATTGTGCTTTGAAAATGCATAATAACTACGATACATGGCTGTGGCGAGTGTGGCTGGTAAGGCCAATTCTTGCTGCAAATGTTTGCCCACAGTAGGTGCATGTGAAAACATGGTCATTTCCACCATTTTGCACCATCTTACGTCTCTCACGCTCTGTGTGTGCTTTATCTGCAATCATTTTCTCCTTTGTCTTTATTCCATTTCTGATAGTTGCACTCCATGCAACACGTTCAGTGGCGACGTGCTCCCAATGTGCATTATCAATGCCTCCATCAATCATGTCCCGCTTACACACATCTTTGTTTCGTAGTAGAGGCCGACCCTGATATCTCCTACCCGTCTGTAATTCACCAAAAAGATGTCCTTTGGTATTCTACCATCATCCATCCTCCTAACGTGTCCTATCCATCTAAGTCTACGAAGACTGAGCATGGAATACACCGTCACACAACCTGATCTTTCCAATACTTCAGTATTTGTGACTTTGTCTTGCCACTTAATACCAAGTATTCTTCGCAGACACCGCATATGAAAGCTCTTTAAACGTTTCTCTTGGCGTGAGTACGTTGTCCAGGTTTCACTACCATAAAGAAGAGTACTAAGGACACAGGCTTGGTAGACGAGGACTTTTGTTTTGGCAGTAAGATTCCTGTTCTCCCAGACTCTTTTTGCTAACATGTTCATTGTTGTTGCTGCCTTGCCAATCCTGATGTTGATTTCTTGATCGAGGGATAATTTGCTATTTACCTCTGATCCTAGATATGTAAAATGGTCTACTATCTCCAGTTCGGTGTCGTCAATAAAGATTGATGGTACACCATGTGCACCTTGTGAAATAATCTGTGTCTTCTTTTTGTTAATTGTTAAACCAAATTCAGAACAAGCATTGGAGAATGCAGATAGTAGCTGTTGTAATTCTTCCTCAGAGTGGGTCGTAATCGCAGCATCATACGCAAAAAGTAACTCTTTGATTAGTACCCTGCTAATTTTGGTCTTGGCCTTCAATCTCTGAGCATTGTAGAGGCCACCATCTGAGCGTGAGTGAATGTATATACCGTCATCCTGATCACGAAAGGCATATTTCAGTATAAGTGAAAAGTATATCCCAAAGAGGGTGGAGGGCTAGTACACAACCTTGCTTAACTCCACTCTTGATTTCAAACTCTTCTGAAGTTGAGCCATCAAACTTGATTATACCCTTCATGCCTGTGTGGAAAGATTCCACAATGGACAGATGAGTTGGTGGGTAGCCAATCTTCTTTAGTGCTTTGAACATACCCTCACGACTGACCAAATCGAATGCCTTTGTGAGGTCGATGAAGGCAATAAACAGTGGCTGATTTTGTTCCCGGCATTTTTCTTGCATTTGTCGCAATGAGAATATCATATCAATGGTAGACCAGTTCTGACGGAAGCCGCACTGTGATTCGGGGTAGACTTGATCTCCCAGGACTTGAAGTCTGCGCAGGACAATTCTGGCAAATACTTTCCCAACAATACATAGAAGTGAGATACCCATATAGTTGTTACAGTCGCTCCGATCTCCCTTGTTCTTGTAAAGCGTTATGATGTTTGAATCTTTGAAATCCTGTGGGACTTGTCCTTCTCGCCAGCAGAGCTCTATTAGCTGGTGGATCTGTAGAGCGAGTGTGTCTTGCCCACTCCTGAATACCTCTATTGGAATCCCATCCTTACATGGAGCCTTGCCAGATGCAAGCTCATTTATAGCACACTTAACTTCTGTTATAGTGGGAAGTGTGTCCAGGTGGTCAAGAGTTGGTAGGGCCTCTATGGCGTTGAGGGCATCATCCGCTAGCTTGGTCTCACTTGAGTAAAGCTCTAAATAGTGCTCGACCCATCTATCCATCTGCTGTTTCCTATCAGTGATGATTTCTCCAGTCAAGGTTTTCAGCGGTGCGCTTCTTTTGATCATTGGACCACAGGCTTTCTTTATCCCTTCATACATGCTTCTGATGTTTCCCTTATCACTTGCGATTTGAATGGACTCACATAACTTGATCCAATAGTCATTCGCACACTGCCTGGCAGCCTTTGGTACATCCTTCCTCGCTTGCTTCAGACTGGAAGACTGAGTTGGTAGGTAAAATGTTTGCAACATTTTAAATTGACGGGGGGCATATGTGCACATTGAACGCACTATAACTGACTTGGTGTTACGCGTTGGTCTTTCCTTGTTTCTTAAGAGAGCTATCTTCTTTTTATCAACCAAGGGCTGCAGTATCTGGCTGTTTGCCGCAAACCAGTCCTGCCTCTAATGATCCACAGTGCCATAAACCCCTACCGCTGTTTTATAAATAGTTTCTTTAAGTTTACTCCATTTATCATTTGCTATACAATTTTCTGATATATCATTAAAAGCGTCTTCAAGTTGCTGTTGAAATTCAAAGCACTTTCCAGGATCGTGAGTGCTAATAATATTAATCCTGGGGCTAGACTTGTGTTTAGCTGTGTCGATTCTATTTGGTCTCAGTCTAACCCTTGCAACAACCAAAGAATGATCTGTATCACAGTCAGCACTGTTGTAACTTCGAGTTAATGATTGTCATATATTTTTGAAGGGAGTGGGAGATCACTGTAGTGCATGCCCCATTTCTAACAAAAGAAGTAGAGCCCCATCCTCTTCTATCTTCAATAACCCCAGAATATGAACCTTGAGTTATCTGCAGGCCTCGTTCTATTAAGTATGTCTAGGAGATATAGATTATGGCCCTGGTGAGAATAATGATTACTAACTGGGATTCTGCCCCTTCTCCAAGGATTCTTTAGCTCTGGAGCCCCCTTTTATTGGTTATCAAATCTGAGGAAAGTCTGGAGAATTTTCTCAGCCTGATTTAGATGAAGAAAACATGGATATTGAGCAATTGATAGATCTAGAGTCTTCTCTCCCCCATTTTAGTAAGTCATTATGAGTGGATTATTTTTAAACAATCAAACACATAATCAATCACATTAGATTCTGACAACATGATGTACAAAGAAGATGCTGACTCACAGATAGGTTTGAACTGATAAATTAACAGAAGGTCAATTCATGTTAATCATTTATTGACTGGGCCTGAGCCTTCTGGCCAGTACATACATCTCTATTGTGATTTACACAAAATATTAGAAAAGTTGCATATTGGACCAGTCACACAGACCATCAATAAACAAGCATCAATACATGAGAGGTCAACAAGTGTGAAAACATATTAAACATTTTGATGTTGCACATGTTAAGTGTGATGGTAATTCAACAATTAACTATCAGTTTCCTGAAATTGGGTGTGGTGTGTACCAATGAGAAAGGTAACCTGGTGACTGGAAGATTAGGTAAGCCAGGGTCCATTGACTGATGGATCCACTTCAGGTCTGCCCGTATAGCTTCTCTGAAGGCCTCCCCATACTTTGCTCATGGCCAAGTCATCTTCCATCTCACTTGTGGTTCATCTCTTTCTCTCGGCTTCCCTCTTTCAGGTTTGATTTAGGTGGTTAGTTTGCTGATGTGTTGGGTGGTTGTTGGTATGTAGCCACCAAGAATCACTGATGAATATTCACATATATATGTACATTCCTACCAATACAATATTCTAGAAGTAGGTCGGAAGAAATCTAAATTCCTGAAGTAGGAACTAGTTCCCCTCCCCTCCTTTTTTCTCTAAGCTAGTGTTGGGTTAATTTGGGGTGGTCAGAGTTTATCACACTGTGTAAGCCTTATATCAACTGGTTCCTGCTGTATGTAAGTTCTCATTTGACCTGGGGTCAGTGAACGTGTACAGTAAGACAGTGACAAGAGTGAGAATGTGTCAAGATGCAGGTAAATAAATGACATACATTTATAACATTTCTTCCACTCAATGGTGTTTATAATGTGTATAAATAAATCTCTGTGTTTTCCCAATTAACTTCTTCTTCTTGTGTCTAATAACTCTCTCCCATTATCTGTTGTTGTTGTGTTGAGTGGTGTGTTGTGTTTTAAGTTATGTTGAGAAATGAGTTAAGTTCACTGCGCGTGATGGTGTTCCGCGAAGCACAACTTTCTCATGTAATGCAGTTCATGTGTGCCCTTATCCAATTAAAATTTGACAAAAATATAAATATTTATTCCATCAAACCCTATTGATTCAATAGATGAAGGAGAAAGGAAAGATTGATTTCTCTTTCAGCTTTCTAGATTGTAAATAGGCATAGATAAGTCTGTTTTAGAACAAGGCACTTATTCTAGTACACGAACTGTCATTTAAGCTGTAGGTAGTGATAGCATCTTTTATCAGTGTTTCTGGTGAAATGCACAAGATTGCTTTAGAATCATCACTTCGTACAGTTGTTCAGAATAGAATGGAGTAGTATAATGCACTTCTTAAAGTTAATAATTATCTCTAAGAATATCAGAGATTGCAGTTTTATCGAAGAGAGTATTGGAGTGTCATTTTGCCCGGGAATGGCTCTGCGTCATTAGAATCTACAGTCGAGCATTTTTACATTTCAGAGGTTTTAATTAATAATAATACATTTCAATTGACATTACAAACACGGGTTACCATTACTTGACACTTGATACATCGGGTTCTTAGTCTAATCTCGGGAATCACAAGCTTACCTCAGATCTAGACACCCCGCAATTCCATGTTTGAAAATTTGGTCACACCAGCTTCTCACATCTGTTTATCAGGCTGGTTGCAGGAAAAAGTGCGGGCTTACCAGATCTGATGAAATATTAACATATGCAAATCCGGCGTTGGCGCGAAAGCGGTCACATGTCTCCTCCTATCCAATGGGTTTCCGAGCTTTGTCTGATGAAATCTTTCTAAGAATCCACGTCATCTGTCACTTATGCAGTTCCAGTTTCGATGTTAAGTTTTAAGTACTAGTCTCCGTTTGCGGTTGTGAAGTCAATTTCTTTTAATGTTGTTTCCTCTTCTTGCGGCATGGTTTGGTAAATGAATAATGGTGGTTAGCGTTATGCCACATGGCCCCACAGATTGTTCTATGGTATAGAACTATGTTTCCAACATTTTCAGTTATCAAGCTGTTCCCATTTTTCCTCCCTTGTATTCTCTTCTGCATCTGATTGACCTGGTTCATCAGGCACTGGGTGTCGACTCAGGAAGTCCGCTCCCACATTCATTTTCACAGGAACATACTCAACCTGGAACGAGTAAGGTTGAAGTAGCAGCGACCACCTCATAAGTCGGGCATTAAGAGTCTTAGATGCTGCGAGAAACATGAGTGGTTGATGGTCACATTGCACTGTGAAATGTTTGCCATATAGGTATGCCTGAAATTTATGTACACTCCATACGAGCGCAAGACATTCTCTCTCGATAGTACGGAAATTTCTCTCTGCTGCATTCAATTTCCTGCTAGCATAGGCTACATGGAATAGCTCTAATGGTACATCTCCCTTTCTCTGCAACAACGTTGCCCCAATTACTATGTTACTGGCATCGGTGCGCAGCACGAATGGTTGGTCGAGGTCTGGTAGATGTAAGACTGGATGAGCAGTTAATGCCTGCTTTAGTGCTGTGAAAGCTCTCTCACAGTCAGCTGACCAAGTGACTTTCTCTGGTTTCCCCTTTTTGGTAAGATCCGTTAAAGGTGCTGACAGAGTATTGAAGTCCTTGATGTATTTTTGATAGAATCCACATAAGGATACAAATGATCTTACATCCTTCTTTGTTTTTTGACGAGGTGCTCTCTGGAGTTTGTCCACATTTCCCTCTTGTGGAGTTATCAGTCCATGAGATATCTTATGACCTAGAAAGTCCAATTCTTGGAATCCTATCTGACACTTCTTTGGTCTAGCCGTCAATCCAGTTTCTCTGAGGCGCCTGAACAAAAGATGCAGGGTTTCTACATGCTCTTCAAATGTTTCAGTGGCGATCAGGATGTCATCCATGAAGTGACTGATGTCTGGATGCTGTAGTGGGTCAAGTAATTTTCTCATCATACGTGTAAAGACGCTGGGAGCATTACTTAATCCGAATGGAAGAACGTTGAACTCATAGTGTCCTCCAGGCGTGCTGAAAGCTAACCATGGTCTAACTTCCGGTTTTACAGGAATCTGGTAATATCCCTTACTGAGATCAATCCTAGTAAAGTACTTAGCTCGGTTGAGTGCTGTGAAGAGTTTATTCTGATCAGGCAGAGGTTCTGCTTGGAATTCAGTTATAGCATTGAGCTGTCGATAATCGATGCACAATCTATGTTCTCCACTTGGCTTTCTCAGTAAGACGACGCTAGCACTGTAAGGTGATTCAGATGGTGAGATTATTCCTGCGGTGAGCAGCTGTTGTATTTCTTCCTCTAAAGTCTTTTGGTTTGCATAAGGAACTGGGTAAGTCTTGACTCGCACAGGCACTGTGTCATTTAACTTCATGTCAAATTCCTCCAAATCAGTTCTTCCTGGCTTATCAGTAAGTACTTCTGCATATTTTGCCATAAGTTCCCTAATCTGCTTTTGCTGATCCTTTGTTAAGTTGGGATTGATTTCCACATCCTTAAAGGTCTCTTTGGCTTGCAGTTGGCACTCGACTCCCATTGTTGATCCTTCTTCGACTTCAGTAGCCACACTCATGGCCATCAGATGTGCTGGTTCGGTGGTTGAGGGTCTTTTATGATATTTCTTCAAGAGGTTTATGTGAAATACTTTCATCTTGTCTTTGACTGAAATTCTGTAGTTGGTACGTGAGATCTTCTCCGTCACTACATAAGGTCCTCTCCATCCTATTTGCAGCTTATTCTGACTGGTTGGAAGCAGCAACATCACCTTCTCTCCTACCTCTAACTCTCTATCCTTTGCCTTGCGGTTGAAGTTACGAGCAATTCTTCGTCTGGCTTGACGTAGATTGACATTCGCTTGTTTCCAACTGTGTTGTAAACGATTTTTCAACTCGGCAAAATGTGTAAATGCAGTCACGACTGTATCATCTGTAGTATTATCTGTCCACGTTCGAAGTAACGCCTCCAGTGGTCCCTTGATCGGTCGTCCAAACAACAGTGTGGCTGGAGCAAAGCCTGTTGAGTGATGGGGTACTTCCCTGTAAGCGAATAAAGCTGCGGGTAAATACAAGTCCCAATCCTCTGTCTTCTCCTGGGCAATTTTGCGCATGATACTAATCAATGTCCCGTTCCACCTTTCCACAAGTCCATTTGACTGAGGGTGATATGGTGAACTGTAGATATGGCGTGCATGAAAAAGTCTGAAGGTCTCTTCCATGAGCTTACCACGAAACTGTGAACCGTTGTCCGTCAAGATCCTTTGTGGGAATCCTAGACGTGTGAATATTCCTAATAATGCATCAGCGACGTGTTTGGAGTCACAGCTGGGCATAGGAACTGCTTCGGCCCACATGGTTGTTGTGTCCACAAGCGTTAATATGAATCGGTTTCGCCTCTTCGTTGCTGAGAGAGGTCCGATGATGTCTACAGCCACTTTCTCAAATGGAATTCCAGTGATTGGCGATTCACCCAACATTGCCGGTGGTGTCCGATGTTTTGGTGATACTTTATGACACTGTGGGCATGATTTTACAAACCGTTGTATGTCTGAATTCATCCCTGGCCAAAAGTAGTGAGTGGTAATCCGCTGTGTAGTAGCGTTGATACCCATGTGCCCACTGAATGGTAGACTATGACCCATCTCTAAGATCTGAGTCCTGTATTGAGTTGGTACAACAAGTTGATTAAACTCTTGTCCAGCTCGTCCTGCTTTTCTGTAAAGAAGTGCTGACTTCATGAACAGATCACCTTTACGTAGAGGTAAATGTGATTTTGGCAGTTTTCTGAAGCAGGGTTCCAAGGTGATGTCGGCTTCTTGTGCCCTCTTCAGTTCCTCCGTTCGAGGGATTGGCGTAGTTGTTTCTGGAGTTTTTGTTGCCTGGGATCGAGTGGTCATGGTCGCCATCGCCACAGGTTGAACAGGTTCTCCTAGAACGATAAATCTACCGCCGAGGATTACATGATATATCGGATCGTCGAAGACTGCTGCCTTGATTGTCCCAGTGACATACCGCGAGGCTATGTTCACTTTTGCCACTGGAAGAGACATATTTGTTGAACTCTTCAGTGGTCCCTGTAATTCCACTATTTCCTCTGTCACCTGTTCAGGGTGAACTAAGGATGATGAGACAACACAGTCATATGATAATCCAGTATCATATAAACAGGTAGTCTTGAATTCATTTAGCAAGATGGATTCTACAACCGGAATACGAGATGATGTGTCTTGATGAGGTGTCTGTTTGGACGTTTCACCAGTGCTCACTTTTTTCTCTTTTCGGTTGGCCAAACATGCCGCTGTGTGTGGAAGTGGCTTTTTCCTGCAATTCTGAAATGTGTGACCTCTAATTTTGCAATGGGTACAGAATGGTTTGTCCTCCTTCGGCGCTGTTTGGACTGAGTTTTGAGTGTTTTTCTGGGATTTCCCCTTTTTCCCAGTGGCTACAGTGTTTTCACCCTCCTTTGGCTGTAGAGTTTTGTTTTGAGAGGGGGTGTTGTTCGAACGTCCCTTTCCTCCCATCTCCTTCTGAGATTTCTCAAATCTCTCTGCCAGGATGATTATAGTTTCCAGGCGGTCAGCCCCGTTTTGGGTTAAGAATGCCTTCATTTCGTTCTGCATTTTTCCCTTGATCTGATCAATGATGATCATTTCACGGAGTCCTTCAAAACTTTCCTCAAATCCTCCCAAGCAAGTCCATCTTTGTATGTATGACTTCAGTCTTTCGACTAGTTGCGCGTAACTCTCACCCGGTTCCTTCCTTGCGGCTTTGAACCTGAGTTTATAAGATTCGGCGTCCACTTCGAAGCGGCTCAAGAGTGCCGTCTTAAGTGTTGTGTAGTTCTGTTGTTCCTCTCTAGTGAGGCGCGAGAACACATCATACGCCGTGGATCTTAAGGCCTGCGCTAACTTCGTCGCCCATCTACTTTCTTCAAGCCCACAGCTGACAGCCATTGCCTCGAAGCGTGATAAAAATCCTTCGATGTGGTCAGTCTGTTCACTAAAGGGTTCCAGAGGAAATGACATAGCTCCTGAATTAAGGTGAGAGACGTGAGGAGGTGGTTCTGTCACTGGCGATCCTGATGAGGTTGAGGGTGTAGGACCACTCCCTTTCTCTATTCTCCGGATCTCCACTTCAATCTCCATTCTCCTCAACTCCAGTTGGTGTTGACGCTCTCTCTCCTTATCTTCCATTTCAGCCTGTAGTCGTTTCTCTTTCTCCTCCAATTCTGCCTGAAGTCGTTTTTCCATCTCAGCCAATTCAGCCTGAAGCTGTTTTTCTTTGAGAGCCAATTCCGCTTGCAGTCTTTCTCTTTTGTCGAATGCATCTGAAACATAGTTAGCTAGCTCAAGGCCATCTAACCCGCATTCCCTACCTGTTTCTGTTATTTGGGCTCTAAACTTTGCAGTTTCCGCCATGTCTATAATTTATTGCTTTGTTCTGCCAAAACAATATAATTGCAGTTAGTCTGATCCGCGTAAGCTTGTCAGTCCCTGATCTGCAAATATACAACAGAGCATGTGCAATATTAAAAACACCCTAAGTTATGTCTGTCTGTCAATGCTGGAAAAGCCAAAGGCAGCAGGCACTGAAGTAACCAGAATTAATTCCTAGTAACGAAGAGAATCTGAAATTAGACAGAGTTTTCCCAACGGGTAAGATTTTCCGGTGGTTGATGAAATGCTGTTAAGTTCAGACTCCACAGGAAAAGAACACCTTCTCTGGAAGAGAAGTAGTGTTGGTAGAGTAGATACACACTATATATTTCTCCTGGAGCACCTCTCTCTGAAGTATAAGCCTATTTGAACATGGCCCCCTTCTTCAGGAGGAATGATCAGTCACCTACTCTTATTTATCTGTTAATGTCCTTCATATCATGTGGCTGTCAATCATTATAAGAAAATGACAATGTTCAAAATCTAAAGATATTGTGATTGTTTTATGTAACTTTTTAATTACACAATGTATTATTTAATTGTTTAATTTATTTATGGGAACCATCCAGGACGTAGCAGACAATATGTCATATATTTTTGAAGGGAGTGGGAGATCACTGTAGTGCATGCCCCATTTCTAACAAAAGAAGTAGAGCCCCATCCTCTTCTATCTTCAAAAACCCCAGAATATGAACCTTGAGTTATCTGCAGGCCTCGTTCTATTAAGTATGTCTAGGAGATATAGATTATGGCCCTGGTGAGAATAATGATTACTAACTGGGATTCTGCCCCTTCTCCAAGGATTCTTTAGCTCTGGAGCCCCCTTTTATTGGTTATCAAATATGAGGAAAGTCTGGAGAATTTTCTCAGCCTGATTTAGATGAAGAAAACATGGATATTGAGCAGTTGATAGATCTAGAGTCTTCTCTCTCCCATTTTAGTAAGTCATTATGAGTGGATTATTTTTAAACAATCAAACACATAATCAATCACATTAGATTCTGACAACATGATGTACAAAGAAGATGCTGACTCACAGATAGGTTTGAACTGATAAATTAGCAGAAGGTCAATTCATGTTAATCATTTATTGACTGGGCCTGAGCCTTCTGGCCAGTACATACATCTCTATTGTGATTTACACAAAATATTAGAAAAGTTGCATATTGGACCAGTCACACAGACCATCAATAAACAAGCATCAATACATGAGAGGTCAACAAGTGTGAAAACATATTAAACATTTTGATGTTGCACATGTTAAGTGTGATGGTAATTCAACAATTAACTATCAGTTTCCTGAAATTGGGTGTGGTGTGTCCCAATGAGAAAGGTAACCTGGTGACTGGAAGATTAGGTAAGCCAGGGTCCATTGACTGATGGATCCACTTCAGGTCTGCCCGTATAGCTCCTCTGAAGGCCTCCCCATACTTTGCTCATGGCCAAGTTATCTTCCATCTCACTTGTGGTTCATCTCTTTCTCTCGGCTTCCCTCTTTCAGGTCTGATTTAGGTGGTTAGTTTGCTGATGTGTTGGGTGGTTGTTGGTATGTAGCCACCAAGAATCACTGATGAATATTCACATATATATGTACATTCCTACCAATACAATATTCTAGAAGTAGGTCGGAAGAAATCTAAATTCCTGAAGTAGGAACTAGTTCCCCTCCCCTCCTTTTTTCTCTAAGCTAGTGTTGGGTTAATTTGGGGTGGTCAGAGTTTATCACACTGTGTACGCCTTGTATCAACTGGTTTCTGCTGTATGTAAGTTCTCATTTGACCTGGGGTCAGTGAACGTGTACAGTAAGACAGTGACAAGAGTGAGAATTTGTCAAGATGCAGGTAAATAAATGACATACATTTATAACATTTCTTCCACTCAATGGTGTTTATAATGTGTATAAATAATTCTCTGTGTTTTCCCAATTAACTTCTTCTTCTTGTGTCTAATAACTCTCTCCCATTATCTGTTGTTGTTGTGTTGAGTGGAGTGTTGTGTGGTGATGAGTGGTGTTGAGTGGTGTTGTGTTTTAAGTTATTTTGAGAAATGAGTTAAGTTCACTGCGCGTGATGGTGTTCCGCGAAGCACAACTTTCTCATGTAATGCAGTTCATGTGTGCCCTTATCCAATTAAAATGTGACAAAAATATAAATATTTATTCCGTCAAACCCTATTGATTCAATAGATGAAGGAGAAAGGAAAGCTTGATTTCTCTTTCAGCTTTCTAGATTGTAAATAGGCATAGATAAGTCTGTTTTAGAACAAGGCACTTATTCTAGTACACGAACTGTCATTTCAGCTGTAGGTAGTGATAGCATCTTTTATCAGTGTTTCTGGTGAAATGCACAATATTGCTTTAGAATCATCACTTCGTACAGTTGTTCAGAATAGAATAGAGTAGTATAATGCACTTCTTAAAGTTAATAATTATCTCTAAGAATATCAGAGATTGCAGTTTTATCGAAGAGAGTATTGGAGTGTCATTTTGCCCGGGAATGGCTCTGCGTCATTAGAATCTACAGTCGAGCATTTTTACATTTCAGAGGTTTTAATTAATAATAATACATTTCAATTGACATTACAAACACGGGTTACCATTACTTGACACTTGATACATCGGGTTCTTAGTCTAATCTCGGGAATCACAAAATTACCTCAGATCTAGACACCCCGCAATTCCATGTTTGAAAATTTGGTCACACCAGCTTCTCACATCTGTTTATCAGGCTGGTTGCAGGAAAAAGTGCGGGCTTACCAGATCTGATGAAATATTAACATATGCAAATCCAGCGTTAGCGCGAAAGCGGTCACATGTCTCCTCCTATCCAATGGGTTTCCGAGCTTTGTCTGATGAAATCTTTCTAAGAATCCACTTCATCTGTCACTTATGCAGTTCCAGTTTCGATGTTAAGTTTTAAGTCCTAGTCTCCATTTGCGGTTGTGAAGTCAATTTCTTTTAATGTTGTTTCCTCTTCTTGCGGCATGGTTTGGTAAATGAATAATGGTGGTTAGCGTTATGCCACAATGATGTATGGTTCAGATGTTGTCTCCGTGTGATAATGAAGTCCAGCTGATGCCAATGGCCGGATCTTGGATGTTTCCATGTGACCTTATGCATCTCTTTTGTTTTAAAAAAGGAGTTTGTAATACATAGGTCATTTCTAATGCAATGTTCCAGCAGCCTTTGCCCATTATCATTCATGCGACCGATGTTGTATTTTCCAAGGCACAATGGCCATGAACTCGAGTCCTTGCCCACACGAGCATTGAAATCACCGAGCATATAAATGTAGTCGGATTTTGGAACTGCCTTGATCGCAGAGTCTAGCTGCTCATAGAACGTATCCTTCACATCATCAGAGGAAGCCAGTGTCAATACATATGCAGTGAGAATGGTGGCAAATCCACAAGAGGTTGCCAAGCGCAGTGATAATAATCTTTCATTACCTCCAGCTGGGATATCAATCATTCCCAGTAGCGAATTCTTCACTGCAAAGCCCACACCATGTTGCCTTTTTTTTCTGCCTGCCCTCTTCCCTTCCAAAAAATGTGTAATTGTTTTCCCTGAGTGACCCTTCCTCAGCGAGGCGAGTCTCCTGCAGGCCAGTAATATCAATGTTAAGGCGATTGAGTTCAGCATCAATTACAGCCGTTTTTCTCACATCATCAATATTTGTCAAGTCAGTGGAAAATCCTGGACACATGGTTCTCACGTTCCGGGTTGCAAGCCGTAGCTTGAGGTTTCTATTATTCTTTTTATTAGTACCTGGTGCATTGGTTTTACAGCCTGCGATTCAGATTTTGTCCTAGCCCCAAGCACCAATAGAAGCAGGCAGGCTGTGGCGGATCAGCACCCAATTGGCCGGGGGCTGCCCAGCTTGAGGCAGGCGGTAGCTGATCAGTGACACCTGTAGGTGTCTCCCACCGTCAGAGGCAACGCGTAGCGCCCTATTTCTACGCCAACTGACAAGGGCTTATAACCCGTAACAGTTGCCTCTCGCTTTGATTCCGAGACCGGTTAAGACCAGGGATGGAGTTATTGTTTCTCCATAGCACAAAGCCTGGGCTAAAATAAAGAAACCATGTGTTACCCATGCAGCATGATCCCTCTCTCGGCCTGCCTAGTTCACTCCAGAGGAAAGTTAACACCTATACATCTGGAACAAGACAAGCTGCAGAAGCTGCCAGATCAGCAAAGCGATGCTCTAACTGTCCGTCTGTCGGAGCTTCGATCCTAGACCAGCTGCCAACCAAGGCCTAGGGCCTGGTCTGCCCTGCCATGACTTATTTTGTCTTTGGGTTGCATTTCCTCGCACCAGGATAAGGCTAGTACCCTCCCAATTGCGCTCTTCCGTCCGAAGCCGTTGGCACAATGTGGAGTGTCGGGTTTGGTAAGCGCCGCCCAACATTCGGCGCTAACAGAAAGCAGGTAGTACCGTCTACTGTCATACAGTAGCTCAGTCATATCTGACTAAGACCTGACTGTAATATTGCATTTACAGAAAAACTATCTCCTTGGAATCTCCTTTTGTTGTTCTCTAAATATTGCATTTAGAGAACAACAAAAGGAGATTCCAATGGTAGGGACATCATCAAGGATTACGAGAAAAGTATTTCAAATTCTGCAACCAACACTTTCTGAAAGGGAACCAACTGCAAGCAACTCACAGTGCACAGTAGATGATGTATCGATACATATAACTGTATGTCTTCTGTCACAATGGTCTTTATCATAACTGAGTGACATGGTCGTTGTCTAGGTTTCAATGTTCCTTGTATGTCACTATGGAGTGTAAGTAGATCTAGCCACCTGTCTCACAATGCAACTCACCCAAGTAGTACACATCCATCAGTCAGTGAACAAGATTGCTTTGGTGCACATAATCCTTTAATACAGCAAGAACACGGACAAACGGAACATAACTCTATATCCAGAAACAATATAATCCATAGAATATACATATCCTCCTCACAACTTAACACGCACACATCACGGCCTTCTCAAGGCCTGCTTAATCTCAAATTCACAGGACAGTTATCCAGCTCCTATCCACGGCTGGACCTCACACAATAAAGCCACACACTGGGTCTAGCCTCCAATAACTATCCAACCCACTTTGGGTTCAGGCCTCCATTAACTATCCAACCCACTCTGGGTTCTGGCCTTCATTCAAAACTCCGAAAACAACACAATACCGAACGGAGCTCTACTTCTCACTCCGCTCCTATCCTTCGACTCCCGATCCGCTCGGAGTCCAAACATCAACTGCCCTCTCCAATCTCCTGACTTCACACAAAAATACACTGTCTCTTGCCCCATCCACCCTGGGGGTCTCCATCTACCCTCACCATTATTTCTCATGGCTGGTTGTTTTTCTCGTAGTCTTGCTACAAAGGCCACTCACCTCATTGTCAATGACCTAGGCATATGTCACTTCTTTACACAGGTATACTGGTGTAAGCGATAGGTTTTTCTTCTTCTTTCAGCCCTTTCAGACATCAACCTGGATATACTGAAATGGAGCACTGGTGGTTGACATCACAGAATTGGTTATTCCTGGAGCTATTGTAGGTTAAAAGTATTTTAACCACAGAAGCCTCAAACAATATGCTGCACGATTTATTGCCTGGCATATTTACTGCATCTCGTCAGGTGCATACTACAGATTTATATATCATATGAAATGAATAAATGAATACTGCACTGAAACACTTAAAACACACAGTCACAGGTATAGTTTGAATGAGGAGCTATAGTTATCCACACGGTAATTTCAAATTTAACACAAACTCTTTCTGTGTGCATAAAACAGGCTAGAAGCACCTAATTGCCAATGCCTTGCTGTATATGCCTCACTCTGACAAATGCTAGGCATTTCCGTGGTTTAGATGACATTACCCATAAAAGATCTACAGATATCTTGATTATGGAGACATCCTTTTTGAAGTCTACAACATGGTCATGCTCAGTTAAAAATAAAAAAAATAAGCTACAACTGGCATTGAAAAAGTCAGATTTGACTACCGAACAAAGTGATTAACATTGCAGAAGTAAAACTGCACTATAACAAGAGTGCTTCATTGACACTATAAGCAAATATTAAAATTGCTATGCTGCTAACATACATCACAGCACAAATGTGCGTTTTACTTAAGCTAAGCAAAGCATACAGGCAGAATGATATGCAACATCTGAATTGTGATCTTAACATTATGAGACATATAAAGAGAAAATATTATACCATGCCAATATATTTCCTACTTAATGTTTCATTGTTTTACAACTGTTGTGTGATTATAAGACAGTACACCGAATTTTCCTGCTGTCTTTATTTTGTTTGCCATTGCTCTGTCTGCTGGCCTCCCTCTTCCTTACACGGATCTCACGCATCAAGTCATAAAACACCTTATCTACATTCACCCTGGTTTTAGCTGAGGTTTCAACATAATTAACTTTCCATTCTTGAGATCGTTTAGTTGCCTCTTGCACACTAACCTGGCGCTGCTCTGCCAAATCAACCATGTTCCCAACAAGTAAAAATGGAATGTTCTCATCATTTTAACTCGCAGTATTTGTTCCCTGAAATCTTGTGATGCTTTAAATGATTCTTGTTCTTTAATCGAAAAAACACAGAGGAAACCCTCCCCACTCCTGAAATAGTTGTCTCGAACGGCTGCATAATCTTCTTGTCCTGCCGTATCCAGAATATCTATCTGAACTTCCTCACCGTCAAGGACAACTTTTTTACGGTAGGAGTCTGCTTTTGTTGGCTCATAGTCTTCGACAAACTCATCATACATAAACTGAAGTGTTAAGGCAGATTTGCCTACACATCCACTGCCCACCATTATAACCTTGTGGATCACAGTGGGTTGGTGAGACTTGGCCTTTGACATGATGAGTTTGGAAAGTGGATCTGATGTTTAGTGAGCCGAAGTTGTCAGAACCCATACATTTAAAGATTTCGTCTGCTTCTCTCCCAAACTGGTAATATATATATATATATATATATATATATATATATATATATATATATATATATATATATATAATATATATATATATATATATATATATATATATATATATATATATATATATATATATATATATATATATATATATATATATATATATATATATATATATATATATATATATATATATAAACACTGTTGCATGTTACCCTGTCTACATTCTCTTACTTATTTCTGCCTCTCACATTTCATCGTCTGTTGTTAATTAATATAGGTAAGAAAAACTGTTGACCCGCACAAGTGACTTTTCCATTTACATTAATTTTCAAAAGTGGCTTGATGCTGTCAGTGTTGATAACCATTGTTTTTGTTTACTTTATGTTTATTTCCAGTCATTTTGATCGTATCTTTTACTGTTTCCTGCTACTCCTCCAATATGGAGTTAAGAGATGTTTGTGACCACTGTGTTAACGCACTTGCGCTTACATTTCCGGTGCCCTGACTGCGGTTTAGTCCGTACACCGGTCAGTTGGACTTAGCAGTTGACTTCTAGTCAGAAAATAATGGCAAGAAAATAAAAACAAGTTAGTTGCAA
This sequence comes from Cepaea hortensis, assembly GCA_963921405.1. Classification (NCBI taxonomy): domain Eukaryota; kingdom Metazoa; phylum Mollusca; class Gastropoda; order Stylommatophora; family Helicidae; genus Cepaea; species Cepaea hortensis. The sequence continues at coordinate 66,888,633 of OY992896.1, forward strand.
GTCCTTTAATGAGCGTTGCAGTCAACCACAGCATATTTTGGCTGTTCGTGATGTCTTAGCAAATTGACGCTCAGTAGTTTGTCATTGCTTTCTGAGTGACCGGCACTCAAACCATTATAGGGAAACCAACGCAAGGCGATCTGTTTTCAAATCACCCGCAGCTGTGTTTCGAACACGGTAGGTGGGATTACGAATTGCGTCCGTAACTCCTTCGCCACGGAGCCGACACTGGCAAATTAATTAAGTTGCATGTCCCTTACAGGACGTTGCAGTCAACACCAACATGTTTCAGCCCCTGTTGATGTATTAGGCACGTTTTTACGTTCAGTAGTTTACCATTGCTTTCTGAACGACCGGCTCACATATCCACCGTAAGTTAACAGCGCGGCGGGAACTGCTGCCGATTCTCGCGCCTGGTGTTTTTCCCACGTGAATATACGGGATTACGAACAATGTCGCTAACACCTTGGCCAGGGAGACCGGCAAATTACTGAACGTAAAATTCCCAAAACAATCGACTTATGATGTGTGGTTGTTCACCACGTCATGCAACGCACATACAACATTTGTAATGTGATTCCAGTCTTCTTTCTACCTGTTTAAATGTTATCACTAAATAAACATTGTGGTTGGATGAAGACTGACTTGCGCGATGAATTGGATTAGAGTGAGGAAGAGTTGCTCAATTCGTCTACCACACTATTTTGCCAGAGTCCATTTGAATCCAGTGGCAAGACAAGTCAAGACGACTGGAGACGAATACGGGGGCAGTGGGTGACCAGGACACTCTACGTGCCTTGCCATGCCCATTAAAATAAACGTTGTACAGACCTGGGGCTGATGCAAACCCTTGTCTCGTATTTGTAAAGTAATACTTCTCGAACTCTCAGCTGCCTTTGTCAACCCGGTACATACGACTAGACGGGTTGGCCGTTGAGTGTGTGACTTCGCTCATACTGTTCCTCATGGATGTACAGGTGTTCTATATTCGGCGGTCGCTTACTCACAAGGTCCGAAACTCGATGGAGAGTGCGGGATAAAAAAGGAATGCATGGTTTAAAGGCGAGAGGGCCGACTTCATTGCCACTTGTTTTATCCCATATATCTCGGTGCCTTTCCATAGAGCGGCCTGCCGTAAGCGTCGCACAAAGCTTGAACTCCGTATCTCCAGCGACGACTTCCATAACGTTATCAGTGGGAACACTATAAAGCTAAGCCTTACCACTTTTAATTTCTATAGATTTGTTTGTCATGATCATGTCATGTAGATAATCATGTTCGGCCATGTTTAATTGTCTCACACCATCATCAGAGTCGTGGATCAGCGTTGTGTTCTGGTCTCGATTATGTCACGTGGTCTATCCAACTAGATATTTATCTCTCTGCCTTCCTTTTTTCTTTCCAACACGATCTTGCAGGTTGTTACTAAATTGTCTAGTTCTTTTTGTTTCCTAATTAATAACAAATAATCTTGACTGTCTACGTTTAATTTTTCCAATACGTTTATGGTGTTAATTTGTTCCTTGCAACTTCGGGGGAAGCCACATAAACAAAAGCAAGAAACTAAAATTACACAAAGGGACATAACGATTTAACATATTAAGGGGCATTACCCAATCATGGTTAAATGCCAATCATGGAAAAAATATTTCTAACACTTACAGTTTTAACAATTAGTTGTTTAATTTGTCGTTAGTTTCATGTATAAATCAACCATGAAATAATTTTGCAATATTTGAAATTATATACTATAAAGAAACATGAACAGTGTTTTAACACAACTGATAAATTACTTAGTTACATTTCTTTATATGAAACACATTTTGATAACATCGTTTCATTGCTTGTCTTGAATAATGCATAAAAATTTACTATCTATCAGGCATAACACATAAAAATTATATTTTTGACTGGCCTTTGAAAGGCCAAATAAACTGTGGCTGTTTTATTTTATTTCTCGACCTTTTGGCTAATATCAGTGTATTATCTGCACTGGTTCTCCCCAGGGCCAAACGCAGAGGTGGTCATCATAATGACACACAGAGACGTGCGGGTTTGATGGAGAGGTTCTGGCCCCTGTGGAACACTGAGCATTCATTAAAAACAAAACCACAACAATCGCTTTCAAATTATCGAGCTTTTGGCTAAGATCAAAGTGTGGTCATCTACACTTGATCTGGCCAGGGTCAATAGCAGGATGGTCATCTGAACGACACACGGGGAAGTGGAACCTTATGGGGAGACTGGCCACTGTGAAACATTGCGCCCTTATTACAAAAAATAAAATACACGGACATACGTCATCCACGTTCATTGCTAGAAAACCCATTGCTGGGCGAGGTCACAGCAGGTCTGCAGTCGTCAGAAGCAGTCACACCTCCCACCCACTCCCACCCCCCTCGACCAGTACCTCGCGTCGATTACGTTCCTCACACTTCCAGGGAGAGGATTTTCCCATTTGTTCTTCTCCTGTCGTGCGCTCAAACTCTGATTTCCAGGAGAACGTGTTTCATATTGTTAAATGTTATTTGTCTACACTCTCATACTCATGTCTGCCTCTCACCTGCTGTCATCTGTTGTTAATTGATATAGGTGAAAACACTATTGACCTGCACGCGTGGCTTTCCATTCACGTTAATTTTATAAAGTGGCTTGGTGCAATATTTCTGGAGATTTATTGCTTCTTGCCTCCTGCAATCACTTTCCTTCAATTCGACATTATTTCCAAATTTTGAAATCTTCAGTTTTATCTTTGGATTGTTTATTCGTTGTCCACATTTTCTAACATAAAATAGACGTTAGTTGTCGCACCAACTTCACGACAAAGGGTCACCCCATACTGCTCCATTTCTGTGTCTGTGAACATCACACAATATACTCCACACTGTGAGAAGTGGAACTAGAAGTTTTACAAGAGTTCTGGTTCTCCTCTTCTCTTGCAATCACATTCGTTCTATTCCACATTTTTTCCAAGTTTTGACATCTTCAGTTTTATCTTTGGATTGTTTATTCGTTGTCCACATTTTAAAACATAAAATAGACGTTTGCCGTGGTACCACACAAAATGCTCCTCACTGTGAAAAGTAGAACAGACAGCAGTTCCGACAAACCAAAAGCAGGCTCACGCATATATGCATAAGGCTACTGCAAAAATACCAAGACTAAATGTCCGCCACTAAAATTAAAGTTTGTTGTCAATGAAACAAACATTCACTAGAGAATTAACAGTTGTAGACACATTATTCGTGTGGAAAAACCAGTTAACCTTTGACATCTGATTTTGAGAAATATGAGTCAGATGTCAAAAAGCAAGTGAGCTTATATATCACTATCACCCATACTGAAACATTCAAATATACATATGTCCGCACAACGACTGATAATAAATAGCATATTCACACCAATCCTGTGCTGCCAATGCCAAACGTAGACATCATCCAAATCACACGAAAAATCAATATCTACGAGATGAGGGGCTAGAGAAGAGCTGCCAACTTAACTTTCCGATACTGAGAAAGAAATTGTGTTATCAGACACACAGTGGGATCAACACCTTGAGCCACATATATTGAAATACAGAAGATCAAATGGTTCGGCCATCTCATTAGAATGCAATATCGTCAGCTACCAACACTTGCGCTACACCAAAGAATATCTGATACGAGAGTAAAAGGACATGAGAGGAAAAATATGGATTGACAACATCAAAGAGATTATACAATCACACAGAATGACACTATCCTGTGCCACCTATTGGACGCTGGAACGGGAACTAATTCTCCCCACGCCGCTTGACAGCAAAAGTGGAAGGTGATGATGATCAAGTATCAGGTCTCTTACTGAACATTCTATTTCATCATGACTCCACCCCCCCCCCCCCACCCCTCTTCGCAGTTTACCCACGTCACATATTTTTTTTTATACTGAAGACCCAAACAGTAGATTGCACAGTTTATTGTCATTTTGGATTTCACTGCAGTGTCAGAAGTCACACATCAAGAAAATCGACGAATCCTTCAAGCTGAAATATGTAACACACATTTCCCCACAGTATATATATATATTTAAAATTTAAAGCCCGCCCAGATTATCATAACAACAATATAGCATAATTTTTTAGTGGACACGACTTTATTTTTAATTCTCTTCAAACAACTTCGGGAGAGACCACATAATCAAAATAATTAAGCTAAGGGACATTATTATTAATTGTGTTTTGTATCCCTTACGGGACGTTGCAGTCAACACCAACATTTTCAGCTGCTGTTGATGCACTAGACAAGTGTTACTTTCAGTAGTTTGCCATTGCTTTCTGAACGACCGGCCCCTATACCCTTTTAAAAAAAAACCAGCATCGCCGTGTTTCGAACCCGGGTATACGGGCTCACAAACCGCGTTCGCAAGCCCTTAGCCACCTAAAATATTACACTTACAATTCTGGCAATTACGTGTTAATATATTTTTAATATCATTTTGCAAATCAACCTTTGCTGCCATTAATTAGTACTTTAAGTTATATATGTTGAAGAAAAATAACAGCTTATTAGCACAAGTAATTATATTATAGTGGGGTTGCGTGGTCTCGAGATATGGTGCCCGCCTCGAGTGCTGGAGGCCCCGGGTTCAAGCCCCGGTGTGAACCAGGATTTTTTTCTCGTGGACTTCTAATAATAACAATATCCCCTGGTCTCTGGGTAGTGAGATCGGACGCCCGTGTGTATTTTTGCGCACGTAAAAAAATCCCTTGGCAGTTGGAAATCGAAAAAGAGTAGCCTAACGGCGCTGCCCGGGCAAAATTTCGAGTTAAAAATCTACCCAAAGTATTTCAGGATCCTCGCCGGTGCTACGGAGTTCGTGCACTGAGCTGAGTTTCTCCAGACTCAGGTTTGGGTTAGGAGGAGAACGGAGCACTTATGGGTTACACCCGTGTGCCGTGATGTTGATCCCCCGACTAAACTAAACTAATTATATTATCTAGTTATTTTTTCGCACAATACATTTTTATAATCTGCTTTCCTGGTTATCTGTGATAATATATAAAACTTATATGATACCACAACATCTAGCTTAAGAATGGAGGTGGAGGCGGTCAGTGCAGCTTTCCGCTGGATGGAGAATACGATACACACACACATCGTGATTGTAACTGACTCAGAAAGCATGCTGAGGAGGATGATGACAGGAAAGCTTCGGGCAGAGTTGGCTTCGGAGGTGGCGGGTGGCAAGTATAACAGTGTAACTGTTATAGTGATTAGATGGCATTATATGGCTCATTCATTCATTCAGTAGCATGTCCTTTGCAGAACCTCGCTCCCATAACAACCTTCCGGAAAACTTCTCGATCACAAGCAAGATGTCCCGCGTCTGATACACCCATCTGGAGATCATCCGCCACATCCTGCACCCATCTTCTCTTTGGCCTTCCTCTTCCTCTCTTCCCAGGCATATACCCTTCCATTATTGTTCTCTCCAAACTAGTAGAATTACAAATAGGTGCTGCGCAGTGTAAAGATTAGTAACAGTGCACGGGTGAGCACCTTTGCTTGAGGTGGCAATGAGCGTGTCGTAGGGTGACGACAAGTTAGTTACGGGACAGAAACCGTTTTACCATCGTCTAGACAAGAAGCTTATGTGGTTCCATCTGGCATGATTGAATCTGAGAATGCTTAAGTTTTTGAAATAAGCGACTATTGCCTTTTGTACCAATACTGATGGCTTGGATATTTGTATGCCAACTGTTTATACCATCTTGAACTACCCTTTTGTATTGAGGAACAATAAACGAGGAAACCTAGATGCTGCAGGTTTTTGTACACGTCATTTGAATTGAGAGTTAACCGTGTTGCCGTTTGATGAATTGAGAGTTAACCTTGTTGCCGTTTGATGGATTAAGAGTTAACCTTGTTGCCGTTTGATGGATTGAGAGTTAACCTTGTTGCCGTTTGATGGATTGAGAAATGCACCTCCACACCCTATACGACACAGCTGCCTTTGACCCCCCTGAGGCGGTTGGCCATAATGGTTGGCGACTCTGCAAAACAAGCATCACCTGGATCTTTTCTCCGGAGCATGCCGGTGTGCTGGGGAATGAACAGGCGGACAGATTGGCTGGCTCGGCAAAACTTGGTGGAGTATTGATGCATGACGTGGTTGTGGCCTTGTGGGAGCACGTGTACACCTCGGAGGAGCAAATGGATTACCAAGGTCTGGCAAGAATGAGACAGCGAGGAGTGACGAGGGGATCTGGCCGACGCTCGACGCTCAGAGGAAAGGCGAGACGGACATATAATCAGATTGCTACTGGTACTATTGGTGTTGGAACTCTTTGCTGGCTGCTGAGGATGAGGACGGAACGCTTATGGGAATGCCCCAAATGCTGTGTCAATCAATCAATCAATCAATCAATCAATCAATCAATCAATCAATCATATAAAACTTTAAGTATTCTGCTTTGATATATAGTACAAGAAAGGAATTCTTATATTTTTGGCAGGCCGTTGAGAGGCCAATGATCACCTTTTTCAGTCTACGTCACGTCCCGACCTTTTGCCTAAGATTAAAGTGTGGATTTATCTGACCAGGGTGCAGAGACGGCCATTCAAACTCAAACCCGTATCACTAAAGCGTTGTCCACTTACACTGGCAGGCGGGCCTTAGTGGACCACAATAGATTGAAATAAAATGGCAAAGTCAAAGAATCATCTCAATCATAACCTAAAGGGCAAACGCCATCGTAATGTTTTGTCGCTCATAGAAGTAGGGGTAAGAATTAGAGGCTAAAGGACGCACTAGTCAACATAAACAATGAAAACTGTAGTTACCGACCGGGATTCGAACCTGTCACCTCCAAATGACGACAGCTGCTTCTCTGGTCTCTAATTCTTACCCCTACTTCTATGAGCGCCAAAACAATACGTCTTTATTTATTAATTAATTGTCTTAATGGCCCCAAAGGGTTCCCCAATTGATACTTATTTGTAATACGTGTACAAAATTGGAACCGACCAATTATTTCTCTTCTTTAAATGTTCGTTACTATATTAGACACAGCATTCACTCAATCTCAACCTATTCATAACACTTACAGTTTTGGAAATTACTTTCTTAACTTTTCGTTAATTTCATTTGAAAATCAACCTTTGCAGCCATTTCCTAATACTTTAAGTTATATATGGTCAAATAAAAGTAAACATTGTATTAACCAGAGTAATGTATTATTTAGTTCAATTTTTTTCACAATAAATGTTTATAATCTTCTTTCTTGGCTTTTGTAGGATAATACATTAACAACTTTAGTATCTCTCGTTGTTATAACTTGGCACAAAACCGCGACTATATTTTAGGCTGGCCGTTGAAAGGCCAAACAATAATCACCTTCAAGAAATAATCCGGAAACATTTATTGTTTGTTAAATAATTAGTCAGTTTTGACTAGTAAAAAACGTAAGAAAGCTTCTTCAGCCTCAGACGTCGTCGTTTGTACCAGAAATGTCTCCAAGACACCCGGTGGACAGTTGGTATATTTGTAACAGAAAAAGCTTACAGAGACATCAAAATGTGGTGACTACAATACCATTCTCAGATCTGTGCGTCCCCACAAGCTCAGTGCTTTGAGCAAGCGACAGAGGACAGATGCTCGTGCTTACAGAGGATATCTGTGCCACAAGGCTTTCAAAGAACGAATCTTTGATGCTTTTCTCATTGAGGAGCGGAAGATTTTAGCAAGAATTCTGGATGGCCGGGCGTAATTGTGACCCAGAAGTCCACCTGCATGTGAAAAGAATTCTGGATTTTCCGAACGTAATAAAATCTGAATTTGTGGCTCGCCAGTTGCCCAGATAGGGATAGTCATGCGCACCAGGTGACTCCAGACCGTCAACAGGCTACTAGGTGCAAAAGATTAATATCATTGAAAGTAGGAACTTGGAATGTTAGAACAATGAATGCAGATGGAAAGTTGGAGGACATCAAAAAAGAAATGGAGAGAGAGAAGATTAACATATTAGGAATATCGGAAACGAGATGGAGAGGAGCAGGGATAAGGACAGGAGAGGATTGTAAGATTATTTACTCGGGGGGAGAAGAACAGCAAAGAGGTGTAGCCATTATATTAGATAAGCAAACATCAAATTCTGTCAAAGGATATTGGGCTGTGTCAGACAGAGTTCTATTAGTAAAATTAAACGGAAGACCTTTTAAAATAAATGTAATTCAAGTATATGCCCCAACAAGTGAAAGCAGTGAAGAAAGTATAGAGGAATTTTATAATGACATGGAGTCTGCTTTGAAGAACTGTAAAAAATCAGAAATAAATATCATAATGGGTGATTTCAACGCAAAAATAGGAAAGCAAAGCGATGGATGCAGTGTAGGCAACCATGGTTTGGAGAGAGAAATGAAAGAGGTTACAGACTTGTAGAATGGGCAAAAGAACAAGAAATGGTTGTAGGAAACACCTGGTTTAAACAACATCCTAGAAGATTATGGACATGGAGGAGTCCAGACAGCAGGATTAAAAACCAGATAGATTACATCCTGATAAGCAAAAGGTTTCGAAATGCATTAACAGTTGTAAAAACAGTTCCAAATGCAGACTGTTACAGTGATCACAGATTAATTACTGGCACATTGAGGGTAAAGTTAAAGAAAGTCAAGTATACAGCAGGAAACCCTAAATATGACTTGTGCAAATTGAAAACTGACAAAGAAATACAAGATAATTTTAACATAGAAGTAAAGAACAAATTTGATTTATTGTCTGATTTAGAGATCCTATTTCAAGATGTAGATGATCAATGGGAAATGCTGAAGAATTCAATCAGTTGTGCAGCAGAAAAAACTATTCCAAAAGTAAAGAAAGTGGGCCGTAAGACATGGATGACTGAAGAAATTTTACAACTAATGGAAAAAAGAAGACAGAACAAAAATAATACTGCCAAATATGAAGAAATTCACAGAAAAGTCAGAACCTTATGTAAGGAGGCTAAAGAAACATGGCTTGAGAAAAATTGCAGAGAAATTGAAAAACAACACAACAGTAAAAATGCGAAACTAATGCACAAAAGAATTCAGGAGATTACTAATCAAAGAACACGTACATCAGCAGGCTGCCTAAAGACAAAAGATGGAAGAGTCATAATACAAAAAGATCAGATTTTACAAGTATGGTCAGATTACGTGAAAAACCTTTATGACGATAACAGAGACGAACAATATATTGTTCAAAATAACAATGAAGGGCCAGCAATTTTGAAGATGGAGGTTCAGAATGCTCTTAATCATATGAAATCTGGCAAGACCCCCGGTCCAGACAGCGTCACAACAGAAATGATTAATGCTTTAGAAGAATATGGAATAGATAAAGTTACCAGTCTGCTTAATACAATATATGATACTGGAAATATACCTCATGAGTTATGTAATTCTGTATTTATTGCAATCCCAAAGAAATCAGGAGCCTTGGAATGTGATCAACATCGAACAATTAGTATAATGAGTCACATCACGAAGATTTTGCTAAGAATTATCATGCAAAGAGTTAGGAGGAAAATACAACCTGAAATAGGAGAAGAACAATGTGGGTTTGTAGTAGGCAAGGGTACAGTAAATGCTGTGTATATACTGAGAACCGTAATCGAACGTTCTATAGAAGTAAACAAAGATCTACACCTTTGCTTTATTGACTACACAAAGGCTTTTGATAAAGTGAGACATGTCAACATGATAAGGATGCTTGAAGATCTACAAATTGATGGGAAAGACCTTAGACTTGTAAAAAACATATATTGGAAACAACAAGCTGCCATAAGAGTTGATAATGAAGTAAGCCAATATCAGCCTATTAAGAGAGGTGTGAGACAGGAAAGTGTAATGTCTCCAGATCTGTTTTCCCTGTACAATGAAAATATTTTCAGAAATATTGAAAATATGGAAGGAATCAACATTGGGGGACGATGCATCAATAACATTAGACATGCAGATGATACAGTCTTGATTGCAGACAATGAACAGGATCTGCAAAATTTAGTAGATGCGGTTGTTACACACAGTGAACAACAAGGGTTAGAATTAAATTGTAAAAAGACACAGATTATGGTCGTCACTAGGAAGAACGAAATACCACAGTGTAATATACAAGTAAATGGGAATATTCTTCAACAAGTGAATAGGTACAATTATCTCGGAACAGTAATAACATCTGATGGGAGATGCCTTGAAGAGATTAGAACAAGGATCGCCATGGCAAAAGTAGCCTTTAGCAAGATGAAAAACATACTGACCAATAAAAAGATGTCAATTGAAACGAGAAAAAGAGTGTTGAGATGCTACATAGAACCTGTACTTTTGTATGGAAGTGAAGCTTGGACAATGAGCAGCCAGGCTGAAAAACATCTGATGGCTGTAGAAATGTGGTTTCTGAAGAAAATGCAAAGAATACCATGGACAGCCAGAAAGACCAATGAACAAGTCCTTCAAGAAACAAATGAAGATCGTAAACTGATCAGAGACATTAGACATAGACAGTCACAATTTTTGGGCATGTTATGAGAAGAAATGATTTGGAGAACTTGGTGACAACTGTAAGATCGAGGGGAACAGACCAAGGGGAAGACCTAGAAACAAGTATCTGGATGGCTTGGCCTTGTGGCATGGTCGAGACAGAAACACGGAACTGATCCACGACTCTGTTGATCGAATGAGATGGCAGAACATGACCGCCCACGCTTACCGGCATGGCACATGATGGATGGATGGAGTTGCCCAGACAAGAGTTTAACGAACACTAACAGACAGCTAGCTACCAGAGACCTCTGTCCCTAGAGTACAACACCCAAACTGCCCAACACTGAAGGAGGTCCATGGTCAAGGAGAGTGGCTCCTGCTTGACTTTTGGTGCTTCTGAAGCCATGACTGCTGGAATCTGCATCCAGTCTCAAGGAAAAGTCGAGTTTCATTTTGAAAATGAGAATGTATTACCTACCGCGGTAAATAAGAATGAATCATTTTATTTTCCACATTGTTTGTTACTGTCATTTACAGTGACAGTAAGACAAAGTACTTTATGTTTTGAACTGACTGTTACACTGTTCTGTTAAAAAAATATAATTTGTTATTTTTTCTAATATCCCAAAGATATAATCACCTTCAGATCATTGGCCGCTTGGCTGAGATGAAAGTGTGAGTTTATTTGGACTTGATCTGGCCAAGGCCACAAGAAGAGGTAGTCATCTGAATGACATACAGATATGAAACCTCACGGGGCGGCTCGGGGCCTTGTGGAAACATGTGACCTTATAAAAAAACATTTGTTTTTACAGTTTTCATAAACGGCCATACGTAATCCATATCCACGTCTAGAAAATCCACCTCTTGGCGAGCTCACATCAGGTATGCAGTCGTCAGAAGCTGCCACACTATCCCCTCAACGAGTAATTCGCGTCCATTACGATCCTCACACTTCCATAGGGAGGGACTTCTCGGGTGAACTTCTTCTGCCTTGCGCCCACATCCAGATTTCTGGTTTTAATCGCTGGTGGCTGTCATCCCACACTAAGTTTGTGGGCGTGCCATGAGACAGGGACCTCTGCATTATGTCGTTGTCACGAGATAGACGCCGTTTGATTCGGCCGTGCGGTATAAGGCAGACAACCCTACTATTACCCTACCCAGTTCTCTGGAAAATTACCGCCCTTTGACTGGCGTTCGAGATGATTCCAAAAACATAGGCCGGGTGAACATGACTCACCGGCTGACCATGCATGGTTTTGGCGCATGCGCAGTGGATTAGGCCGGGCGGATAAAGAACAGTTGCTGGCTGTCAGGGCTCCTGGACAGACGCTTTTGTGCACAGTGTGTTTTTATTAGAGAGAGCTGGGGCGATCGATGTCTCATGGTTGTCAAAGAAATCCGACGTCTAGTCCTGCTGAGTTACAGGTACTCCAGTATGAAACTGTGTTCAGCAATCTGAAGGTATGTGTACCCTTTAGTTTATTTAACTTTGGTACTCGGTGAACCGATAGTGCTAGGCGGTGTGTACTAACCGTGGCGCGGGAAAGTGGGGCATGTGTGAACAAACTACTGGCGTTGCCTGAAGTCAAAACCTGTTGAAGCGTTTATTTGCTAGCAGTGTAATACAGGGATATTTATTGTGTTAGCAGCGCTGGGGTTATTCACAGCTACTGCAGGTTGGGTTAAGTGGGTTCAGGACAACGAGAGCTTTAATTTGAGTTCACACATGAACCAGCTTCCTGAAATCGAACGTCGTCGATGTGGTATGATGTCACGAGGAGGAAACCGGAAGTAGTGTAGGACGTCGCCTATACTAGGGCATGTGCGGGCTCGATCGACGCAGCTCGGCGAGGCGAATGTAGTGCGAAGATATGGAGAACTATCGGAGGTCGTTTCAAGGTGGTGGCTTGAGTGGAAATTCTTTGTCACTTGGTGGGCGACCACTGGCTTCTCTTTTTGGCTTTCCTCTCATCTGTCCTATAGATAGTGTCCCTCAATGGAATGCCGGCTTAATATATAGGGGATTCCGGAGAGGTGGACCATGTGTGAGAATTGACCGACGGGACAGGGCTGTCCTATAAGGGCAGTAACACCATTCTAAATGCTCCGGCCCTTGATGAGGGAGGGGAGAACGGGGTGTGGATCTCTGCTACATGGAGAATTATTAAGACCATGTATATACTATTAGATTTGTATTTTGTACCTGAGGCACGGTACTATATCTGCGCTGGCTGGTAATAGGGATGTGATCCAGGGAGATTGGCGTGACCAGGAAGGGGTCCAGGTGCTTCATCACCGGCCCTACTTCAGGGCCATTCTGCCTACCATTACTAATGATTCACTAACCCTATATGTCAGGTAGAAGTTTTGCAGAGTAGGCCGACACCTCAGTGACGAGTGACCAGCCACCTTGGCCCGAGCTATACTCCAGTCCGGGGAAGATGAAGCGGGACATTCAGCAGCCTGTCAGGTCCTAGAGCCAGTTCTTCTCTGGCACATGTGAGTGGCATATGAAGGGACCAGGACTCGCCTGGGAAGAGTCCATATGGCTGAGGAAGGTGGTGAAAGTGAACTCGCTCATGGTAAGCTTGGTTCTAGATACTTTCACTGAGTGTTGTCTTCCACAGGTTCTAACATCTTGAGTGAAATCTTATCAGTTGGTAACGGGTCCAGTGATTTAGACCACGCAAGTGTGCTTAGCGGACCAAGAACCCTACTATGAATCCTACCATGTATGTGTCACCAGAGTTTACTACCCTGGAGGTTGAGTCCGACTAACCCTTGGCCGTCGCCATTACCAAGTATGTTTACTATGTCTATGATATCTGCTGACCGACTACACTCACAGCAAGTACCTTGATGGAGTGATTGTGCCTTGTATCAGAACTATCGACAGATCCACTACCAGCTAGAACCAGATTGTATTGACTTTGAGTGCCAGGCCAGTTTGGCCTATGAATCCACTGGAGTCTAGAGACTGTATCGCCAGCATCAACATTCCCCATCATCATCTGAGAAGTTGCTCTCATATTTATGACACTCTTTTGAACTTTATCAGAGAGGGCAACTCCGTGTTCATAGTGTGGCCTCCTGCCAGATCTTGAACATTTCGTCATCTGTGTGGAACACTCATTTGGAGCATCACGGAGTAGGTTTTCCGGAACTAGTCCAGGGCGACCAGCCATTATCCTTTCATCTGGGCGAAGACGAGAGCTGGATGGAAGACTATCTACATCTGGTGAGATCTAGTAGCAAGATGACCTGTAGCGTCTTCTCGAAGCCTTTCCAGTGATGACTGCTCCACCCTTAAGCTACTCCCAGGCTTGCTGTCTGGACTGTTCTATCGGTTAATAGGTCTATCTCATCATCATCATCCCCACCATCATCACCCTCATTTGTACAATGCACATTTGTGTTTCCATATAGATGCCAGAGTTGAGTGTTGAGTCATGCAGTCAGGACGATGTGTGGGTGGGGTAGTATCCCTTGGTTAGCTGAAGTGAGATAGGTATTCAGAGACCGGTGGGGTAACGTAGACTGAGGTTCCCTAGTCCCAGGCAGATCACTTCCCGTTAGTAAGATGTGACATCAGTTTCCCCTCACCCCCAAGCAGTTCATAATCCCGCATACCGTGTTCAAAACACAGCTGCATGCGATTTGGTATCCTTGCGTTGGCTTCCCATACAACGGTATGAGTGCCATTCGTTCAGAAAGTAATGATAAACCATTTTTTTGTCATATCCTTTTACAGGACATCGCTGACAACACCATCATTTTACTGCTGTTGTTGATGTCTTGGCAAGTTTACGTTCAGTAGTTTGCCATCGATTTCTGAACCACCGGCTCCCATATCAATTCGCTGAAACACTGTCAGCTGCCAAATCGCGCGTGGCTGGGATCGAACGCGGGTAAGTGGGATTAGGAATCGGCATTGATAAACTACTGAACGTAAATGTGCCAGTCATCACGAACAGCCAAACAATACCTGGGGTTCACTGCAATGTTCTGTAACTAACGTTTTAAATTTTGAGTTCACCATTGCTTTCTGAACGAGAAATCAACCTCCAAATCCAGTTGACCGGTGTCGGGATTGAACACTCAAGGCACCTGAAATTTAAGCGCAAGCGCATTAACCCAGCTACACAAATATGTTTTAAATTTTATATTGGAGGAGTAGCAATACAGCAACAGATACACTGCCGATTGTTTTATTAACCGAACCATAGCGGAGTTAATTGTAAACATTAGGCGATCAAAATGACTGGATATAATAATAAAGTAAACAAAAACTGACAGCACCAGGCCACTTTGGAATATTAATGTGAACGGGAAGCCACTTGTGCAAGTCAACAGTTATTCTTACCTATATCAATTAACAGCACACGATGATGAGCGAGAGGCAGAAATAAGTAAGAGAACGCAGACAAAGTAACATGCAACAATATATATATATATATATATCATTGGGACCTTGCCGTCTTGACAGACGATAGTTTGTGCTTTAAACAGGCATAATAACTTTTACCTATGGCTGTAGCGAGTGTGACTGATAAGGCCAATTTGCGCTGTAAATGTCCATTCACAGTGGGTGCATGTGAACACATGGTCATTTCCACCATCATGCACCATCTTACGTCTCAAACGCTCTGTGTGTGACTTATCTGCAATAATTTTCTCCTTTGTCTTTATTCCATTTCTGATGTTTGCCCTCCATGCAACACGTTCAGCGGCGACTTGCTCCCAATGTGCATTATCAATGCCTTTATCAATCATGTCCCGCTTACACACATCTTTGCATCGTAGTAGAGGCCGATCCTAAGATCTCTTACCCATCAGTAATTCACCAAAACGGATCTCCTTTGGTATTCTACCATCATCCATCCTCCTAAGATGTCCTATCCATCTAGGTCTACGAAGACTGAGCATGGAATAAACTGTCACACAACCTGATCTTTCCAATGCTTCAGTATTTGCGATTTTGTCTTGCCACTTAATACCAAGAATTCTTCGCAGACACCGCATATGAAAGCTGTTTAAACGTTTCTCTTGGTGTGAGTAAGTTGTCCAGGTTTCACTGCCATAAAGAAGAGTACTAAGGACACAGGCTTGATAAACAAGGACTTTTGTTTTTGCAGTAAGCTTCCTGTTCTCCCAGACTCTTTTTCTTAACCTGTTCATTGTTGTTGCTGCCTTACCAATCCAGATGTTGATTTCCTGATCTAGGGATAATTTTCTATTTACCACTGATCCTAGATATGTAAAATGGTCTACCATCTCTAGTTCGGCGTCGTCAATAAAGATTGATGGTACCCCGTGTGCACCTTGTGATATCATCTGTGTCTTCTTTAGCTAATTGTTAAACCAAATTCAGAACAAGCATTGGAGAATGCAGATAGTAGACATTGCAATTCCTCCTCAGAGTGGGTCGTAACTGCAGCATCATCTGCAAAAAGCAACTCTCTGATCAGTACCCTCCTAATTTTGGTCTTGGCCTTCAATCTCTGAGCATTGTAGAGGCCGCCATATGAGCGTGAGTGAATGTATATACCACCATCCTGATCACGAAAGGCATATTTCAGTAGAAGTGAAAAGTATATTCCAAAGAGGGTGAGAGCTAGTACACAACCTTGCTTAACTCCACTCTTGATTTCAAATTCTTCAGAAGTTGCACCATCAAATTTGATTATACCCTTCATGCCTGTGTGGAACGATTCCACAATGGACAGAAGAGATGGTGGGCAGCCAATCTTCTTTAGTGCCTTGAACAGACCCTCACGACTGACCACATCAAATGCCTTTGTGAGGTCGATGAAGGCAATAAACAGTGGTTGATTCTGTTTACGGCATTTTTCTTGCATTTATTGCAATGAGAATATCAAATCAATGGTAGACCGGTTCTGTCGAAAGCAACACTGTGATTCTGGGTAGACTTGATCTCCTAGGACTTGAAATCTGCGCAAAACAATTCTGGCAAATACTTTTCCAACAATACACAGAAGTGAGATACCCCTATAGTTATTGCAGTCGCTCCGATCGCCTTTGTTCTTGTACAGTGTTATGATGCTTGAATCTTTGAAATCCTGTGGGACTTGTCCTTCTCGCTAGCATAGCTCTATTAGCTGGTGGATCTGTAGAGTGAGTGTGTCTTGCCCACTCCTGATAACCTCTATTGGAATCCCATCCTTACCTGGAGCCTTGCCAGATGCAAGTTCATTTATAGCACACTTAACTTCTTTTATGGTGGGAAGTATATATATATATATATATATATATATATATATATATATATATATATATATATATATATATATATATATATATATATGTTTTGTTTAGCAGGGGTGAATGGATACGAGCGCTCATTCTTAAACATCCAGTGTGCTGATGCTGAGGTTCGACCCCTACTCCGAACAATTGGACTAAACTGTTGACTTCTCGTCCTTGACTTGCGGACTTAAATTACAAGTTCGCCTGATGTCGGAGTGCGATTGATGGAGAGGGACACTGGTAAACAGATAAAGCTAATCCACACGCAAAATTCAGCCCAGTATTACTAAAAGATCGAGGGGAACAGACCAAGAGGAAGACCGAGAGGAAAATACCTGGATGGCTTGGCCACATGGCATGGACGAGACAGGAACACTGAGCTGATCCACGACACTGGTGATCGAGTGAAATGGCGAGTCATGACCACCCACGCTTTCCGTCATGGCACATGATTGATTGATTACTAAAAGTACTTTGTGTGGACTACGTTTGAGTTTAAAGCTAGCGAGCGCAACAACAACAACAAACATGCAACAATATGAACCAGATTCTTGTATCAAATACATTTAAATTACAAATTAAAATTAATAGCGATCAAGTGTTATGTTTACTATATGTTGTGGTTTGGACTTCCGATCATATATACCCAATGTCTAGCGAAGGTGATCATGTCTGTACACAGCCTTGTGTCTCGTGTGTTGCCACTCCTTTCTGATGTTGATATTCCTCTATGCCATGTTGCCAATCCGGTCAGCATCGTCTCTCTTTAGACGAGCCTGCTCTCCCGACGTTGATTGAACAGAATTGTTTATAAATTCGTTGACAGCTCAACAATTATGTTTGCCTGATGTTATGATTATCTGGGCATGTTCTAAATTTAAAAAAAAAAAATAAGAAAATAAACAAGCGAAGTACCATTGTATTGTTTCTTATCATATGCACAGTATTTGGTTTTGATTGGGTAGTAGCAGCAGTCAGATGGGTAGACAATGTAAAAAAACAGGAATACTGTACCTAATTAACACAGATTGAGAAATATTTAAAAGAAATCGCTTTTAGCATTTGTACAAGGATATAATCCTATGAAAGAAATTACAATAAAATACATAGTGCTAAATTTCTAACTCCCCTCAAGGACTATTATTCAAACTAAGGCCCATTCTTTTACTCTCCACAACCACTGTATCTATCGTTTCCTGTAGATCGTTCTGACTTGTTGCTATTAAGACGGTGTCGTCAGCATAACTTCAGTTATTTATATTATGTCCACCAACCATGATTCCAGGCATACTTACTGTAGATCTCATTATATATTCACTATTCAATGAGAACAGGAGACAATACACAATCTTGTCTGACGCCCTTCTTTATACACTGAGATGTTCCTACAAGGTTGTTGATTCTTATGGCTGCTGTTTGCTGCAAATATATGTTATTTATTATACGCACATCTGTGCCGTCATTGTTCAGTTGTTCTGTGGAGAACTTTTGTGTTGGCAATATGGCGACGGCATTATAGTTGCCACTTTTCTTTGACAGAAAACATCTAGAAACTGAACAAACAACATCTAGAAAGATCTAGACTATGTAGGTGAACGTCTAGAAAAACATCCGGATGGGAAAATGGCAGCCGATTCCATCAAAGATGGGCTGTGTGTTTCCTGGAGGGCTTTTGTGTTGACATTCTGGCGGCGGCATTATGCACTGTGCACCTGTGAGGGATGTTGGTTGCCGAAACTCCTGTCTTTTCCACTTTTCACATTGGGCAGTGAGGAGCATTTTATGTGATATTCACTGGCACAAGAACAGAGTATTTTGGGGACGACCCGTTGCTGTGAAGTTGGAACCGCGACTAACTAACTAACTAACTAACTAAGTTTAGTTGCTCTAGTAATTGTATTATTTCGTATTCTTCACATTGTCAAATGCTTTTGTTTAGTCTATGAAGCATAAGTATAGATCTGTTTTTACTTCTATAGCTCTTTCTCTGAGTGTCCTGAGAATATATATAGCGTTGTTTGTGCCATTTCCCTCCACAAATCCACACTGTTCATCATTAATTTCTGGTGTAATCTTGTTTCTTATTTACTTCATAATTATTATGAGTAACAATTTTGTGACTCATAAGACTTATTGTGAGATTCTCTTCGCATTCCAAAGAGCCTGGTTTCTTTGGCAGAGCTACAAATATGGATTATAATATGTCATGAGGAATGTACCCACTAGTGTAGATGTCATTTAGAACTGTTGTCAATATTTATATTCCAAAATCACCCAGAGCCTCAAGTTCCTCTACTGTAATGTTGTCTGGACAGGGTGCCTTTCCTTTCTTTATGCGATGTAGTGCATCCTCACTTTCCGCTGCAAGCATTGGTGGTCCCTCACCATTGTTTGAATTTACATAGGTCTCCTATTATCATACAGCTCTTCAGATATTCCGTCCATCTATTGACTATATCATCTTGTCCCAACTATATTGCACCGTCCTTCGATTTTGAACATCCTGTGGTATTTCGTGTTTTCCTACCTGTTATTGTATTGATTCGTTGAAACATGGAATGTGAGTCTTTTTCATAGTTTGTCCCAATTGCCATGCACTGTTGATTCAGCCATACTTCGTTAGCCACTTTGTATTTATTTACTATTTCTTTATGTATATCGTGTACAACTATATGGATATGAAAAGTGTACAGTAAGCAGAAAAGTAGACAAACGTCGGATGGCAGTGGAGATGTAGTTTCTGAGGAAAATTCATAAAATATAATGGACAGACAGAAAAAAAAAAACTTTGAGCAGTTCCTGCAAGGAAGAAATCCAACCAGTAAACTGATTAGACGAATTAAACGTATTCAGTTAAAATTATTTGGCCACGTATTTAATTAGACGAATTAAAAGTAGGCAGTTAAAATTATTTGGCCACGTATTTAATGGATAGCGGGTTAGGGGTATCCCCAATCAAAAGAGATGTAAGATGCCTCCTTTCTGTCACGGGACCACTTGAGTTAATGATCAGATGATAGATTGACAGAGACAATTGTCTCTAGGCAGCCCAAACGCTTTGTTGATGGGGGTTTCATTAGATAAACACCATTGGGATCTTTTGAGATTTCCCCAGGATCACAGGCTCAACTTGTCGGCATGTTGTTTTGCCGGATCTCAAGATAAAAGAAATGGCGCCGCCTTGACTTGGTTGCCGCCAGGCCAATGACGTCACTCGGGCAACATTTTCGACTGTTTGAAAAATAACTAAACTTGCGATCAGTGTGTTGGATGAACTCCAGATAAAGGGAGTGTTTTTTTGTTCCTAGTTCTAATGGAGAAGAGGATTTACCGAGTCTCATGTGGTGTGAAAACTACGGACATTTGTTCATGTGGTGAATTGTGAAATTCCGACTCCGAACGGGAATGACTAGCATAAGGTAGTTTATTAATTGATAGAGTTTAGGACTTGAGCGTAGTGTTGTTGCGTTGTGGGAACCTCGCCTGGGTGTGTCGGCCGCAGCTGGCTGATGCATAGCGTAAACGAGGTAGAGTGATATATCATTTCACTCGGCAGGGTAATGGGATGATATTCAGTGAAATTTGGGATAGCTGGGGGGATAAAGGAAATGTTAATGGTAGGATATTCCGGTAGGGAGGTCTATTGGGGAGCTGTGCTTTTCTTTTCCTTACCACCCAAATGTGACGAACTACTCTGCTTTATGCCAGAGTGTAGTTCTAGGTTAGCCAGGATAAATATCTGAGTGGGGCCTTTGGCCTACACTCACATATAGTGGGTTCGAATAGGGTTTTTCTCTCACCGAGTGTTCTCTTTTCAACAGGTTCCACGGTGTAGAAGAAAGGAAGTATTACTCAGAGGTGTGGACAATGCCAGTCACACTGAGTGCAATTTTACTGTACCGGAGAAATTAAACACAGCTG
Source organism: Cepaea hortensis (assembly GCA_963921405.1). NCBI lineage: Eukaryota > Metazoa > Mollusca > Gastropoda > Stylommatophora > Helicidae > Cepaea > Cepaea hortensis. The sequence goes on from OY992896.1 coordinate 66,909,329, forward strand.
GGAGAGGAGGAAAATAGCAGTCACACTGAGTGAAGTTCTGTTAAAAGGTGTCGGCAATGGACACCGTTCCACCAATCATGGCCTCATAAAAGCCCTGAGAGTTTAACATAAAAAAAAGCTGGTTGTCAGTGACTGAGGTCCTGAAAAGACTGATTCATATTAACAGTGATGACTTCTCAGAACTATGACGTTATTAGGTGGAGAAGGTATACTGGTGATTGTTTCTCAGGACAATAACATTATTATATAGAGAAGGCATAATGGTGAGGAAACCTATTCAGTAAACTTGTACAAACAGACAGGCGGAACTTACTCGAACAGAAATCATCAGTTTGTTTCTTTTAGAGTCGTGTGAGAGAAGTGCCGAGATTCCTAGGTTCCGGGATCGTTATAGACACATTAGATGCATCGGGGGTTCTGAACTTATAGACTTTAGTATACCATATTCAGTAGTGGAGATCAGTCACCCGGACTATATAGGATTAACTCCAAGAAGTCAACCAGTGTCCGGAGAGACGCTTCATTCGGTGAGATCTGTTTGAACTTACTATGGTGTGATGTGGTATGGCCGAACACGATGATGAAAGATCCTAGGCTCACTGATCTCCTCTCGCATATACCATAGAAAATACTACATATTTCCACACACAAACAGTGCACACACACACGTGACACTTTTCTGTATTAAATGTTTTATTTTATCATTTGTTAAAATACTGTCTTGTGTGGGTATGTTCTGGAGGAATATGAAGAAGGGTATTGTTTAGTGGTAAGAAGAAGAAGAGAGATAGATAGGGTACCCGAGACTGACAGGGGGTGTGTAGACAAAGGTCCGGCAGAAGCCCAAGCTAAAGAAAGGGAATTTAAACAGTGTGCCTGTTGACTCCACCCCCCCCCCCCCCCCCCCTCCCTTAGGGACGACAGGTGACACTTTCCTCCGTTAGTCTACGGGACACTCTTGGGCAAGGTGGAGTACCCGTTTAGTCACTGATCAGGGTTACGTAAAGCCATGAAAGCAGGTGGTGGATGGAGTGTGAGAGCAGCCGACAGACTGTTGTTATTTATGGTCTGCACTCTGCGGCGATAGGCAGAAGATCTCACCAGTAGAGACAATGGCTATGGCCACCGACTAGTACAGTCACTGGCCAGAAGGAAAGTAATGGCAAACTACCTTCTGCAAAACTTGCCAAGAAACCATAACAACCATGATAGAAAACATAATAAGAAAGAGATCTGGTGGCGAGACCCCCAGGCCAGGCAGATCAGATAACACTGGGGAAGAGTGTGACACAGAGACCAGTACTAGTAATATCGATGAAGGAGTTAATACTGACTGTGTTACCAAGGAAAGCCCCTGTGTCAGAATAAGAAACAAAGTGAGAATATGAACGTGGAATGTGAGAAGTCTGTATGAGGGGAAGCTTAAAGTAGTATGTGATGAGGTTGAAAGGCTAAATATTGAAATTTTAGGAATTAGTGAACATCGATGCAAAGGCATGTGACATTTTATAACTAAAAATGGAAGTCTGTTCATTTATTCTGGTAGAGACGTAGGAGGCCTTTTGCTGTTGCCTTCCAAAGGCCTGCCAAAAATTTATAGATACGGATCACACGCGACTATTAAACATTGCGTACTAAAGTTATATTGTATATATTATTTTATAAAAGCCAGGAAAGCAGATTATAAAAATATATTGTGCAAATAAAAGTGATGCTGAATAATATTATTACTTTTGTTAATACTGTTGTTTTCTTTTCTTTACCACATATAACGTAAACTATTGGTGAATAGCTGTAAAAGCTGATTCAAACATGAAATTAAAGGAATATTAACAAAGTAATTGCCAGAACTATAAATGTTAGAAATTCGTTTAGAATAGGTAATACCCCTTAATATGTTAAGTCTTTATGTCCCATGCCTTAATTTAATTTTGTTGTTTATGTGGTCTCCCGAAGTTGTTTCAACAGAACTGTTTATAAATATGGTGACTACTTAACAATTATAATAGCCTGTTACTATGATAATTTGGAAAAGTTATATATATATATATATATATATATATATATATATATATATATATATATATATATATATATATATATATATATATATATATTCACTGCTACATTTCAATCTGGCTCAAGAGAAAGTTGTAAGGAAGAAGAAGGAGGAATGTGCTTCTTTTATAGGAACATCCAAACTGCTTGGTTATGCAGACGATATAGATATTATAGGGAAATGAACAAAACACATTTGAAATATTGACTCACTTAAAGGAACAAGCTCAACAAATGGGGCTAGTTGTCAACTAAGATGTGTTAGAATATAATGCAATTTCAAGAGAAGGAACGGCTAAAAACTCTGGCAACATACAAATGGATAATATGACCATTAAAAGAACGGAAACATACAAATACCTGGGTTCAATCTTCAACTGCTCCAACATAATAAGGGAAGAAATACAAGCTAGAATCAACTCTGCAAATAAGATATACTATGCACTACAACATATGCTAAAATCAAAGGCGCTATCTCGTAACACCAAGATTACAATATACAAAACACTGATCAGACCAGTTGTGCTGTATGGCTCTGAAACCTGGAGTACGACTAAAGGAGACGAAGCCTTGTTACAAACCTTTGAGAACCAAGTCTTAAGACGCATCTTTGGGCCCATTAGGGATACACAAAGTGGAGAGTGGAAAAGAAGAAGCAACAAAGACATTAATGATCTGTTTAAGTCCCCGCTAATCACTGACATCTTGAAGGCTAATAGACTACAATGGCTGGGGCATATAGAAAGAATGGAAGATAATAGGGAAACAAAACTCGCTTACACTCAGGAAATAAATGACCGTAGACCCCGAGGTAGACCAAGAAGACGGTGGAGAGATAATACATGTACAGACCTACAAGCACTTGGAATCAACGACTGGCAAGAGAAGGTCAACCAGAGAGACGAATGGTGTATGGTCGAGACACGAACACTGAGAAGATCCACGACTCTGGGATCGAGTGAGATGGCGAATCATGAACACCCACGGTTGTCGGCATGGCACATAATAAATGAATGATTATATGGATGTGATTCGTGTACATTTATATATATATATATATATATATATATATACGTGAATCGTGTACAGTAAGCAGAAAAGCTGGCAAACATGATGGCAGTGGAAATGTATTTTCTGAAGAAAATGCAAAGGATACCATGGCCAGACCGGAAAACAAAAATCAATGAGTAAGTCCTAAAGAAACAATTGAAAACAGTAAACTGATTAGAGAAATTTGACGTTGACAGTCAAGATTCTATGGACACTTTATTAGAAGAAAGAAATAAACTAGAAATGTTAGTAACAGTTGGAAAGACTGAAGGGAAAGGAATAAGTCAAAGGAAGAGAGATAAATATCTCGATGGCTAGACCACATGGCATAATCGAGACAAGAACACATTGTTTATCCACGACTGGCGATCGTGTGAGATGGAGAAACATGATCACCCATGCTTACCGATATGGCACATGCTGATGACTAATAAATAAACAACAATGGACAGTGGTCAGGCTTAGCTTTATAGCTCTGATACGGAGACTCAAATTTCTTTGCTTGTCTGTGCAATTATTGCGTGCTGTTTTCTTTGCTTATCAAAGCAATGGTCTGGGATCAATGCATATCATTGTCTGCATTCTCTTCTTGTTTATTCAATTTTTTCTGTCCTGTTTTGTATTGTTGTTTGTTTCAGTACAGCTTTTACGACCCCAGTTTGATAACAATGAAAAACATGTGATGAAGCAGATGCAATTTGTATGACCAAACCATTATTTTGTAATTAAACCATCGTGATATTCAGTTCAAATTACAGTGGTACATACTTTAAATTATTGTAGGAATATTTGTGTTGTAGTTTTAGCAGGAAGGATTCGTTGATTTGCTTGGTGTGTGACTTCTGACACTTGAAGAAATGCAGCGAAATATGCCAGATAGAAGCTGTGCAATCTACTGTTTGTGTCTTCAGTGTCCAAAAACATAAACTAGGAAAATACGTGAGGAGGATAGACTGGCGTAAGATCGACAATCTTTTCGGAGGGGAAGAGAGCGGGGAGCATGATGAAAGACGATGTTCAGTAAAGGACCTGATAGTTGATCATCATCATCTTTCACTTTTGCCGTCAAGCGTCGTGGGGAGAGATAGTTGACGTTTCAGCTTCCGATGGGGTTACTGGATAGTGTCATTCCGTGTGATTGTACAATCTCCATGATGTCTTCAATCCATTTTTCTTCTCAGGCTTCCTCTTGTTCTCGTATCTGATCTTCTTCAGTGAAGCGCTAGTGCTGGTAACTGATGGTATTGTATTCTACCGAGTTGGCCGGTGCATTTGATCTTCTACTTTTCAATATATGTTGATCCCACCCTTTCTTTCTCGGTATCGGAAAGTTAAGTTGGCAGCTCTTCTCTAGCTACTCATCTCGTAGATATTGGTTTTGCGTGTGATTTAGTTGATGTCCAAGTTTGACATTGGTAGCATTGGATTGGTGTGAATATGCTACTACTACTTATCTGTCGTTTCATGGACATAAGTATATTCGGAAATTTCAGGATGGGTGATAATTGATATATAAGCTCACTTGCTTTTTGACATCTGACATAGATTTCTCAAAATCAGATGTCAATAGTTAGCTGGTTTTGTCTTATGAATAATGTGCGACAATTGTTGGTTCACTAGTGACTGTTGCTTCCATCGTTGATAAACTGTAATTATAGAGGCGGACTGTTGTTTAGCCTTCTCGCATTGGCCGTATGCATTTATGCGTGTGCGTACTATTGGTTGTCAGAACTGCTGTCTGTTACACTTTTCACGGTGGTGAGCATTTTGTGTGATGTTCACTGACACAGGAACGGGGCATTATGGGGTGACTCTTTGAAATGCAGTTTGGACCACGAATATCGACAATTGTAAGGTTTAGAAATATGGACAACTAATCATAGGATACATTTGAAGATTTCTAAATTTGGATGTCGGGAGATGAGAAGAACCGAAACTGTAGTGAAATTGTGATTGAAGAGAACACTACTGAATGATAACATCGTTAAATAATTAAAGTACTCCAGGTCTATATGGAAGCACCATTTCTTTTCAAATGAACTTAAAGAAGAAATACCGGAGGTGAATTGTGCTCAATGAAAACATCGTGACAAGTGTGTGGACAATAACAACACATGGACTGCAAGAATCTTGCATGAATGCACCGTAAACAAGCCTGACAATGTGTTGTATACTCGCTACATCCAACCCTCTGTACAGATGTGGTACTTGATGATGATACTGATATTTGAATGAAGATTCGCTCACATTCTGTGAGTATGTCATGTGAAAGGGAAAGCTGGAGTATGACGTCACCACGGGAAAGTTGGAGGGGTGGAGTAGTAGGGGCACACCAAAAGAGTAGTTGCCGGCGGTTCAACAGTTTCGTAGACAAGATCATCTGTATCAGAAATGCTTGGCAGCACATTAGACAGAAAGTTCTGGACAGGCATGGTCACCAACGCCAAACGACATGTGCTAACAAGAGATGAAAATTATCGCCTCTTTTGGTCGATACATAAAAAGATATATGTATGGCTAAGATCCTTAAACCAAATATACAATTTATTTGTGAGACTTTCTTCCCCTTAGTTTTTAACGAATCAACGAAAATGAGCACAATGCGAAAGCTCTTGTAGAATGCAATCACAGGCAGCAGCTATAACCTTCGTCAAACATGCTCTACATGGACACATCTACGTGAATATATATATATATATATATATATATATATATATATATATATATATATATATATATATATATATATATATAATCTGTCATTAACAGCTGCCTAGTTAGGGACTCGACACGTATGTAATAAGCGTCTTTTGTGATGGTAGAAGAGAACATGAGAACATGTGGACTGGACAAGAACATGGCATTCTAAGGCAGTATTGGAAGTTGTAGGGGTGGGGAGGGTCAATCACAAAACCCAGCAGATAGCCATAGCAAAACGATAGGAGGAGAACGGAAGGGCGTCCAGGTAATATCAGTGATACCTGTAAATGAACTCAGCAACAATTGAGGGAGTATGTGTCATAATCCCCCATAGTTGTGTCGCGGCGTCGCTACGCGCGCCAGGCAAACCACATGTACCCATCCACAGGTTGGTGGGTGAGCTAGAGTAACCGACAAGGATCAAGCCAGTGCAAGTGTGATGCACGCAGTTCCAGCTGGACTCGATCCCACAAGGCAAGCGCTCAAGGAGAGAAACGCCAGACGAGGCTTGGGTTTCGGACCGGACAGACGTTGTATGAGAGAAGCTTGTATTCGTTGCTGTCCCTGAATGCCGATTGCTAATAGATCTTGTGAGAGGATGGAAGACTGTGCGGCTGTGGTTTGAGTCTGTGAGTGCATTGTTTCATCGACTGGATGTGTTAGTATATTCACATCATGTCGAAGTAGATTGTGTTGCGTATAGAGTGAAAATAAACTATTGAACGTCGTGTTACCGTGTGTCCAGTCAAATCATCCTGGGACTGTGTATGTCTCGCATATGTTAGGTTAAGCGAGCCAGATTCATCATTCAATATAAGAACCTGACATATGCATTCTGAGACATTTTAATCGTTTTTCTCACTTCTTCTTATAGTCCGTGCCGTATGGCAAAGGTAATCATGTCTGTGCACAGACATTTGTCTCGTGTGCTGCCAATCATTTCTGATGTTGCTGTTTCTCCATGTGATGATGTCAAACTGCCCGGCATCTTCTCTTGGTCTGCCCCTGCCTCTCCCCGCTGTAACTGTCCCGTTGTGACGACATACTGTAGTGTTCCCTTTCTCATGTCATGTCCTCAAATTTATTGTAGGATAATGGCCATCAGCGATTAAAGCTGGAAATCTGAATATGAGGGCAAGGCAGGAGACGGACACCAGAGACGTCCTTCCCCAGGGAAGTGTGAGGAGCGTAATGGACGCGAGGTGCTTGTTGAAGGGGGAAATGTGGCGGCTTCTGACAACTGCATACCTGATATGAGCTCGCCCAGCGGTGGATTTTCTAGCAGTGAACATGGATTACGTTTGTCCGTGTATCAAAACTTATTTTTTTTTCTTATAAGACCGCGTGGTTCCCCAGTGCCCAGAGCCGCCCCTGAGATTTCGTGTCTCTGTTTTGTCAGTCAGAAGGCCATCTCTGCTGGTGGCCTTGGCCAGATCAAGTCCTGATAAATCCACACTTTCATCTTAGCCAAACGGCCGATAAGTAGAAGGTTATTGTTTGTTGTTGTTGTTGTTGTTTTGTTTTTTGCAATATTTATTGGTGTTTTCGTTATAGCTCGACAGAAATATTTAACAGTCAGTTCACAATGTAAAAGTATCTCACCATGCCGTCACTGTAAATTCATTCATTCATTCAGTAGCATGTCCTTTGCAGAACCTCGCTCCCATAACAACCTTCCGGAAAACCTCTCGATCATAAGCAAGATGTCCCACGTCCGATACACCCATCTGGAGATCATCCGCCACATCTTGCACCCTTCTTCTCTTTGGCCTTCCTATTCCTCTCTTCCCAGTCATATACCCCTCAATTATTGTTCTCTCCAATCTTTCGTGACGTTTCAAGTGACCAAAATATTTCAATTTTCTTTGTTTTATCGTCTTTAATAGCCAACCTTCTTCAATATTCAGCTCTTGAAGTATTGATGCATTTGTTCTTTTCTTTACCCAAGATATTCTTGGAATTCGTCTATAACATTTATATTCAAAGGCAGTTATGCGTGTCACCAACTGGCTGGGGTTAGGTCCCAGATGGGCAACCACTCGGCCAAAATCATTTTCTTCTACTGGTGTTTAGTTCTGGATGCAGTTTAAGATCCCCTAATTCTGTCAGAAGGGACTAATTACCACCCCAGATCCCAGAGAGAAAACGTGGAACAAATGTCTTTTATGCTGATTAAGACACTGTCCCTGATACTCAAGAAAACAGCCAAGAAGTGGCTCGTTGAAGATAGAATATATCTATATAGATTTGGCTGTACTTGGTATCACCAGAAGTGAGAAAGGAGGGGTTAAGCTATGTAACGTAATCTGGTTACTTATGACTGCATAGGCAAGGTCCCTCCCTGACATAACTTCCTACTTCTGGGCAATATGTGTGAACCCCCACTAAATGTTCTCCAAATGTGTGTACATATTTAAACTACACAAACATGTATCAACATTTAGAATGTATACAGACAACTGAGTTTAAAATACAACTGTGTTTATTATTGCTATTGATGATCATATGATGATGATGATTATATTATGGTATACGTAACTTAAGAGGTCACATAGGTCATGTTTCCCCCAGTGAGACGCAGGTCACTGTCAGATTGAAGGAGTCCAAAGTGGTCCCTTCACAAGGCTAAGTCACTTCCTGATATGGGTTGTTGACTGTCCATTGCTCCTAAGAAATCTGGAATGAAACGAACGGAGATGGGTAGTATCTACGTCTACACATCTCAAAACACATATGTCTATACATTCATATAAACATACATTCAAGTCATAATATATGATGGTATGATGATATATATGATGGCATGTTACATAAACATATATCAGTTCTAAATAAATAAATATATATATGTATATATTAATAAAACTATTTAGAACGTCTATAGCTCAAAACATACATATTCATATACATTTGTGTAATGGAGTGTTTCCCATATAAGTTCACCTCACTTACACTCTCCCTTTCTGATTCATTCATACTGTCTTGTCGGAAGGGCTGGTCGCACAGTCATGTCGAACATTAAATGCCTTCCCTGAATCCGTCTGGGATATTGAATGTCCTAAGTCATGTCTGTCCTCATGCAGACATCATGCAGACAAGGTGAACTGGTGCCATTTCTCAAACCAAGTGGTTTCACCACATTCTTGGTAGGCACTCAAAGTATTGGTCCAAATAATCAATGTTAATTGGACGCTATCAAGAGACTGGTAGCTCTCAGGAATTTCTCCTAAGTAGTCAGTCTCTCCAATGTTTAACATCATACAGGATGAATTTAAATGTATCTCCTGTACGTGCATAAGCCACACGCTCCTGTAGCTTGGATAATGGATTTCTCCAAATTATCACATACAACAAATCAAACAACCAAGTGGTGAATGAAAGAAGAAAATAGTTCTCAGTGAAATCGTAAAGCTAGAACTGGAACATTAGGTACAACGAAAATCCGCCAGTGTAAAGTTTGGGAGAATATGTAGAAACAGGAAACTACACAAGCCTTCAGACTAGCAGACAAACTAATGGTATTACCTGGGTTTTATAGTTTTGGAAATTCCATCATAATACTTCGTACAGAAGTCCAACAGAACGAAATGTTAATATTTCTCCAGTAGGTATCCTTTTTACTATACGTGAGTTTGCGTCTGAGGATTGTTGTCCCTGCTCATAGTTTTATTCTCTCCGTTCCTGGCTAGTTTCCACGTTGGCTAATTAATATGTCCAATATTAATTAACTCCACCTATTTTCCACATGGACTGTAGTTTTTTCTGCCAATCAAATTGACAGATACCACATTCCTGAAACAATGAATTGGCCCCTGCAACAGACGTTGCGTCATACCTACGTCATTCCAATCTGCTGGTGCCTTCTCACTTTCCTGGGAATTAACAAGCTTTTATCTCTTGGGTTGCGAGGAGGTGTAAGGCCTGCATTATATTGCCGTCTTACAATCACCCGTCTGTCCGCTGAACTCGTCTGTCCGCTGAACTCGCGGCAACTACAAACGTTTTCTGTCTCCGCACAGTCTGGCTCTTATCTCCCATTCTGCCGTGGCTGGTTCACACGTTAGGTCCTGTTGAACGTAAGGTGTTAGGTGTCTGTCCCTATTCCAACCGCAGAATTGTAAACTAACACGTCAATCTCAACTGACTGGCTCCGCGCTGTATCAACGTCGTCCCCAGCCCAGATTTCACACTTTGCCGTCTTTCTCTTCCCTTGTATTGAAAACAATGAGTTTTCAACCTTTGACAGCGCCCGCCGACTGGTGCCGTGATGTCTGGGTTTTACGTTTGATCTGTACATCAAAGCTTTCTCAGACCTAGCATTACAGAAATGATGGGGCGTGCATGGTCAAATTGTATTTTTCTCTTGTTTTCAATCCTCTAGCATTTCTATCATTTTCTGGTGGACGTTTATGCTTTTAGTGAATGATAGAAAAATATTGTCTGCTCTTTAATTCCTTTTGAACTTGTGTCATTCGGATGCTGACCGACGGCGTCCCGTCACAATGCGCTGTTCAGCTTGTTTAGTAAGTGTCCATGTCTCACAGGCGTATGTTGCAATGGGAAAGATGCTTGCTCTTAAAAATCTCATTTTTGTAGTTCTGTCTGTCCCATTCCATAATTTATTCAGTTGTTTTAGTCTTTGAAGAGCAACTGATAGTCGTCGTTTAATTTCTTTCATTGTGTCACCGTTGTTGATGATCAATGACCCAAGATATTCAAAATTTTCCACCACCTCCAAATATTCCTCATTAACATATATTTCTTTCTCCATAGTGGTTTTATCTGTATGCATTATCTTTGTTTTTGCAATGTTAAGATACAAGTTGTGATTTTCACTAATCAATTGGGTTGGGGCTATTAGGTTTTCTATACCAGTCTGTGTTGTGGACTCAGCAACAATTGAGGGAATATGCATTCTGAGACATTTGAATCAGGCAGTTTGACTGTAAATGCCATTAAAAAACAACGTGAATAAAATGATTCAATCTTATTTACTGTGACGGGTAATACATTCTCATATTCAACATGAAACATGACCTTTCTTTGACACTGGATGCAGATGCCAGCAGTCATGGCTTCAGAAGCATCAAAGGTCAAGCAGGAGTCACTTTCCTTGACCATGGACCTCCTTTAGTGTTGGGCAGTGTAGGTGCTGTACTCTAGGGCATAGTTCTCTGGTAGCCAGCTGGTGGTTAGTTTTCTTTAAACTCTTGTCTGGGCAATTCACGAGCCAAAAATTCCAATTTTGCTACGTTCGAAAAATCCTGAATTCTATTAAAATGCACGTGGTCTTCTGGGTCAAAATTATGCCCAGCCATCCAGAATTCTTGCTACAATCTTCTGCTCCTCAATGAGGAAAGCACCAACGATTCGTTCTCTGAAAGCCTTGTGGCATAGAGATCCTCTATGACAGTGGTTCTCAACCGGTGGGGATTCTCCTCTCACCAGGGAGGAATTTTAGGGTTTCCAGGGGGGGGGGGGGGGGGAATTGATATTATTTCAAGATTGCATTAATACAAGAACCAGTTACTTGATATTGTTTTTTCCTCTAAATTTTACAGTTCTGTACTTCTCGCCTTAATGAAATTTGTTTTTATAACGTTAGTAGACTCGCAAATCACGTTTTATATATATGTCCAGGCTTGCTCTAGTATGTGTTATTAAATTTAGCTTCCATTTTTCTGTATAATGTGTAATGGTGGTGGAGGGGTATTTATAGGGAGGAAATTCGAAAAGGGGGGGGGGGGAAATGACGTTCTGAACATATGGTAAAGGGGGTGCGCATGGCTCAAAAAAGGTTGAGAATCACTGATCTATATGCACGAGTAACTGCCCCCTGTCGCTTGCTCAATGCACTGAGATTGTGGGGACGCACAGATCTGAGCATGGTATTGTAGTCACCATATTTTGGTGTCTCTGCAAGCTTTTTCTGGTACAACTATACCAACTGTTCACCGAGTGTCTTGGAGACTTTTCTGGTACAAATATACCAACTGTCCAGCGGGTGTCTTGGAGACATTTCTGGTACAAATATACTAATAATCCAGCGGGTGTCTTGGAGACTTTTCAGCGGTTAGAATGTGTGTTGTAAGAGAGACGACGTCTGTGGCTGAACCAGCTTGCTTACGTTTTTTTTTTACTAGTCAAAACTGACTAATTATTTAACAAATAATAAATGTTTCCGGATTATTTCTTGAAGGTGGTTGTTAATTGACCTTTCAACGGCCAGCCAAAAATATAGTCCCGTATGTTCCAAATTATAACAAGTAGGGATACTAATGTTTATTATATAGTATTCTACTAAAGCCAAGAAAGCAGATTATAAATATTTATTGTGCAAAAATATAACTAAATAATACATTACTCTGGTTAATACGATATTTACTTTTCTTTTACCATATATAACGTAAATTATTAGAAAATGGCAGCAAAGGCTGATTTTTAAATTAAATTAACGAAAAGTTAAAAAAGTAATTGCAAAAACTGTAAGTGTTAGGAATAGTTTAAGATTGAGTAATGTCCCTTAAATGTTAAGTTGTTATGTCCCTTGTCTCAATTTAATTGGGTGTGTTCCCTTCGTTTATGTGGTCTCTCAGAAAGTTATTTGAACAGAATTGTTTATAAATTCAGGGACTGCTATACAATGATGCTAGCCTGTTGTTACGACAATCTGGTCAAGCTCTAAGAAACAAACAAACAAAAATAAACAAGTGAAGTACCATTTCATGATTTCTCTTAATGTGTACAATAATTTCTTTTGATTATGATAATTAGAGTTGGTAGTAGCGGTCAGATCGGTAGAAAAATTAAGATAGGTGAATATTGCATTTAATAACACTTCTAGACACATTTTAACAATCACGGTTAGCTGTTGTACTTTCCTGTGAAAGAAACTGCCGCAAAAGCTATAATGCTAAATGTCTAACATAACAATCAATCAAAGAATCATGTGCTCTGCCGGAATGCGTGGGCGGTCATGACTCGCCATTTCACTCGATCACCAGAGTCGTGGATCAGCTCAGTGTTCCTGTCTCGTCCATGCCATGTGGCCAAGCCATCCAGGTATTTTCCTCTCGATCTTCCTCTTGGTCTGTTCCCTTCGATCTTGCCAGTTGTCACTAAGTTCTCCAATCCATTTCTTCTCATTTTTTTCCCGCGTTTCCATCCTGTTTCAGGATATTGCGGTCAACATCAGCATCTTTCAGCTGTATGTTGATTCCTAGGCTAGATTACGCTCATCTGCACGCCACGACTTTCTGAGCGACCGGCTGCATAGTCTCATAAGTCTCTAGCGTGACTCGAACCACTTCTAATTCTCGTCCGCTCACGTTGACCGCGAGAGTATTCGGGATTAACGGAGAAAGCTGTTAACCCCTGGGCCAGGCAGCCGGCTATTTCTTCTCATAACATGTCCAAACATGTTGACTGTCTACGTCTAATTTCTCTAATCAATTTACGATTGTCATTTGTCTCCTGTAGTACTTGGTCATTGATTTTTCTGTCTGTCCATGGTATTCTTTGCATTTTCCTCAGAAACCACATTTCTGCAATCATCAGATGTTTTTCAGCTTGACTGCTCATTGTCCAAGTTTCACATCCATACTAAAGAACAGGCTCTATATATCCCCTCAACACTCTTTTTCTCGTTTCAATTGACATCATTGTATTGCTCAGAATGTTTTTCATCTTGCTAAAGGCTACTTTCGCCATGGCGTTTCTTGTTCTAATCTTTTCAAGGCATCTCCCATCAGATGTTATGGCTGTTCCGAGATAATTGTACCAATTCACTTGTTGAAGAATATTCCCATTTACTTGTATATTATATTGTGGTATTTCGTTCTTCCTAGTGACTACCATAACCTGTGTCTTTTTACAATTTAATTCTAACCCTCGTTGTTCACTGTGTACAACAACCTCATCTACTAATTGTTGTAGATCCTGCGCATTGTCTGCAATCAATAATGTATCATCTGCATATCTAATGTTATTTATGTTTCGTCCCCCAATGCTGATTCCATTTATATCTTCTACATTTCTGAAAATAATTTCACTGTATAGGGAATAAAGATCTGGAGACATTACACATCCCTGCATAACACTTCTCTTAATAGGCTGATATTGTCCCACTTCATTATCAATCCTTATGGCAGCTTGTTGGTTCCAATATATGTTTTTTATAAGACTAATGTCTTTCCCATCAATTTGTAGATCTGCAAACATATCCACCATGTTGACATGTCTGACTCTATCAAAAGCCTTTGTGTAGTCAATAAAGCAAAGATGGATATCCTTGTATACTTCTATATCACGTTCAATAACTGTTCGCATAACATTCCTAGCAAATCATGTTTCGTCAATTCATAGAGAGAATCCATACAACTGCCTCTCGTCAATTCATAGAGTGAATCGGTGCAACTATCTCGGAACTGCCATAACATTTGATGGGAGGTGCATTAAACCATTAGATCAAGCATCGCTATGGCAAAGATGCCTTTTGCTTGATGGAAAACATACTGACCTATAAAATGATGATACTGGCAAACTGAATAAGAGCGTTGAAGTGCTACATATATCGTATACAATTATATGGATGTGAATCGTGTACATTAAGCAGAAAATGAGTTAAACATCTGTTGGCAGTAGAGATGTAGTTTCTGAGGAAGATGCAAAGAACATAATGGACATACAAATATAACCAATGAGCAAGTCCTACAAGAAGCAAATGAAAACAGTAAAATGATTAAAGAAATTAAAATAGTCAGTCAAGATTATATGAGTACGTGATTAATAGAAATTCTCTTGTGAACCGAAAGACGTAGTCCGGAATTGAACCCACAACCTTCGGAGAGCGAGGCAGACGGCTTGACCACTCCTAATAAATGGAAATAAACTAAACAAACATTTAGTAACAGTTGGAACGATTGAGGGGATAGGAACAAAGGGAAGGCTGAGAGATACATATATCTATGGCTTGACCACATGACATAATGGAAACAAGAACACAAAGTTGATCCATGACTGGTGATCGTGTGTGATAGCGAATCATGGCCTCTCATGCTTATCGACATGGCACATGATGATGACTAAGAAATCAACAAATATGGAAAGTGGTAAGACTTGGCTTCATAGCTTCGATTCGGAGACTCCCATTTCTTTGCTTATCTTAGCAATGGTCGGGTTGCTGTTTTCTTTGCTTATTAAAGTAATGGTCAGGGATCTATCATAACAAATTTGGTAATAATGAAAAATATATAAACAAAACGACTTGATATTTCGTTGAAAATTACCAAATGGCAGATACTTTAAAATACTTTGAGTACATGCGTATTTAATATTTCAGCTTTAAGGATTCGTCGATTTGCTTGTTGTGTGACTTCTGACCCTAAAATAGATGCAGTGGAATATACCAGACACCAAACTGTACAATCTACTGTTTGTATCTTCAGTATTTATAAACATATATTAACAAAATACGTGACGCGGGTAAACTTGCGTAAGATCGACAATCTTTTCGTAGGGGAAAAGAAAGGGGAGGGGGATATGATGTTCAGACGATGTTTAATAAAGGACCTTATAATTGGTCACCATCACCTTCCACATTTGTCATAAGCGTGATGGGGATAAATAGTTGACATTCCATCGTCCGATTTGTGGCGCTGGATACTTATTCCGTGTGGTTGTACAATCTTTTTGATTTCGTCAATCCATTTTTTCTTTCTGGCGTCCTCTTCTCTCGTATCAGATCTGTGTTGCAGCGCCAGTGCTGGTGTATTGCATTCTAACGAGATGTCCGATCCATTTAACTGATTAATTGTCATGAGTTAATTAATCATCGTAAGGGACTTTCCGTATCTGCCATAAGCGTATTTATCACCGAAAAGTTGTCATTGCGTTATGATAAAACATGCCTGCTACTGTCAACGTCTCACTTATTACTCGTTCGTCATGGGTGTGACAGAGACAATAGATACATGCATACACAAAGGTGTCAAGCCGTAAATGCATTTAAAACTAATATTATTTTATTCAACGCCTACAATCGCGTTAGCACATGGAATACATTCATGACTTAACGATACAATATATATATGATTAAATACTCAGCCACCAAAAGGCATTCATGCTTTTGTAATGCAGTTCTGCCTCACACACAGCGCATCGGCAAATCACTGCCTCATTTGCTCAGCAAAGGAAGCTTTCATGTCGGCAATCAGTCGTGTGTTGCCGGGGCCCATAAGGGAAGCAAAGAATAGCAACACTGCAGCCTACCACGCATGTCGTAAGAGGCGACTAAGGAGGCTTGATGGTTCCGTCGCCCTGCTACTGAGTGAGTGCGTGGCGCGACACTGTGAGCTGTGAGTTTCATGTGAAATGCTTTTGAATCTGCCTGAGGTTTTTTGGAATGTGACTGCATGTTCGGAGTTATGGCAGGAGGCTATGTCCCAGAGTTGACTGGTGTTTGCCTTATGCAGAAATGCGTGGCTGCTGGGCTTCTGGTTGACTGCCACTGCTATCAGCGATGAACTGTATTTTCGTGGACTGTGTGGGTGAACATCTAGGAAACATTCAGATAGGAAAATGACAGCCGATTCCATCTGAGATGAACTGGGTGTTTTGTGAGGGACTGGAGTGTTGACATTCTGGTGACGGCATTATGCACAGTGTATTTGTGCGGGCTGTTGTTTGTCGAGACTCCTGTCTTTTCCACTTTTCATATTGGGCAGTGGAGAGCGTTTTGTGTGATATTCACTGGCACAGGAACGGAGCATAATGGGGACGACCCGTTGCTATGAAGTTGGAACTGCGACTAACTAACTAACTAACTAATCAGTACATTCGCTCGCAAAGACACACGCTTCCTGCCTCTATCACGGTTCCGTCCAGTCTGCCCTCTCTAGCCCTCACTCCTGTGGTCACGTGGTATGTGACCCCGTGTGGTCCGTAATAATCGTGCTATGTCCAATGTCTCGATATTCTGGCTGTCGCCCTGTCCTCACCCCGTCTGTTTCTAACTGGTGTCTCAGGTCATTCAGTGCGAGGTTGTACTACTCAGGGACCTTGTCCTGTCTATGTCCTTATGTCCTGTCTGTAGGTGGATACTCTAGTCCCGTCTATGTCCTTATGCCCTATCCATGGCATAATTATATCATGTCCTTGTCATATGTCCTCTCTCAACTCTCAGGACGCTGACACCTCGCCTTGAGAGCTATGTTTGGGTTGTGAAGATTAGTAAATGTACATGTGTAGTCTTGTATGTAGTATGTTTTTCTTATTTTAATTCTAACTTGTAGTGGGGGTGCTTGTTGTTTAACCAAGTATTTGTAGATATGGCGTGTTGTCTGGTGTAGTAACTGCTAACTCCCTCGGAGTGCTTGTATTCATGTCTTATAGAACGGTGGTATAGTTCCAAAGTAGTGTGGTGTGTTAAGATGTATTCTCCTAAGGTGTTGCAGTCTCATTTCTATATAGTAGAGTGTTAGTGGGTTTTGTTCTGGGTGACTAAGGATATGTCCTATATGTTGGATTCTCAGCGCTTGAATCTTTGTGTGTATGTCTTGCAGTGCTATTCCTCCTTGTTTCTTGTCCTGTATGAGTGACTTATGGTGTATGCAGTAAATTGTGCTGCCAAAGATGAAACGTCTGATGTGTTTGTTGATGTCTGTAATTGTCTGTCATAGAGGGTTTAGTACTGTAACTAAGTATTTAATTTTAGGGATAATGAAAGTGTTGACAATGATGCTCCTGCGACAATTGTAGATGTCTTGTACTTGTACCTGCGTAGCATGTCTATGATTTTGTGTGTGAGATTTTCCATGTTTGTGGGTGTATCTGTCTGGAGTTGTTGGGAAATGTGACGCCATATACCTTAATGTTGTCCGTGACCGTTAGGTCTGGGGGAAAATCGGCTTTTTTCAGCCATTTTCATTATGTGTAATTTGTTTATGTTTAATTTGGCCCCACTCCCTTTACCAAACTGTGTAAATGTATGGAGTATCTTTCTGATGGATGTTTTGTTAGTGGGCAAGAAAACGGTGTCGTCTGCGTATGCAAGCATCTTCCGCTCTCCTCCGCCTTGTATGAATGTGCCTGTGATGTTGGTGTCGTGTATGATTGCTTCTAGTAGTGGTTCTAAAACCAGTACATATAGGAGCGGCGAGAGAGGACATCCTTGTCTCACTGATGTTGTGAGCATGAACCACGCAGTCAGTGTGTGATTAACCAACACCTTACTCTCAGAATTCCGGTACAAGATCTCTATCCACCTCCTAAAGTATATTCCTAAGTTGAATTGTGCTAATTTCTTGTGTAGATAAGAGTGGAAGATTCTGTCAAAGGCCTACTCCTGGTCTAAGGACAAAAGAGAGGCTTGACAGTATTTCTCCTGTTTGTATGTGATGATGTCTCTGATGAAATGTGTGTGTTGGTGTATGTTCCTATGTGGTACTTCGCATTGTTGGTCAGAGTGTATAAGCTTTGGCATGTAGGGTCTAAGTTTCTGGGTCAGTGCAATGGTAAGTATTTTATAGTCTGTGTTCAGTAGTGTTATTGGTCTATAATTGTTTATCTGTGTTTTGTCTGTATTGTCTTTGGGTATGACTGTGATGTAAGACATGTTGCAGCTATCTGGTAGTTGTTGTTTATCAAAGGCGTCTTGATAGACTTTAAGAAGAAGACCACCTAAGATAGGCAAGAAGTGTTGGTAGAATTATATCGTTAAACCGCCAGGCCCTGGTATCTTGTCTTTGTTCATTTTGCTGAGTGCGTTCGTTATGTCAGCCAGTGTTATTTCTGTGTCTAGTCTGTCTCTGTCTTCGTCTGACAGAATTTTACTGTATTGTAGAAAATTGTCTTGTGTCTGTGTGTCTACTGTCTCTGCTGTAAACAGTTTAGTGTTGTATTGATTGAATGCTTATGTTATTTGTGTGGTTCTATTTGCATGTTGCCTTGCATGTCTATTATTTTGCCTATTTGTCTCCTGTGCTGTATATTTTGTTCAATTGCCATGTATTATTTGCTGAGGGTCTCTTGTATGATTGTGTTGAGCTTTGTTCTCAGCAGAGCACCCATATATCTGTGTTGTTGGTGCTGCTCTGGACGCTCCTCTAGTGCAGTGTTTCCCAACGTGGGGCCCACGCCCCACAAGGGGGCAAATCGATTGTTCAGGGGGGCAATTCGATTGTTAAGGGGAGCAATTCGAAAATGGAATCGTCCAGAGTTTAAGTTAACCGTATGGCGACTCTCAGTCGCTACTCGAGCTGGGTAAACGTCCAGTATAAGTCAGATCTGTCCGCCATGTTAGTAGCCGTGATTTCATTGTTATACTTTAGAGGCGAACTACTGGTCATACTAGGCTGGCACTAAGCATTTCGCGCTATTTGTTCTGAATGGTGCGAAATGCTTAGTGCCAGGATCTCAGTTTCTGCAGTGTTTCGCAGTAACGCTCAGCATTCACCGTTGGTGTTAATTTGAAATAAGCGTCCGTTAATTTGTTGTAAAAGTCTCGTTGTTTTAAAACATATATACATTGCATAAATATAAGTGATATATAAATGGTATGTAAATTCAATTGGTAATTGTTATTAATTTCAGTTGTAGAAACATCATTGTCCAGAAAAATTTGCCAAATGAAAAAGTTTTTTTTTTTTTTTTTTTGCGGGATATTTGTGCCATACATATTTAAATATGCATTTGTAGTCTACGTTTACTCCAGTTCATATTATATTTTTTTTAGTTTTTAATTGATCTTATATTTATTTATTTCGGCCCATAGTGAAATGAATGGTGCAAGAAAGAAAACAATTTGTCAGTAGTCGGAGGAATATTTAAAATTTGGTGTCATACCCGCTGTCCACGATGAACGGTCACCTTTTTCTCTTTTATGCCAACAATGCTTGACCAACGAATCAATGAAACAATGTCATCTTGAGGCACATTTGAAGGCGAAACATAATGTTCATATTAATTTAGATTTGAATTACTTTGAAATTTTAAAGAAAAATTTTGAAAACAAGAGTAACATTAAAGTCTCTGTTTACTGCTCATAATGCAACTATCAATCGTAATCTTGAGGCTAGTTATCAAATTTCATTACTCATCGCTAAATCTGGGAAAAGTCACACTATAGGGGAGAATTTAATCAAACCATCAATATCAGCATTTCTTAAAACGGTTATGGACAAGATGACAACGACTTTAAAGCTATGCCACAAAGTAATAATACTGTTAGCAGAAGAATAGACGAAATGGGTGAGGATATTGAAATACAACTTGTTAAAAAGCTGGAAAAAAAAATTCTAGGTGCAAATGGATAAATCAACTTTGAGAGACAGTGAGGCCGTACTTATAACTAACATAAGATGTATTGATAAAGGTGATTTTGCTGAAGAAATGATGTTCTGTAAATCATTAGAAAGCACCACTACCTCCAAAGATATATATAGAAAGCTAAGACATTACTTAGATGTCAATAACGTCCATCCATCATCTGCCATGCCAGAAAGCGTTGGCGGTCATGACTTGCCATTTCACTCGATCACCAGAGGCGTGAATCAGCTCATTGTCCTTGTCTTGACCATGCCATGTGGCCAAGTCATCCAGGTATTTACTTCTCGGTCTTTCCCTTGGTCTGTTCCCTTCGATCTTGTCAGTTGTCACCAAGTTCTCCAATTCATTTCTTCTCATAACATGTTCTAAAAATGTTGACTGTCTACGTTTAATTTCTCTAATCAATTTACGATTTTCATTTGTTTCCTGTAGTACTTGGTCATTGGTTTTTCTGTCTGTCCATGCTATTCTTTGCATTCTCCTCAGAAACCATTTATCTACAGCCATCAGATTTTTTTCAGCTTGACTGCTGCTCATTGTCCAATAATATACCAATGAAAAATATAACATCTTGTGCTGCAGATAGTGCTGCTAATATGATGGGGAAGAAAAATGGTTGCTTAAAGTTGATGAAAGATGAGAATCCAGAAATGCTTCTTGTGCATTGTGTTATTCACCGGGAAATCCTTGTAGCTAAAAACATTTCACCTGTTCTAAATGAAGTACTAAGTTTAGTTATAAAGTATATCAATGCCGTTAAAGCTAGTGCCGAATGTGAACGACTCATCAATTCATTGTGTGAAGAACAAAATGAAGACCATGTGAGACTCATACTCCACACAGAAGTAAGATGGCTCTCGAAAAGGAACTGCTTGAAAAGTTTTATGGAACTATTTGATACTCTTAGTGATTTTATAAGCGACAAACCTGACGTGAAAAATCTGTTAACTGTCGATGGTAAGGTATTTGTGAGTTATTTAGCCCTTATCTTTGAAAAACTGAATATATTATTTTAAACAATTTCAAGGAACAAATAAAGCTATTGTCGATGCAAAAGCAAAGATATTTGGTTTCATTACCTTTACTGAATTATGTCAGACATATATTTACAACAAAAATTGTGTAAAGTTTCATTGGCTCCAAAAATGTGAAGTGACTGATACCGCTATATATGTTATTGTCGATCATCTGAAAATTTTATCCGTTGATTTAAAAGAAAGATTTTCTGATATGAAACAAATTGATTTCCGAACTTGGATGATGCAGCCAATGTTAGTGGATTTGTCTAATATTTCAAATATGCAGTATCAAGAAGAACTCGCAGAAATGAAAAATCATGAGTCAATTAAAACTTTATTTAATATAAAAGGAGTGATGGCATGACTTTGTGAGGAAACCGAAATCAAATATCCAAATGCAACCAAATGTGCAAGAGAACTATTGTTACGTTTCCATCTTCATATTAAGGCTTAGGTGGGGCATAGCACAAAAAAGGTGGGAAACACTGCTCTAGTGTGTGCAAGTGTGGCGCATTGCTGTCTGTCTGTTTTGTCAGTTGTATGGCTGTTTGTATAAGTGTTCCTTTCTTAATTTATCTTTGTGTTTGATAGATGCTAGTTGCTGTGTTCTCCTTCGTATTGTATTTTTCAGTAAGTCCCAGTATTTTCTGATGTTATCAGTCGGTATGTGGTTGGTGTATGTGTGTAAATGTTTTGTCATGTATTTTACGTATTTTGCATGCTTAAGAAGTGTGTTGTTTAATTTCCAATGTGGTGAACGTTTAAATGTATGTGTGTTTATGTTGCTTTTGCTGATGTGTGCTAATATGGCTTATGGTCTCTGTACTGTAATGTCTCTTGTAGGTGCCGAGTGTTTATTATATGGTGTGTTGCGGGTGTGTATATATATCCTATCTAATCTTCTTCCTGTGTGGTGTATTTTATTTGTGTCTGTTGTTTCTCGCTTATTTGGATGTTTGTGTCTGAATGTTTCTATTAAGATGTGTGTGTCTAAAATGTTTTGCAGTGTCTCTAACTGGGTTGCACCTTCTTTGTTCATTCTCCTCACCTGTGTCTTCATTTCTCCGCCTACTATATCCAGTGCCTGTAATCTCATCTCATCTCATCTCACCGTGTTCCTCTTGTACCTTGCGGTGTCGAGGTGAAGTATAAACTTTGTGAGAGTGCCCGACTTCTTAGTTTTTCTAGGAGCAGTATGAAGATCCCCTACCGGCTTGCTAGGCCAGTCGCAGGTTTAGGACACTAATCTGATCACAGGGAGTTAATCCCCTATGGCGAGCCATAGCCCCGTTAGCCCATGACCTCGCGGTCATGGTTGCCCGGTCTGCACCACGTGGAGGTGGGGGTTGTAATACACAGTTGAAATCTCCACAGAGTATGATTTTCTGTTCCCTATATGTATGTGTGAGTAGTGTGGCAAGTTCTTCATAGAATTGTGGTTGGTGGTTATAATTTGATGGTGCATGAATGTTGACAATGGTATATGTACGTAAAGTGTTACTTATTTGTTTTATGCTCATTCTACCATGGCGATCCCGATTTGTTTTGAGTATGTTCCATCTATCTGATGTTTGTAGTATAGCTGTCCCAGACCCTATGTTGTGAACCGCCAAACTGAAAAATGCATGTCTCAGTCCTAACTTCGGTGTAATTTGTGCGCCATATGTATCTGAATGTGTATTTGTCTCTTGTAGTAGGATGACATCTGGTTTGTATTTGTGTTTAAGTGTGCAAATGTGTTGTTGTTGTGTACGTATACCTGCTATATTTAAACCTATTATTTTGATGTCGGCACCCATCACAGTATCAAACAAAATATTATGTTGAGTATAAATTGATAATTGACATGAATAATAAGATAATTTTTTTTTTTTAAACAATGGTTGTATGTAGCTGTTTAGTGTGTTTTTGTTGTTTCCGGATTCTCTTCATCGTCTGTGTCGGTGGTGATAAGTAATTTTCGTGAAGATATGTTGTCGTCTTCCTTTGTGGTCTGCTTTTGTCCTTTTGTTTTTTTCCTGTGGGGATGTCTTGTTTGTTTACTTTCTTTGATGTCGCTATGGGAGACTCTTCCTCACAATCATTGCTTTCTGTGTTTTTCCGTCTTCTATTACACTTGTTTTGTGTGACTTCCTTGAAACTCTCTGTCCTATCTGCCTCTTTGTCGTTTGTTAAGGACTCCGCCTCCTCCTTTTGGTCTTTCTCCTTGGTAGAGGTCATTCGTAGGTCTGGGTTTGGGGTTGTATCTTGTTTCGATTTTGCCTGGGTGGGCGGGGCAAGCTGGGTGGATTGTCTTTTTAACAGTCCTGGCAGAGCTGGAAGCTCATCTAGGTTGTGTATGGTTGGTGTTGGCTTTGTTGACTTAGTTGGACATTTATTAGACCAATGTGAATCTTGCCCGCATGTCAGGCAGACTGTCCTCCGCCCTGGCATGGTCACCGGGATTCTATGATTCCGAATTTTCTGCCCTCCTTTTGCTGTTATATTGACATAGTGGGGTATGTTTTGTCCTTCTTTAGGATGTACCAAGGCTCCCCATTTCCCTGCTGAGTTCTTAATTCTGAAAACCACGGGCTCAGGGTTGCCTGTTATTTCTTTCACTATTGTCTTCACGCCTTCTTCTTTCATTGTTGCTAAAATCCAGTGTAAGGTTAATCGCTTCTTCTCTTTCTCTGCCTATTGTCATTTCCGGGTTTTTTAAAGTTATGGTTTTCCCGTGGAGACGCTCGTCAAGTGCCTCTGATACAACAGCAAAGAACCCATTTGTTGGGTTCTCATACCTATATAGCTCATCGAGTTCGGTTATCGGTACACCTCCGAGACCGACTAATGCACCTCCCACCAGTTCGGCGGATGATATGGCCGCTCCTGGGCCTCTCAACGAAACCACCAGCGTTTTGGGTAGGTGCATGGCATCCTCCTCAAAAGAGTCTAGGCCGACGCTTACCTCAGAAACTTGGTTAGGTTTGGTACCGGGGGTAGACGCGGATACTTGACTGAATTGTCTTCCCTCGATAACACGGCTCACCTAAGTAGAGTCCATTTTGAATTTCACAAACTTTCTGCTAACGCAATAAATTCACTCGATGATCCAACGAAAAGACACACAAGAAAGTCAATACACTATTTTAGCACATGAAACAGGTCACTGAAATAATATTACATGATAATATTAATAATACTACATGAAAAACAGAAGCATGAACACATAATAACTTGTCCGAATCAAAGCACAAGTGTACACCGCCATCTTGGTTGTCTTCGTCTTCTATGTAACACCCCGAAGGTGATTACTGTACATATGGAATGAATGACAGCAAATGTTGATTTGAAAATGTAATTAACGAAAAATTAAGAAAGATAATGACACAACGGTAACAATTATAAATATATTTAGATTGAATAACGTCCCTTACGATTGTGAAGTGTTATTTCCCATGGCTTAATTTATTTTATGTGTGTTCCGTTTGTTTATGTGGTATCTCCGGAAGCTGTTTGAATAGAATTGTTTATAAATTCGATGACCACTCAACAATTATGCTAGCCTATTGTTATATTAGTATGGGCATGCTCTAAATAAAAAAAATATACCAAAATAAACAAGCGAAGGACTATTTTGTGATTTATTATCATGTGCATAATATTTTGTCTGATTATGATAATTAGAGTTAGTAGGAGCTGTCAGATCGGTAGAACATATAAAGGAAAAGGAAAATTGTAACCAATGAACATTGCTAGAGACATTTTAAAAAATTCACCTTTAACTTTTGTTCAAGGATATAATCATATGAAAGAAACTGCATTAACATATTCAATGCTCAAGTTCTGAACAAAACATGCCTAGAGAATCATGTTTCGTCAATTCATAGAGTGAATCGGTACAGCTGTCTCGGAACTGTCATAACATCTGATGGGACGTGCATTGAAGACATTAAGTCAAGCATCGCTATGGCAAAGATACCTTTTGCTTGATGGAAAACATACTGACCAATAAAATGTTGTCTCTTGCAACGAGAATACGAGTGTTGAAGTGTTACATAGATCGTGTACAATTATGTGGATGTGTATCGTGTACAGTAAGCTGAAAAGCTGGCTTACATCTGATGGCAGTGGAGATGTAATTTCTGAGGAAAATCTAAAGAATACCATGGACAGACAGACAAACCAATGAGATAGTCTTGCATGGAAGAAATAAAAACCGTGACTGATTAGAGCAATTAGACGTAGACAGTCAAGATTCTTTGGACACATTATGAGAAGAAAAAAAATAATAAACTAGAAAGTTTAGTAACATTTGGAACGATTGAGGGGAAAGGAACAAGGGGAAGGGAAGGAGATAAATATCTCGATGGCTTGATCACATGGCATAATCGAGACAAGAACACATTGCTGATCCACGACTGGTGATCGTGGGAAATGGCAAAATATGACCTACCAGCTTATCGGTATGGCACATGATGGTGATTAAGAAATTAAAACAAATGCTTGCTTGCTTGCTTGCTTGCTTGCTTGTGTTCATTGGCTTGAGCTCCAACGCAAAGTCCTGTATGTCGGATGAAGGCATCCTGTTGTCCAACATCAGTGTGATGTCATACAGGACCTGAGGTTTGCGTGAGTATCCGTTGTCCCATGTCTGGCTTATTGGTGTGCAGACTGGTGGTTCCTCGCCATACAGGCAGACACTCTCCGACTTCGGAGGAATCGGCGATCCTATTGACTTCAGCCAGGACCCCGAAGGGACCTGTTGCCCAGAACTCTCGGCGAGGACGCGTCAATAGGTCTTGGCCAGTATATAACCCGGCCCTGGTGCCTTGGAAACACCTCTGCGTCCCATGAAAACAAATGTTTAGTGGGAAGGTTTAGCTTCATAACTTAGATACGGAGACTTCCACCTCTTTGCTTATCAGAGCAATGGTCTGTTGGAATTGTCTGTGCCTATCAAAGCAGCGGTCAGGAATCAATCCCTATGAATGGCTGAATTCTCTTCTGTTTTTGTTTTAGTACTGCTAAGATATGATAATAATGAAAAACATGTGCTGAAGCAGATGCGATTCGTTTTCTCGAACCAATGTTGTGTATACAAAAAGTCTTCATGTTTCATTGAAAATTACTGTGGTAGACATTGTAAAATACTGTAGGAATATGTGTGTTGCAGATTTCAGCTTGGTGATCGTTTAAGATGGCGAAATATTACCGCTCACACTTAGCGGCATGGCGAATATTTGAGCTTGAATGATTCGTTGATTTGCTTGTTGTGTGACTTCTGACACTTGAAGAGATGCAGAGAAATATGCCAGACAATAAACTGCGCAATCTATTGTTTGTGTCTTCAGTATTCAAAAACATCAGTTAGTTAGTTAGTCGCAGTTCCAACTTCACAGCAACGGGTTGTCCCCATTATGCTCCGTTCCTGTGCCAGTGAATATCACTCAAAACGCTCCCCACTGCCCAAGGTGAAAAATTCAAAAACATATACTGGTTAAATACGTGAGGCGGGTAAACTGGCGAAGGATCGACAATCCATTCGGAGGGGGACAAGATGAGACGCTACGTTCAGTAAAGGACCTGATACTTGATCATCATCTGCAACGTTTGCCGTCAAGGGTCATGGGGAGAAACAGTGTCTTCTTTGGCGTATGGCCAGTGCTAGTAACAGGTGGTATTGTATTCTAACGGGATGGCCGAACCATTTGAACTTCTGCGTTTGATATATGTGGCTGAAGGTGTTGATCTCACTGTCTGTCCGATAACACCATTTCTTTCTCGGTATCAGAAAGTTAAGTTGGCAGCTCCCCTCTAGCCCCTCATCTGACAGATATAGATTGTGCGTGTGGTTCAGATGATGTCCAAGTTTAACATTGGAAACACAGAGTTGTTAATCATTATCTGTCGTTCTCATCTCATCTCATCTCATCTCATCTCATCCCATCTCATCTCATCATGTTCCTCTTGTACCTTGCGGTGTCGAAGTGAAGTATAAACATCGTGAGAGTGCCCGATTATGGGCTTCATGTATCGATATTCCCATGGACTCTGCTATTCCCTCCGTTCAACGTTTACGTGGTCGGCCTCTTCCTCTGCTTCCCTCTGGTCTGTACATCATTGCTTGTTGTGGTATACTGTTAGTTGGTAACCTACTTGCATGGCCAAATCATTTGACTTGCTGCTTTTTAATAAAATTTTTTACTGCTATAACCCCCACTTTAGTCCTTATTTCTTCATTTCTGATCTTATCTCTTCTTGATACGTTGAGTATTCTTCTCAAGAATCTCATTTCTGTTGTTGTGATTTTTCTTGTCTCTTTTTCTGTCATTGTCCAGGTTTGGCATTGGTAGCAAGAGCTGGCAGGAAGATTGTGTTGTAAAGTGCTTTCTTAGTAGTTATTGATACATGTTTGTTCTTTAGTATTGGCACCTTTTGTCCAATGAGTTAGTTTACCTTATTGCATCTAGTTTACATCTCGTCTTCTGATCTGTCATTTGATGATATTATACTTCTCAGGTACTTGAAACTCTTTACTTGTTTCAAGGGATGTTTGTTTAGGTGAATTGTTGTTGTTTTTTCTTCTTCTGTTATAGTCATTATCTCTGTTTTGCTTGTGCAAATTTTCATGTTATGTTCCCTACACATTTCGTTTAGACTATTCATGTGGTCTTGTAATTTAGCTTCTGATTTTATTTTGCTAGTAGTGCTTGGTCGTCCGCAAATAGGAGTTCTCTAATGGTTAGATTTGCAGATAGTTCTACTTCTGTGTTCATAACGACTTATCTGTCGTTGTGCGGACATAAGTATATTTAAATGTTTCAGTATGAGTGATATATATATATATATATAAGCTCACTTGCTTTATGACATCTGACTTCGATTTCTCAAATTAGATGTCAATAGTTACCTGGATTTTCCCTTAAGAATAATGTCTGTACAACTGTTAGTTCTCTAGTGACTGTTTGTTTTCATCGACAACAAACTTTATTATAGTGGCGGACTGTTGTGTTAGCATTCTCGCATTAGCCGTATGCATGTACGTTTGTGCGTGCTTTTGGTTTGCCGGAACTGCTGTCTGTTCCACTTCTCGTGGTGAGGCGTATATTGCGTGATCTTCACAGACACAGAAATGGAGCAGTATGGGGTGATCCTTTGTCGTGAAGTTGGTACCACGACTAACGTCTATTTTATGTTAAGAAATGTGGACAACGAATAAACAATCCAAGGATAAAACTGAAGCTTTCAAACTTTGGAAATATTGTCAAACAGAAGGAGTGCGATAGCAGGAGAAAAGAAGCACCAAAACTCTAGTGATATTGCCCCAAGCCACTTTATAAAATTAATGTGAATGGAAAGCCACGTATGAAGGTCAATAGTGTTTTACATATATCAATTAATAACAGACGACGGCAGGTGAGAGGCAGACATGAGCATGAGAGTGTAGACTGACTAACAATCAACAATATGAAACAGATTCGCCTATCAAATACATTTCAATTACCAAACGAAATATAAACTAATAAAGATCAAGTGTTATGTCTACTATGTATTATGGTAAGAATTTTCTATCCAATATCCCAAAATTGTTGCGAAGGTGATCATGTCTGCGTACTGCTTTGTGTCTGGTGTGCTGCCACTGGTTTCTGATCTTGTTATTCCTCCATTACATGATGCCAAACCATGCAGCATATCTCTTTTTATAAAATGTTAGACGAGCCTGCGTGCCTAATTCATAACATTTGAAAATAATGTTCAATCGTTCGTGTCCGCCTGTCTCTCCTCCGCTCCAAATTTACTGTCCTGACGACATAATGCAATGGGAAGTATGAGGTACGTGATGGACGCGAGGTACTCGTCGAGAGGGGTGGGAGGTAGGGGGTGGGGTGGGAGAGAAATGTGACTGCTTCTGACGACTACAGACCTGCTGTGAGCTCGCCCAGCAGTGGGTTTTCTAGCAGTGAACGTGAATGACGTATGTCCGTGTAAAAACAAAAATCTTAATTTTTTTTTAAAATTATGTCGCAATCTCCCACAAGGGCCTTTGTTGCCCCATGAGGTTCCACTTGCCCTCGTGTCGATCAGATGACCCCCCCCCCATCCCCCTGCTACTGACCCTGACCAGATCAAGTGAAGTTACTACACTTTGATCTTAGCTAAAAGCTCGATAATTTGAAGACGATTGTTGTTTTGTTTTTAATAAAGGCTCAGGGGTTCCCACAGGGGCCTGCCCCTCCCCATCAGGCCCTGACGTCCCTGTGTGTCATTCGGATGACCACCTCTGCATGTGGAACTGGCAAGATCAAGATCAGTTACTACACTTTGATATCAGCCAAAAGGCTGAGAAATACAACATCCACAGTTTATTTGGCCTTTCAAAGGCCAGTCAAAAATATAACACTATAATCTACATCAGAAACGTCACTAAATTTATGTATTAAGCATGAAAATCTATGAAAGCATATTACTAAAATTTGCTATGCAAAAAAAAATGTAATAAAGTAATATATTTGTTGTGTTAAAACACTGTTTACTTTATAGTAGCAGATATAACTGCAAACATTATAGAACGGCGGTTAAGATTTATTTGTAAACGAAATTAACGAAAGTCTTGCATTGTAATTACTAAAACTGTAAATGTTAGAAATAGTTTTAGGTTAGGTAATGCCCCTTAATATATTAATTCATTACGTCCCTTGCCTACATTAATTTTGTTAGTTCATTTTGTTTATGTGGCCACCCCCGAAGTTTTTTGAACAGAATTGTTTATAAATTACGAATCGTAAGATTTTCTAAAGAAGATGCTATTCGTAAGCCCTGACCATTGGTATGTAATCAAAAAGATATGACAGTTGTTTTTAAACCATGGTAGACAGTAGACAGGACTGACAGTATGCGTGTTCTACAGTTCAGCTTTACTGGAGAGTTTTGGCCATCATAAACCATAACTGTAGGAAGGGAAAATCCCAACTGCACCTCCCAGTGATAGAGGATGGGAAACCCACAATGGTGTGACAAACGCAGCCCTGGGGACCGAGTATCCACCGGGATATGTGGACACATCAGTAGTAGTAGGGGGTCTCCAGGCATCGTTTCGAGCAATGAGCAATGAGATATATCTCATGTCTCATTCTCGTCTCATGTCTCATGTCTCATGTCTCGCGGTGGGTGGGTTGTGGCCTGCCTCATGCCTTCCAGCTCCTGCCTCGTTTTTTAAAGTGTCAGCTGTCGTTTTTTAATCAGAGCTTCGGGGTTAACAAGATCAATTAAACTATGGCGCCAGGTTTGCTAATTGAATATGTCAGCCGGTGTAATGAATTAATTAGGTTCCCGTTTG
Source organism: Cepaea hortensis (assembly GCA_963921405.1). NCBI lineage: Eukaryota > Metazoa > Mollusca > Gastropoda > Stylommatophora > Helicidae > Cepaea > Cepaea hortensis. The sequence goes on from OY992896.1 coordinate 66,939,800, forward strand.
TATAGACGGTATAACAAACCCGGCATCCACCATGCTCTTTATCATATAACAGCTGTGGTAGAACGTATCGATTTCTTATCAAACTCAACAAGGAAATATGGTAATGAAAGTGTATGGTACAAAGTCTTATTTTAAATTCGAGATCTTATCTTCCGCTGCGGTAAAATAGGCCCTTCATTAAAACCATCTGTGTCTTGGTGTCAGCCGGTGTAATGCATTAATTACTTCCCGTTTTGTATAGACGGCACACACGCTGGGACGTACCAGTATGATGATTATCGCATAACAGATGTTGCAACACTCGGCAAATGCAACAATGAAATTGTGTGCATATCAAGATGAAGTTAAATATATTTGACCGGTGCTTTAGTAGCACAATACATAAACAGGCGCACAGCTGCGACAAGTCAGTACCTTTTTGGTTTATAACTCAACCAGCTGCATGGTAACATATTTCGATGTGGTACAAAGACATTTTTAATTCTAGATTTTATCTTCAGCCGTTGCAAAATATTCCCGACAAAAGCCGTGATTACAGAATGGGAAGAGCTGTTAAAAATCAATAACGCTGGTTTCGTTTTCCCCCTAATTGGGAACAACGGGTTATAGACATTAATACAGATGACATGTGTGCGCGTATGAATACAATATCACCGCCTGAATAAAGGGTGTCAGGTGGTATTGGACACATCGGGTGTATAAAACCTGTGGAATATGAGCTGTAAAATTCATATTCTGGCAGACAGCTGAAACTAATACATCGGGAGGAAACCAGACCAGGACCACCACTACTGGGGGTGAGTATAAGGTTCGTGTGTGTCCGTGTGCGCTGGTGTGTCTGTGTGCGCTGGTGTGCGTGTGCGCTTGTGTGTATGTGTGTCTGTGTGTGCGTGTGCGGTTGTGTGCGCATGTATGTCTGCCTGTGTGTAGGCGTTTGTGTGCGTGGGCGTCAGGGTGTCTGGGTGTGTATGTGTTTGTGTGAGTGCATGTGCGCTTGTATGTCTGCATGTGCGTGTGCGCTTGTGTGTATGTGTGTCTGTGTATGCGTCTGCATGTTTGTGTGTGTGCGTGTGCGTTTGTGTGTGTGTCTGTGTGTGCGTGTGCGCTTGTGTGTATGTGTGTCTGTGTATGCGTCTGCATGTGTGTGTATGCGTCTGCATGTGTGTATGCATCTGCATGTGTGTGTGTGTGTGTGTGTGTGTGTGTGTGTGTGTGTGTGTCTGAGGTTGCATGCTTTTGTACTTATGTCTATGGTTTAACTTATCGTGTTCACGTGTTTTCTGCCTTGTACCTATTGTTTGTAACAGTGTATGGTTAATACGGGTACCGTATTCATGTCTTATTCATGCCCTTGTGTTTATTTGTTAATGATATAGTGAATCTGAGCGGGAATCTTTAGTAGTTGGTATTGGTGCCCACACTGTACAACTGGATTAGAATTAATAGTTACCTCTAAGAAAGAAATACTACATAATGTACAAGTACATGAGCATATTCTTAAACCAAAGTGAGTCGTTACAGCAATATTGGAACAGTCTTATAGAACCTGGTTTGAAGACATTACAACAAAAAAGCGACAGGGTGTCATATACATGTACATGTCCCTGTACCTGTGTGCTTCTTGGTGGAGCTGAAAAGTAATGTTTTGTGTCTTATTTTCACAGATCACCTTGTGAATAAGCTATCGAAGGATCACAACCAGAAAGTCGATGGGGTCGACAACCAGTATTGCCTTGTGGCTAATCTAACAAAAGGGTCACCACCAACGAGTTGATAGTACGATCAGGTATGTATGTGAGTGTGTATATACGTATGTCTGTATGTGTATATGTGAGTATGTATATATGTATGTCTGTATGTGTATATGTGAGTATGTATATATGTATGCCTGTATGTATGTATTTTAGTATGTATATATGTCTCTGTGTATATATGTATGTGTATATGTGAGTATGTATGTATGTATTTGAGTATGTTTATATGTCTGTGTGTATATATGCATGTGTATATGTGAGTATGTATATATTTATGTGATTGTGTGTATATGTGAGTATGTATATATGTATATATGTCTGTGTGTAGGTCGGCATGTGTGTACATATGTATATGTATATGTCAGTATATGTGTGTGTATATGTATATGTATATGTCGGTATATATGTATATGTCGGTATATATATATATATGTGTGTATATATGTATGTTTGTGTGAATACTGGTAACTCTGATAGATATAACCATAGGTTAGTGGTTTATGGCCTAGTGATTTGAAGACAACAAAAGAATTTTTTTTTTTTTTTTTTTTTTTTTTAAATGGAAACTGACGTTGTAGCGTCCCCTTCTGTACTAATGCGGTGGTTGTCCTTTTACTCAAGCTGTGTCTATTTACTCTGCTCTCGGTTAATTTCACTCAGCTCTTGGGGTCTTTCATATTCAGTGTTAACAAAATTTGATCCGATCCTTTGAGTTCTTAATCGTCAAATATAATTTCTAGACCATGTGTCCAACTATAATGAAGTGAAGGTGATTAATTTAACTCAAATATGTTTTACCTTCATATTGACTATAAATATTAACTGTATAATGTCACTGGCTACCTAGTGGCAACTCAGCACAAAGTATATTACACACATATCTATTTAGCGTTCAGTAGATGATTAAAAATATGAAAAGTAAAAAATATTGCTGGTCACTAACAGTTTTGTGTTTGCTACTTTCACAGATGTACGTGTTCAACTGAAAGACAAAGAACATGTATCCTTGTATCTACTACTAACAAAAGCAAAAGGCCGTAGAACTATAGAAATCAGGTAACAACCTGCTACTATCAATCACCTAACCGTGAATTACCGTATTTTCGTCAAAAAATCAATATGGCCACCCCTCAACAGAAAGAAGGCTACCCGTGTGTTATCTGTGAGAAAGTGTTCAAGGAAAAATAGACGCTAACCCATCACACTAAGACAGTGCACGCCACCATTGATGAAATGCTTAAATGTCATATATGCGGCAAACCATTTAATAGAAAATACAACCTACAAAGACACACACGTACATTCCACCAGACAACCATGGACAATACACCCGCACCATCATCATCAGCATCATCATCATCAGCATCAGCACCAGTAGCATCAACATCGCGTAAAAGACCAGCCTCAACACAGACACACAATGCTAAAAAGCAGAAACAAGACACAAATATTCTAGAGCAGTTAGCACACGAGGAAGCAGCCCTTTTAGAAGCCGAAGAATTATATACATTACACAAACTTCCACCACCCATGCAACAGACATACAGGGCCAACTGGGAAGCCATCAAAACACACCACAAAATCAACAAGCATCTGTCTATCTACACGTTCTTTATTAGTCCAGAGGCACAGCACCCTATCAATTGGACATCTGCCTTGAATAAGATCTTCAATACTCAAACTACTCGCTTCAAAATAAACCTCAGCCACCACAGTGTCCTTAGACACCGAGAGACACAAGACTTTCACTTCTTCCATGCATCATGTAACAACGCCTCCGTACTAAATATCCCACCTCTCATAAACAACAGACAGGACTTTGACACATTTATCAACACCGTACACGAACACGATATTCTTACATACGCTACTCAACAACGGCCAGACACCAAGTACACAATAGAAACAGTAGCGGCCACATCCTTTTATGTTTTTCATATTCCCGAGTTCCCCATAGGTTGTTGCTTATCTGATATTCCCACACACATCACACAAAATAATGCCATTAACACACTGCAACAAGACTCAAATTCCAAACAGTACACAGATAATTTTTGTTTCTTCAGAGCCCTGGCGTTATTTAGGGGTGCTAAAATTGGGAATCTTACGACAGACACACGGGATTTAACTGAGAAGTGGCGAAGACATCAAAATATACCTTCTTTAGTTAATTTTTCCTGGATTAAGCTAATTGACGCACCTATTTTAGAGCAATGTTTTGGCCTTAATATCGATATTTTTGAGTTCAACGAGACCCAGGCTCTGGTCCACAAACTTAGAGGTAGTGGGAAATATGAAGCAACCCTAAGACTGTTATTGTTTAAAGATCATTTCATGTATATTAAGGATATCAGTAGGGTATCTCGGACCTTTGGTTGCGATAAATGTGGGAAGTTATGGTACAAGGTGTCAAGGATGGAAAGACACTGTAAAAACTGCAAAGGGGGTAAGACAAAAGAATGGTTTAAAGGTGGGGTGTACAATCCACCACAGACCATATGTGAAATACTGTCAAACCATGGGCTCAAAGTAGACCCTGGCTATGTATACCCATACAGAGCCGCCTTCGACTACGAATGTTACTTTGAAAGTAATAAGCTGCCTGGGGAAACCAAATCGACGAAATTCTTAGCTAAACACATACCCCTTAGTTGTTCAGTAGCTTCCAATGTCCCCGGGTTTGACTCGCCTGTATGCTTCATATCATCAGGTGACCCACAGGAGTTAGTGGACAGAATGTTTGAGTATCTGACTCAAGTCGCTGAGAAAGCATATTCAGAACTACGGGTGGTTTTCGATGGGGTATATAAAAAATTAGAGGAACTACAGAAAACTAAACTAATTGATAGGTTCGATGGTTATCTAATGGCATTACCGGTGCTGGGGTTCAACTCAGGGAAATACGATCTTAACATAATTAAACCGTTTTTAATCTCGCACTGTGTAAAACAATCCCCTTTAAAATTTGTAGTGAAAAGAAACAATAACTTTATGTGTATCGCCACTGAAAAGCTAAAATTCCTAGATATTAGCAACTATTTAGCGCCAGGGTTCAGTTATGCAAAATATTTAGCGGCATGTGGCATCACCGAGACAAAAGGCCAGTTTTGTTATGAATACATCACACACTTAGATAAATTAAAGGAAACACAGCTACCCCCACACGCAGCCTTCTTTTCCAAACTTAAAAACACCAACATTACAGAGGCAGAGTACCAAGAATGTCAGAAGGTCTGGGGCAAGTACCAGATGAAGACATTGAAAGATTTTCTAATCTGGTACAACAACAAAGATGTCGCTCCCTTTCTCAGTGCCTTACAAAAACAGGTTACATTTTACGGTGAGTTAGGGGTAGACATGTTTAAGGATGCCATTTCTGTCCCCGGGGTCACTTTAAAATACCTGTTTAGGACCCTCCCCAAAGACATCTCATTTTCCTTATGTGGTATTCGACAAAAAGAGGTACATGACACTATTAGAAGTAACATTGTAGGGGGACCCTCAATAATCTTTCATAGACACCATGAAAATGACATAACACACATTAGAGGTAGACAAGATAAACCAGTTCAGAGTGTGAAAGGTTATGATGCTAATGCTCTCTACCTGTGGGCTATCATGCAAGAAATGCCCACAGATTTCCCGACGATTAGAAAAGCAGACAATGGGTTTAGAGCACACAAGATAAACAAATTTGCACGACAGAGTAGGGAGTGGTTAACGTGGGTACAACACACATAACAGATAGACTTGAAAACACAGTTTAGTGGGGGTGAAATGGCATTGGGTGGTAAGAATATTAGAATAGATGGATGGGATAAGAAGAATACGACGGCTTATCAATTCCATGGTTGTTTATTTCACGGACACCCCGACTGCCCCTTGACCAAGAATAGAGACGTTAACCCCGTAAACAACAAAAAGTTGACAGACTTATTTGCCAAGACACAACAGATACATAACTATCTAGTTAAAGAAGCTAACGTTACTGTAAAAGAAATGTGGGAGTGTGAATGGCATTCGCTAAAAATGACTGACAACGACCTAAAAGAGTTCATGAAGACCAACTTCCCAACCGCCAAACCCTGGTTTGAGCGCTTCCCCATAACCCAGACGAAAATTCTAGAGGCTGTAAAAGCCGACACACTTTTTGGGTTAGTCGAATGTGACATTGAGGTGCCAGCTGATCTCAGAGACCATTTCTCAGAGATGACACCCATCTTCAAGAACATTGAGGTGGGTAGAGAACATATAGGTGACTTTATGCGTACGTACGCCGAGTCGCATAAATTGTTGACAAGTCCCAGACAGACACTTATAGGTAGCTATAGCGGGGAAAAAATCTTGTTGGCCACACCATTATTAAAATGGTACTTGACACATGGTTTAGTGGTCACAAACATATACCAGATCATTGAGTACACGCCTGTTAGCTGCTTTAAAACTTTTGGGGATAAAGTGTCGGATGCCAGACGCGAAGGTGACATTGATGATACCCAGGCCATTAAGGCCGAGACGATGAAGTTGTTGGGTAATGCAGCCTATGGCAAGACCCTAACCAATAAGGCCAAACATACAGATGTATCTTACTGTAAGAGTGCTGATACAACCAAGTTAGTGAACAATCCCTTGTTTAAGAAATTGACTCCACTGACCGACGATATCTGTGAGGTTGAATGCTTAAAAAAGAGGACAGTATGGGATCTCCCTTTACAGATAGGCTTTTTCGTTTACCAGTACGCCAAATTAAGAATGTTAGAGTTTTATTATGATTTCATAGATACATTTATTGATAGGCAAGATTTTCAGTTATGTGAAATGGATACAGACAGTTTGTATTTAGCCGTTAGCACACCCACACTAGCCGAAGCCGTTAGACCACACCTTAGAGAAGAATACACTAAAGTCTATAATTCATGGTTCCCGGCCGAGACATGCCCCAGCCATGAAGTTAATGATGATACATGTCAGGCCTGTAAGAGTGTTAGAATCTATGAAAGGAGAACCCCTGGGTTATTTAAGTTAGAATATGAGGGGAAAGGAATGGTGTCCTTGTGTAGTAAAACATACCATTGTTACGGAGAGTACAATAAAACAAGTACAAAAGGACTCACCAAACAACACAATGCACACTTAAACAAAGACACATTTTTAGAGGTACTCGACACACAGACAGCTAGTGGGGGGACAAATGTCGGTTTCAAAATTCAAGACTCTGCTATGTACACATACACACAACACAGAAATTCTCTATCCTATTTATACATTAAAAGACAAGTACACCCAGACAATGTCACCACCTCACCGCTAGACATTTAGCGTTCACACCCTTGTCCTGCTGAGGTTGCTGCTTATTAATGTAAAATATGTATCATAAGATGGATATGTAAAGACTTTTGTGTGTTTACATAGCATTGTATTTTTTTTTTTTATATTGATGTACATATGTTTAAAAGCCTCATATAGCGTTGATTATGATTTACAAACTGTTGAGTGTTATGACAATAAAATTGCTTATGATTTGCAAAATGTTGAGTGAGTGTTATGACAATAAAATTACTTATGCTTTGTTACTTTATGTTATTGATTCTGTCCGTTGTTAACTGTCACATGTTTCCCCTGTTGGATTTTCATTGAAGACTATTTGTAAAAAGATTGAAAAGTTTTAATGTATTTTGTATTGAATGCGCTGAAAATATACATTGTGATATTACTACCATTGTCATATTTGTTGAATATATTTTGTACACTATTGAATATGTATCCCATAGTGGACTTGCTGAAAAATAAAAGAGGTATGAAAACCAATATTGCTTTGTTTGTTGTTTATTTCAGTGGTATGACTGTCGTTTTCATCTCTTTCTTGCCTTGTTTTCATGTCGTTTTCATACTGTGTTCATCTTTCTTGTTTCGTCGTGGTTTGTAGCATCAGGTTGTTTGTCATGTTGAATCAATGTTGAATGATTTCAAAGCTGTGGACCAATTGAGACAGACAAAACACACACAGTGGTACAGTGAGACAAGAACAATATCACACAAGAACAGAGACATACACACACGTACATTACCACAAAGAGATACCAATACATTGGCCTACAACAGATCTACAAACATATACAATAATGGAACCAAAAAAAAAAAAATAACAAAGTCAAAGTTTTTCGTTTTTTCTTTTTTATTTTCATAGACGAATAGTTATACACGTTGTCTCTTCTTTCTTGGGTCCCCTAGTGTTATACAATTATCTGCTTGGTCATCGGTAGCTGGTCTCTTTGCTGGTGGGCTCTGCTCACACATCGGGCTATAGGTTGGTTGACCATTAAACAGCTGGCTGTCGGGTACATCAAACATATTGGGATAGTTGTCATTGGCTGTGTAGTTATCGCCTGCTGGGTAGGTTGACATCTGGTTATTTAAATCGTCACACATCTGGTAGGTTGGTTGAATACTGTAGACGGGATAAATGTTGGCGGCTTGGTAGTCTGGTTGGACTTGTACATCATTAGTGACTGGCTTGGCTTGAGCACGCTTAGTCCCTGGTTTACGTTGGTTAGTGAATTGTTTGACTTGAACACTGTTAGGACCTGGCACGGTTGCGAGTCTGTCAAAATCAGCTAGAATCCCACTTTGCATCGATATCAATTGCTCGTATTCCTGTCGAGTAAATGTCAGACCCTGCTTGGTGGGATACATTTTATCAGATTCACCAAAGAAGCGACGAACATGCAATGTAGTCGCACCTCTGAACGATGAAACAAATACTGCCTTGACACCATCCCCCACGGGTCTAACAGTTTCACCACCACGAGTCATATAGACGCAGTTGGCAGGCACGGTCTTGAGTTCGGTAGTCATCTTCGGTTCACAATAAGCGAGTGTTACCAACCACGGGTTTATATACCAGTAGTTGAACCACTGATAAACCGGTTTCAACGAGAACTATTCAAAACCAGTTGACCTACATTAACTGGCAACAGCTGCGTGACCTTTCTGGCCGGGCTGACTAATCGACCTACAAGCCGGTCATTGACCCTTTGTTTATTTGAAAACACCTGCAGAATACGCGGCATACTCGCCCCACGACATTTCCGCTTGATGAAATAGATAGCGTAAAGACCACAGGTGTTACTCAGTACATCCTGTAAGACACGCGTATTGTACATTAGCGGTCTAACCGAATGTTTCTCCACAAATTTTATTATGTCGGGATGTAAGGGTGGTAAACCAAAAGAATCAAAGTATTCATATTTGCCTAACCCGTCATAATACAGAGCAACCCAGTGGGACCCAGGTTGATTACTAGGGTCTGTGTTTACCACCAAAGCAACTGGTTTAGTTCTATCTATTTGTCTAGGCAACTGATCGCGAGCACATACTCTGATCTGGACCCGGCGAACATATCTATCAGCTAACAGTATGTGGGTAATCTGTTCTGTATCCATTATGAAGCGTAATCTGTTAGTACTTGTCTGGTCTTGGAAATTTCAATTATTCCTGCAAAATGTCTACGTCTACTGCGATCTCATAGCGGCAAGACCAGTCGGAGACGTCATGGTCCCACTACTAAGAACGGTCCCGATCATGAATCAGCTCTCGAACTCGGTGTTTCGCGCCTACGACAAACCCCACTATGTCCCACTGAGTCGGTACTCCTTCGACATGGTGGAAATCCTTTTAACCACCGATACGGGCACAACGATCTCATTTACAGCTGGAACTTCAGTGCTAACGCTACATTTTCGAACTCGGAAACAGTCAGACCTGGAATAATGGTGAAATACGTGGCACTACGTCGAAATCCCAAACTGTACGAAGACTTTTACTGCAACCAAGCTGGACATGGCATGCCAGTGTTTGTGGGTGGTCGGAGTCAGAGAGGACGTGGTATCGGTAGTTTCTTCAGTGGTCTCGGTCGCACGATTCTACCCTGGTTAAAGACAGGCGGTAAGGCCTTACTCAGAGAAGGTGTCGGTACCGGACTGAAAGTGGCCCAAGACGCCTTAGCTGGTAGGAATGTTGGGGAAGCCTTTAAAGAACACGCTAAGCAAGCCGGTCAGCGCTTACTGAAAGGAGCTGTCGAGCATGTTAGCCAATCAGGTAGCGGTATTAGAAGAAAGAGACGGGCAGCGCCACCTGGTAAACCTAGTAAACGTATAAAACTAACCCCCGCAGCTCGCCGAGCTCATAAGAAGAAGTATTCGGATATCTTCGCATAATGGCTCTGATTCACCCCAACTCTTGTGAGTGTCTTCATTCTGGTCTGGATCTGTTCACTGTACCTCCCACACAGACGGCGGTAGAAGAGGGGCAGTGTGTGGAGATACACCCACTCGCGTCACTAGCTCCAGGCGCACCTATAGAATTTACCATCTCAGGTGCCAGTGAAGAGTATCTGGACCTGTTTAATACTTTCTTACACGTCAGAGCTAAAGTCACACTACCCAATGGTGACAAACTACCACCCACGGCCGACGTCGCTCCAGTCAACTATTACCTCCACAGTCTGTTTTCTCAAGTAGACGTCTCACTCAACGACACGCTAATCACCCCCAGTGAAAATACATACCCGTATAGAGCCTACTTGGAGGCCACCCTGAACCACGGAGAGGAAGCCAAGAAAAGTCATCTCTCAGCAGCCCTCTATTACTATGATACAGCCAAGTTTCTCCATGAGACTCAAGGTGATAACAACAAAGGATTAAAAACAAGACGAGAACTAGCCAGTGAGAGTCAAGAAATAGATATGATGGGTCGACTACACACCGACATTTTTGTGCAAGACCGCTACATGATAAACGGTGTGGATGTGAAAATTAAGCTGACCCCTTCGAAATCCACCTTTAACCTCTTGGCCCCCGACGGTGCTGTTGGTTATTCATCTATTATAACACATGCCACTCTGGTGGTTCGTAAAGCCAAACTAAATCCGGCCATCGCTCTCGCCCATGAGAAAGCCTTGATGAGAGCCAACGCGAAACTACCGATCAAGCGTGTGGCATTGAAAACACTAGCTATCCCACAAGGAATGCTATCTCATACCCAAGACAATCTGTTTATGAGTCAAACACCCACTCGTATAGTGATTGGTCTTATTACATCAGCCGCCTTTAACGGTACCTTCAAGGCTAATCCTTATAATTTTCAAACCTTTGGACTGACGTATCTGAACGTAACTGTCGATGGACGATCGGCCACCAGCAAACCGTTAACCATTGACTTTGAACGTAATCAATACGTACGAGCCTTTTTTGGTACCAATCTAGCCATGGGTCTGGTGGGTAAAGACGCCGGTAATTCAATTGATTATACACAGTATAAACATGGCTATACTCTGTATGCCTTTGACTTGAGTCCCAGTTTACTAGACGGAGATCAGTTTGAAATGCCGAGGACCGGTCCTCTAACACTGGAATTTAAGTTTAATACACCCACCCCAGAACCATTACAAGTTATCGTCTACGCCGAATAGTTGAAGTCCAGTGAGAAGTCCTGATCGTTCGGGTCCACACCGATTGACGGACGTCAGTCGCGGCGATTGGGCAATCTTGAGCATAGCCTACGATGGGTGACGTTGTGGTATTCTGTTGTGATAATTTGGCTGTGTCCAGCGTGTGCCGCGTGGTTACACACCCACTTCACACGCCAGTGATCCGGGGCTTGTTTCCGGAGCCGGTCAGGGATATGCACTACTGACGAGCTCAAACGAGAGCGAAACTCGAGTATAGTGCTTCCATATTGACGTGGATAGGCCTTAGGTTCATACCGGAGTGCGATCAGCGTTGCCAGTAGTGGGTTGTGCTCAATATTTAAATTTCAAATCCCGAAACAACCAAATAAATCAATTTGACTATTGCTGACAGGATTTTAGTAGGCTTGGTGGTCCTTGCCAGTGAGAAGTCCTGATCGTTCGGGTCCACATCGATTGACGGACATCAGTCACTGCGATTGGGCAATCTTGAGCATAGCCTACGATGGGTGACGTTGTGGTATTCTGTTGTGATAATTTAGCTGTGTCCAGCGTGTGCTGCGTGGTTACACACCCGCTTCACACGCCAGTGATCCGGGGCTTGTTTCCGGATCCGGTCAGGGATATGCACTACTGACGAGCTCAAACGAGAGCGAAACTCGAGTATAGTGCTTCCATATTGACGTGGATAGGCCTTAGGTTCATATCAGAATACGATCAGCGGTGCCAGTAGTGGGTTGTGCTAAATATTTAAATTTCAAATCCCGAAACAACCAAATAAATAAATAGGATATTCATTCATTCATTCATTCATTCCGTAGTATACCTTTTGCAGAATTACGCTCCCATAACAACCTTCCGGGAAATCTCTCTATCATAAGCAAGATGTCTTGCATCCGATACATCCATCGGGAGATCATCCGCCACATCCTGCACCCATCTTCTCTTTGGTCTTACTCTTCCCCTTTTCCCAGGCAAATACCCCTCCATTATTTTTCTCTCCAAACTTTCGTGACGTTTCAAGTGACCACAATATTACATTTTTTGTTTGTTTTATCGTCTTTAATAGTCAACTTTCTTCAATATTTAGCTCTTGAAGTATGGATGCATTTGTTCTTTTCTTTAAATAGTATATGCAAACATAAATACCTGAACACTTCCTTACCTGACAACTAGGTAAGGGCACATATCATCAGCATGTAGCATGTTGTTCTAATCACAGCCTATGGCAGAAATTATGTGACCATTCAACAATTATGCTAGCTTGTTGTTATGATAATCTGTAAAGCCCTAAATGGAAAAAAAATAATAAGAAAATAAACAAGCTAAGAACCATTTTATTATTTCTTATCGTGTGCATAATACATTGTTTTGATTATTCTTCTTCCTTTTCTTCTTCTTTCGTTCGCCTGAAATATGCTTATAACTGCAATGTTGTCTCTTGTATGGATCCAACAGTCTTTTTTAGTTCATTCATCGGTCCATAGAGTTTATCCTCCACTGTTGTCTCTCTAGGCCAGAAGGTTCGCCTGGATATGTTGTAGTTTTTGCAATCCTGGAGTATGTGCTCTGCTGTCTGCGACGCCAAACCACATGTGCACATAGCTGAGTCACCAATCTTGAATTTTGTATACATGTGGTTGCGTAATCTATTGTGTCCTGTTCTGGGGCTCAGAAGAATGACCTGTTCTGGTCTGTCCATAACGTGGTAGTCGTCTTAAGTAAGGTTTGGTGGCCTTCTGACTGATTTGATCATTCTTTTCTTTTGGTGGTATGTAATAGGCACATCAGGTTGTTCTTCTTTTGCTCCTTCCTTAGCCAATCGATCAGCTCTGTCGTTTCCGGAGACTCCACAGTGGGATGGTATCCACTGTATGGTGATCTTATGCTGACTGCTAAGTTCAGAAAGTAGTGTCCTCAGAACTGGCAATTTCCCAGACAGAAGCGCCTCTATTACGGATTTTGCATCTGTCAATATCACCACAGGTTGTGTACCATGGCTGGTATTTTGTAATTTCTCTGTGGCTATCTTGATTGCCTCAATTTCAGCATCATAGTTATGGCAGTACTTTCCTGTTGGAATTCTGGCCGTGTCTCTAGTATTATTTGGGTATTCTATGTACACTCCCGCTCCTCCATTTCGAACAGCATTTTGTGCCGACCCATCTGTTTAAACTCGGATCCATAGGTCCTGTGGGTATTCGTCATCAAGGAAGCTGAGAGTGGCTGTTCTGCGCTGTACACTGTTCTGTTCTTCCTTGTCAAATATCCCTCTCACTTTTGACTGGATTTTTAGCGATATTCTATGTTCATCTTTCCACGGGGTTCGCTCTGGAATGGTTGTCAGGGGGATACCAACTGTGGGAAGATCGATGGTTTCTCTGCAGAGTTGTTTGGCCTGGTGGATGAAACTACTTCTTTTCAACCGCCCCATAGCTAAGTTTTCAAATCCATTCTTCATAGGGTGGCCTGGCAAGCTGAGAAACTGTTCTGCTTGTATGAGTGTTTTTGTATCTCTGCGTTCTCTTAAAGCTTGTGTCCTCCCCATTTTCTCCATTGCTACTATAGGGGTTGATCTCCTCCCTCCTGTGATGACTCTAAGAGTTTGATTTTGCACCTTGTCCAGCTCCTGCAATGTAGTTTTTGATGATGAATACCACGCAGTTGACCCGTATTCCAAGTGTGTTCGTATGCTCTGTTGATAAACTTTGCTAAATATTTTCCCACTGGCTCCCCAAGTGGTTCCAGTTAGGTTTCTCAGGATGGCAATTTTCCTTCTGGTTTTGATTATAATAATTAGCTTTCGTATTAGCAATACGAAATCTGAGACACAGATTATGGTCGTCACTAGGAAGGACGAAATACCACAATGTAATATACAAGTAAATGGGAATATTCTTCAACAAGTGAGCAAGTACAATTATCTCGGAACAGTAATAACATCTGATGGGAGATGCCTTGAAGAGATTAGAACAAGAATCGCCATGGCAAAAGAAGCCTTTAGCAAGATGAAAAACATATTGACCAATAAAAAGATGTCAATTGAAACGAGAAAAAGAGTGTTGAGATGCTACATTGAACCTGTACTTTTATATGGATGTGAAGCATGGACAATGAGCAGTCAGGCTGAAAAACATCTGATGGCTGTAGAGATGTGGTTTCTGAGGAAAATGCAAAGAATACCATGGACAGCCAGAGAGACCAATGAACAAGTCCTTCAAGAAACAAATGAAGATCGTAAATTGATTAGAGAAATTAGACGTAGACAATCAAAATTGTTTGGGCATGTTATGAGAAGAAATGGATTGGAGAATTTGGTGACAACTGGTAAGATCGAGGGGAACAGACCAAGGGGAAGACCTAGAAGCAAGTACCTGGATGGCTTGGCCTTGTGGCATGGTCGAGACAGAAACACGGAGCTGATCCACGACTCTGGTGATCGAGTGAGATGGCAGAACATGACCGCCCACGCTTACCGGCATGGCACATGATGGATGGATGGATTAGCAATCCGATCTGTAGAAAATATACAGAAACAAGAATTTTGTATCTAATAAGCACTGACAGAGACATTTTAAAAAAAAAATCACATTTAGCTTTTAAACAATGATATAATCCTATGAAAGAATCTGAAGTAAAATCTATAATGCTAAATTTCTAACCAAACAATGCCTAAAAATCATGTTTTGTCAATTCATAGAGTCACCAAAACTAATTCGGAACTGTTATAACATCTGATGGGATTTGCATTAAATACATTACATCAAGCATCAATCAATCAATCAATCATGTGCCATGCCGGAAAGCGTGGGCGGTCATGATTCGCCATTCTTTCGTTTGATGGAAAACATACTGACAAATAAAAAGATGGCAATTGCAATGCGAAAAAGAGTGTTGAAGTGTTAATAGATTGTGTTTATTTATATAATTGTATACTGATTAGGGAAAACAGACGTAGACAGTTAATATTAATTTGCCTCGTTATGAGAAGAAATGAATTGGAAAACTTAATGACAACTTGGAAGATCGAGGGGAAGAGAACAAGGGAAAGGCTGAGCTAAACTGAGCTGAACAAGAACACTGAGCTGAACCATGTCTCTGGTGATCGAATAAGATGACGAATCATGGCCGTCCAAGCCTATAAGCATGGCACATGATGAATGAATGATTAATTATATGGATTTGAATTGTGCACAATTATATGGATGTGAATCGTGTAACGTAAGCAGAAAACCTGGCAAACATCTGATGGCGGTGGAAATGTAGTTTGTGAAGAAAATGCAAAGGATGCCATGGTGAGACCAAAAAGAATTAACAAGCAAGTTTTACAAGAAACAAATGAAAACAGAAAACTGTTTAGAGAAATTTGACGCTGACAGTCAAGATTCTTTGGACACTTAATGAGAACACAGAAATAAACTAGAAATGGTAGTAACAGTTGGAAAGACTGGAGGGAAAGGAATAATGGCAAGGAAGAGAGATACATATCTCGATGGTTAGACCACATGGCATAATCGAGACAAGAACACATTGCTTATCCAAGACTGGCGACCGTGTGAGATGGAGTATCATGATCACCCATGCTTGTCGGTATGGCACATGCTGATGACCAACAAATAAACAAAAATAGAAAGTGGTCAGGCTTAGCTTCATAGCCCCTATACGGAGACCCCAAATGTCCTTGCTTATCTCGGCAATGGTCTGGATGCTGTTTTCTTTGTGTATCAAAGCAATAGTCAGGAATCAATCCCTATCATTGGCTGCATACTCTTCTTGTTCTTTCTTTCTTTCTTTCTTTTTTGTCTTTGTTTATTGTTGTTTGTTTTGTTTAAGTACACATTTGATGATAGAGGTTTGATAACAGTGAAAAACATATGATGAAACAGCTGCGATTCGTATGACCAAACCACTGTTGTATAAACAAACAGTCGTGATTTCCGTTTAAATTAAAGTGGTACACATTTTAAATTACGATGAGAATATGTGTGTTGTAATTTCAGCTTGAAGGATTCATTGATTTGCTTGTTGTGTGACTTCTGACACTTGAAAAAAATGCAAAGAAATATGCCAGATAATAATCTGTGCAAACTTTTGTTTGTGTCTTCGGTATTCAAAAACATAAACTGGCAAAATACGTGAGGCAGGTAAACTGCATTGTGGGTGACATGGTTAAATACGTGAGGCAGGTAAACTGTAGGGTGGGGAACATGGTTAAATACGTGAGGCAGGTAAACTGTAGGGTGGGGAACATGGTTAAATACGTGAGGCAGGTAAACTGTAGGGTGGGGAACATGGTTAAATACGTGAGGCAGGTAAACTGCAGGGTGGGGAACATGGTTAAATACGTGAGGCAGGTAAACTGCAGGGTGGGGAACATGGTTAAATACGTGAGGCAGGTAAACTGTAGGGTGGGGAACATGGTTAAATACGTGAGGCAGGTAAACTGTAGGGTGGGGAACATTGTTAAATACGTGAGGCAGGTAAACTGCATTGTGGATGACATGGTTAAATACGTGAGGCAGGTAAACTGTAGGGTGGGGAACATGGTTAAACACGTGAGGCAGGTAAACTGTAGGGTGGGGAACATGGTTAAATACGTGAGGCAGGTAAACTGCATTGTGGGTGACATGGTTAAATACGTGAGGCAGGTAAACTGCATTGTGGGTGACATGGTTAAATACGTGAGGCAGGTAAAATGCATTGTGGGGAACATGGTTAAATACGTGAGGCAGATAAACTGCATTGTGGGTGACATGGTTAAATACGTGAGGCAGGTAAACTGTAGGGTGGGGAACATGGTTAAATACGTGAGGCAGGTAAACTGTAGGGTGGGGAACATGGTTAAATACGTGAGGCAGGTAAACTGCATTGTGGGTGACATGGTTAAATACGTGAGGCAGGTAAACTGTAGGGTGGGGAACATGGATAATACATGAGGCAGGTAAACTGTAGGGTGGGGAACATGGTTAAATACGTGAGGCAGGTAAACTGCATTGTGGGTGACATGGTTAAATACGTGAGGCAGGTAAACTGTAGGGAGGGGAACATGGTTAAATACGTGAGGCAGGTAAACTGTAGGGTGGGGAACATGGTTAAATACGTGAGGCAGGTAAACTGCAGGGTGGGGAACATGGTTAAATACGTGAGGCAGGTAAACTGTAGGGTGGGGAACATGGTTAAATACGTGAGGCAGGTAAACTGCAGGGTGGGGAACATGGTTAAATACGTGAGGCAGGTAAACTGCATTGTGGGTGACATGGTTAAACACGTGAGGAAGGTAAACTGTAGGGTGTGGAACATGGTTAAATACGTGAGGCAGGTAAACTGTAGGGTGGGGAACATGGTTAAATACGTGAGGCAGGTAAACTGCATTGTGGGTGACATGGTTAAATACGTGAGGCAGGTAAACTGTAGGGTGGGGAACATGGTTAAATACCTGAGGCAGGTAAACTGCAGGGTAGGGAACATGGTTAAATACGTGAGGCAGGTAAACTGCAGGGTGGGGAACATGGTTAAATACTTGAGGCAGGTAAACTGTAGGGTGGGGAACATGGTTAAATACGTGAGGCAGGTAAACTGTAGGGTGGGGAACATGGTTAAATACGTGAGGCAGGTAAACTGTAGGGTGGGGAACATGGTTAAAAACGTGAGGCAGGTAAACTGCAGAGTGGGGAACATGTTTAAATACGTGAGGCAGGTAAACTGTAGGGTGGGGAACATGGTTAAATACGTGTGGCAGGTAAACTGTAGGGTGGGGAACATGGTTAAATACGTGAGGCAGGTAAACTGTAGGGTGGGGAACATGGTTAAATACGTGAGGCAGGTAAACTGCAGGGTGGGGAACATGGTTTAATACGTGAGGCAGGTAAACTGTAGGGTGGGGAACATGGTTAAATACGTGAGGCAGGTAAACTGTAGGGTGGGGAACATGGTTAAATACATGAGGCAGGTAAACTGTAGGGTGGGGAACATGGTTAAATACGTGAGGCAGGTAAACTGTAGGGTGGGGAACATGGTTAAATACGTGAGCTAGGTAAACTGTAGGGTGGGGAACATGGTTAAATACGTGAGGCAGGTAAACTGCATTGTGGGTGACATGGTTAAACACGTGAGGCAGGTAAACTGCAGGGTGGGGAACATGGTTAAATACGTGAGGCAGGTAAACTGTAGGGTGGGGAACATGGTTAAATACGTGAGGCAGGTAAACTGTAGGGTGGGGAACATGGTTAAATACGTGAGGCAGGTAAACTGTAGGGTGGGGAACATGGTTAAATACGTGAGGCAGGTAAACTGCAGGGTGGGGAACATGGTTAAATACGTGAGGCAGGTAAACTGTAGGGTGGGGAACATGGTTAAATACGTGAGGCAGGTAAACTGCAGGGTGGGGAACATGGTTAAATACGTGAGGCAGGTAAACTGCATTGTGGGTGACATGGTTAAACACGTGAGGAAGGTAAACTGTAGGGTGTGGAACATGGTTAAATACGTGAGGCGGGTAAACTGTAGGGTGGGGAACATGGTTAAATACGTGAGGCAGGTAAACTGCGTTGTGGGTGACATGGTTAAATACGTGAGGCAAGTAAACTATAGGGTGGGGAACATGGTTAAATACGTGAGGCAGGTAAACTGTAGGGTGGGGAACATGGTTAAACACGTGAGGCAGGTAAACTGCAGGGTGGGGAACATGGTTAAATACGTGAGGCAGGTAAACTGCATTGTGGGTGACATGGTTAAACACGTGAGGCAGGTAAACTGCAGGGTGGGGAACATGGTTAAATACGTGAGGCAGGTAAACTGCAGGGTGGGGAACATGGTTAAATACGCGAGGCAGGTAAACTGCAGGGTGGGGAACATGGTTAAATACGTGAGGCAGGTAAACTGCATTGTGGGTGACATGGTTAAACATGTGAGGCAGGTAAACTGCAGGGTGGGGAACATGGTTAAATACGTGAGGCAGGTAAACTGCAGGGTGGGGAACATGGTTAAATACGTGAGGCAGGTAAACTGCAGGGTGGGATACATGGTTAAATACGTGAGGCAGGTAAACTGTAGGGTGGGGAACATGGTTAAATACGTGAGGCAGGTAGACTGCATTGTGGGTGACATGGTTAAACACGTGAGGCAGGTAAACTGCAGGGTGGGGAACATGGTTAAATACGTGAGGCAGGTAAACTGCATTGTGGGTGACATGGTTAAACACGTGAGGCAGGTAAACTGCAGGGTGGGGAACATGGTTAAATACGTGAGGCAGGTAAACTGTAGGGTGGGGAACATGGTTAAATACGTGAGGCAGGTAAACTGCAGGGTGGGGAACATGGTTAAATACGTGAGGCAAGTAAACTGCAGGGTGGGGAACATGGTTAAATACGTGAGACAGGTAAACTGTAGGGTGGGGAACATGGTTAAATACGTGAGGCAGGTAAACTGCAGGGTGGGGAACATGGTTAAATACGTGAGACAGGTAAACTGTAGGGTGGGGAACATGGTTAAATACGTGAGGCAGGTAAACTGCAGGGTGGGGAACATGGTTAAATACGTGAGGCAGGTAAACTGCATTGTGGGTGACATGGTTAAACACGTGAGGAAGGTAAACTGTAGGGTGTGGAACATGGTTAAATACGTGAGGCAGGTAAACTGTAGGGTGGGGAACATGGTTAAATACGTGAGGCAGGTAAACTGCATTGTGGGTGTCATGGTTAAATACGTGAGGCAGGTAAACTGTAGGGTGGGGAACATGGTTAAATACGTGAGGCAGGTAAACTGTAGAGTGGGGAACATGGTTAAATACGTGAGGCAGGTAAGTTGCAGGGTGGGGAACATGGTTAAATACGTGAGGCAGGTAAACTGCATTGTGGGTGACATGGTTAAACACGTGAGGCAGGTAAACTGCAGGGTGGGGAACATGGTTAAATACGTGAGGCAGGTAAACTTCATGGTGGGGAACATGGTTAAATACGTGAGGCAGGTAAACTGCAGGGTGGGGAACATGGTTAAATACGTGAGGCAGGTAAACTGCATTGTGGGTGACATGGTTAAACACGTGAGGCAGGTAAACTGCAGGGTGGGGAACATGGTTAAATACGTGAGGCAGGTAAACTGCAGGGTGGGGAACATGGTTAAATACGTGAGGCAGGTAAACTGCAGGGTGGGATACATGGTTAAATACGTGAGGCAGGTAAACTGTAGGGTGGGAACATGGTTAAATACGTGAGGCAGGTAAACTGCATTGTGGTTGACATGGTTAAACACGTGAGGCAGGTAAACTGCAGGGTGGGGAACATGGTTAAACACGTGAGGCAGGTAAACTGCATTGTGGATGACATGGTTAAACACGTGAGGCAGGTAAACTGCAGGGTGGGGAACATGGTTAAATACTTGAGGCAGGTAACTGTAGGGTGGGGAACATGGTTAAATACGTGAGGCAAGTAAACTGTAGGGTGGGGAACATGGTTAAATACGTGAGACAGGTAAACTGTAGGGTGGGGAACATGGTTAAATACGTGAGGCAGGTAAACTGCAGGGTGGGGAACATGGTTAAATACGTGAGGCAGGTAAACTGTAGGGTGGGGAACATGGTTAAATACGTGAGGCAGGTAAACTGCAGGGTGGGGAACATGGTTAAATACGTGAGGCAGGTAAACTGCATTGTGGGTGACATGGTTAAACACGTGAGGAAGGTAAACTGTAGGGTGTGGAACATGGTTAAATACGTGAGGCAGGTAAACTGTAGGGTGGGGAACATGGTTAAATACGTGAGGCAGGTAAACTGCATTGTGGGTGTCATGGTTAAATACGTGAGGCAGGTAAACTGTAGGGTGGGGAACATGGTTAAATACGTGAGGCAGGTAAACTGTAGGGTGGGGAACATGGTTAAATACGTGAGGCAGGTAAACTGCAGGGTGGGGAACATGGTTAAATACGTGAGGCAGGTAAACTGCATTGTGGGTGACATGGTTAAACACGTGAGGCAGGTAAACTGCAGGGTGGGGAACATGGTTAAATACGTGAGGCAGGTAAACTGCATGGTGGGGAACATGGTTAAATACGTGAGGCAGGTAAACTGCAGGGTGGGGAACATGGTTAAATACGTGAGGCAGGTAAACTGCATTGTGGGTGACATGGTTAAACACGTGAGGCAGGTAAACTGCAGGGTGGGGAACATGGTTAAATACGTGAGGCAGGTAAACTGCATGGTGGGGAACATGGTTAAATACGTGAGGCAGGTAAACTGCAGGGTGGGGAACATGGTTAAATACGTGAGGCAGGTAAACTGTAGGGTGGGGAACATGGTTAAATACGTGAGGCAGGTAAACTGTAGGGTGGGGAACATGGTTAAATACGTGAGGCAGGTAAACTGCATTGTGGGTTACATGGTTAAACACGTGAGGCAGGTAAACTGCAGGGTGGGGAACATGGTTAAATACGTGAGGCAGGTAAACTGTAGGGTGGGGAACATGGTTAAATACGTGAGGCAGGTAAACTGCATTGTGGGTGACATGGTTAAACACGTGAGGCAGGTAAACTGCAGGGTGGGGAACATGGTTAAATACGTGAGGCAGGTAAACTGTAGGGTGGGGAACATGGTTAAATACGTGAGGCAGGTAAACTGTAGGGTGGGGAACATGGTTAAACACGTGAGGCAGGTAAACTGTAGGGTGGGGAACATGGTTAAACACGTGAGGCAGGTAAACTGCAGGGTGGGGAACATGGTTAAATACGTGAGGCAGGTAAACTGCAGGGTGGGGAACATGGTTAAATACGTGAGGCAGGTAAACTGCATTGTGGGTGACATGGTTAAACACGTGAGGCAGGTAAACTGTAGGGTGGGGAACATGGTTAAAAACGTGAGGCAGGTAAACTGTAGGGTGGGGAACATGGTTAAATACGTGAGGCAGGTAAACTGTAGGGTGGGGAACATGGTTAAATACGTGAGGCAGGTAAACTGTAGGGTGGGGAACATGGGTAAATACGTGAGGCAGGTAAACTGCAGGGTGGGGAACATGGTTAAATACGTGAGGCAGGTAAACTGCATTGTGGGTGACATGGTTAAACGCGTGAGGCAGGTAAACTGTAGGGTGGGGAACATGGTTAAATACGTGAGGCAGGTAAACTGTAGGGTGGGGAACATGGTTAAATACGTGAGGCAGGTAAACTGTAGGGTGGGGAACATGGTTAAATAGATGTTCAGTAAAGGACCTGATACTTGATCATCATCATCTTTCACTTTAGCCGAGAAGCGTCTTGGGGAGAAATAGTTGATGTTCCAGCGTCCGTTGGGTGGCATTGTATAGTGTCATTCCGTGTGATTGTACAATCTACTTGATGTCTTCAGTCCATATTTCTCCTCTGGCGTCCTCTTGTTCTCGTATCAGATCTTCTGTGGTGTAGCTCTAGTGCTGGTAACTGGTGGTATTGCATTCTAACGAGATGGCCGATCCATTTGACCTTCTGCTTTTCAATATATGTTGATCCCACCGTCTGTCTGATAACACTATTTCTGTCTCGGTATCGGAAAGTTAAGTTGGTAGCTCTTCTCTAGCCCTTATCTCGCAGATGTTATATATATATATATATATATATATATATATATATATATATATATATATATATATATATATATATATATATATATATATATATATGTTTTAGAGTAGTGATATGCAGCTGGGGTAATGAACTGAGGTGCGCAAATGTGACACTCAGTCATATCTGACTAAGACCTGATTTGAGAAAAAATGAATAATGTATCTAATAATACTATATGATATATATAAACGATCTACCTTTGCATCTTTCGTCGTCCTGCGATCTATTTGCAGACGACTGTACAGTGTACACAAACGCTGAAAACTGTATTTTACTGGAGTCGTCTTTACAACAAGAATTAAATAATGTAGTTAGGTGCAGCTATTCAAACCGTATGCAAATTAACATCACTAGAACAAAATCAATGTTATTAACAACCAGACAAAGACTTCAAACTCTAAGCTCACACACATCACTTCAACTTCACATCGATAACATGCCAGTAGAAAGTGTAATTGAGCACAAAACATTAGGCCTAATCACTGATAGAAACATAACCTTTAATTCCCACGTTCAAGCGCTCATTAAACAAACAGCGAAAAAAGTCAACCAACTCGCCAAAATTAAAAACTTCCTTGATGAGGACACAAGGAAACTATTCTATACTTCTCATATACAGACACACTTTGACTACTGCTC
Source organism: Cepaea hortensis (assembly GCA_963921405.1). Taxonomy (NCBI): domain Eukaryota; kingdom Metazoa; phylum Mollusca; class Gastropoda; order Stylommatophora; family Helicidae; genus Cepaea; species Cepaea hortensis. Next base: position 66,963,245 of record OY992896.1, read on the forward strand.
TACAATCTGGGACGGCTGTTCTAATTCAAACACCAAGCGACTTTACTCACTCCAGAAACGGGCCATGAGTCTAATTTATAGCAAACATTTATATGACAATCCTAGCCTGTATAAACGCCTTCAGTTACTACCACTCCGCAAACGCCTGCTTTTCAATAAAGCTAAACTAATTCACAAAATCCTGCATCGAAATGCACCAAATTACCTTTGGCCATTGTTTAAATATAATGCTAGACACAGTAAACGTTTAAATATATTACACATTCCGAAGCCTAGGATTGACTTATACAAAACAAGCTTCCACAAACTTCCACAAGAAATCAAAAACATCACCAATCCCTATTCATATAATAGCAAATTATTCGAACACTATCTCAGTACGGATTACCTTCCCCCTTAATAATAGAGATAATAATAATAATAATAACAAAACCCTAGTATAACAGATTTTTCCTTATGAATAATGTGCGTGCAATTGTTGGTTGACTAGTGACTGCTGTTTCCATCGTTTATAAATTGTAATTCTGGTGGCGATCTGATGTGTTGACATTCTGGCATTGGCCGTATGCATGTATGCGTGCGTGTGCTTTTGGTTTGTCGGAACTGCTGTCTGATTGTGGCAAAGTAGATTAAAACATGGAGAAAGATATCCCTATTCGGAGAGACCAACTACTATAGAAAATCTGAAATGGCTAATAAGACTCCATAGGGGTGGAGACATGTCTTAGAGTGTGGTTCATATAGATATCAGAATAGATTTCCAGTAGAGGGTCAGGAGAGCCAGTAAAATCAACGCAGTCAAGAGAGGAGGAACTTCAATCTGGATAACTGGATGCGTATAGTCTCACCGCCACCTTTGCTTCCCTCTATAGTTGATGTCAAATTATATAACAGCATTACCTTTAACATCACTAAACCTTACATCAATCAACACGAAAAGATAAGAACACTTATTGTTGTACATTATGACAATTTAATGGGATAGCAAGGGGTAGAGGAGATATTATGTTCGTGTTGGCACAGCAGAAATTACACACATTAAAAACAAACAAACAAACAAACAAACAATGCATGAATAAAAACATTACACGACAACTAATTATCCCCTGTTATCACTAATAAAAGTTTCCAGAGTCCTTGTAAATTACATTACTAATATAGTCCCTTGCACCATTGTGTCTATTCTAACTGTTCATTGGGGTCTCTGTACACCCATGACTTGCAATGTTCGTTGGGGCACAATTAAGTCTAATACGAATGTCCACGGGATCCTCCAAAATATCTGGAGAATCGTCACAAAACATCTGGAAAATGTCCCTGGGATCTGGATTCTACAATGTGACAGCTAATGTTTAAGTATTTCTTGTGTTTGCCCCTCCATCAAAAATGTGCTGTTTTTCTCCACGGCGGATTTTCTATAAGTCAAAATGGATTGCGTAGCTCCTAGTAGCATAATATGAGTCTTACTGGCCTTTCACCGGCCTGCTAAAAATATAACAGTTTTCAAACCATGAAGAGTGACTTATAGGAATAACAAAATTATATGTATTATTATGGCAAAGCTAGAAAATTAGATTATAAAAATGTATTGTGCAAAGAGAAAACTATGTATGATAATTATGATTGACATACGGTATGCAGATTTATATTTTTGCATTTATAACATAAGGAACTTGTAAATGACTGCAAATGATGATTTAAAAGGAAATTAAAGAACAAAAGAAACATAGTTCACATATTAAAAATATGTTTATATGGAATAAAGTCCCTTTACATTATAAATTGTATTATCCCATGTCTTAATTTAGTTTATGTGTCTTCCGTTTGTTTATGTGGTCTCCCACGAAGGTGTTATAAATTAGGTGACCACTTAACAATCATGCTAGCCTGTTGTTATGATAATCTGGTTATGCTCTAAATAAGGAAATAAACAATGTAAATACCATCATAATAATTGTTGTCATTTGAATAATAATGTTTATTAGCTAATTAATGTTAGTAGTAGCAGTCAGATGGGTAGAAAATATAAAGGAAAAGAAATATTGTCCCGAATAAACACTGTTAAGTCCTTTGGCGTGTTTATGCTTGTGGCTACGGTTTGCATTCGCATTTTTCTCATGTTTGATTGGTACTACATAGTTCCGTCGCCCTGCTACTGTGTGAGTGCGTGGCGCGACATTGCAGCTGTGAGATTGGCGTAGAATGCGTTTACATCTGTCCGCTGTTGCATGTGAACTGCATATTCGGAAGAATGGCCGGCTGTCGCTGAATTGACTGGTTTGCCTTTTCGGTTCACCGAGTGCATTTTTCAGGAGACTCCTGGGAGTTATCGCCGGAGCTACGGAGTTCGTGTTTTGTGCGAAACTTTCGGCGGGTCGGCGGGTTTCCTGTGGAAAGAGACCGAGACATGTGGGATAAAACCCGGGTCAATGAAGTTTTTCCGGTTACAGCCGATTCCATGGACGATGAACTGTATTCTTCGTTGAAGACTTTTGTGTTGGCATTCTGGCGGCGACATTATGCACAGTGTATCTATGCGGGCTGTTGGCTTGCCGAGACTCCTGTCTGTTCCACTTTTCACATAGGGCGGTGAGGAGCATTTTGTGTGATATTCACTTGCATAGGAACGGAGAATAATGGGGACGACTCGTTGCTGTGATGTTGGAACCGCGACAAACTAACTAACACGTATAAATCAATGAAGGTAACAGCAGTAAAATCTATAAAGCTACATGTCTCACAAATAAATGCCTAGAAAGATTTGCTTCGTCAATTCATAGAATGAATTAGCACAAGTATTTCTTGTCAATTCGTAGAACGAAACCTATTTAAAACCAAATAGTTTATTACCGGTCTCCCTGGCGACATTGTTATTAATCCCGCATATCCACGTGGGGAAAACAGCAGCTGCGAGAATCGGCAGCGATTCGCGCCGCGCTGGTAACTTACGGGGGTATGTAAAAAGGTAGTTCAGAAAGCAATGGCAAACTACTGAACGTAAAACTTGCCTTGAACATCAACAGCAGCTGAAAAATGCTAGTGTTGACTGCAACTTCCTGTAAGAGATATGCAGCATTTTAAAAAAAATGTTTATTGCATTTATTATGTAAGTAAACGATTAATTTACTCATCCTCCTTTGATAGGAGGCGACCATTGGGGTTCATCACCTTGATGGTCAACTATTGGGCACGCTCAACACTGTCTGTCCGCTTCCTGGTGGAGACACTCAGGCCAATCTCAGCTGAGAATGTTCGGTTCTGCATCAGAAGCACTTCCAGTTCCTAGACATTGTGAACGAGGAATTTCTTGGATCCATCGGAGCAGACGAGATGGCACTTCTTCCAGGTACCGCAACCAATGTTTGACATCTCTTACTGACCCTTGCACCTCCTCCTGACTAATGGTAACACTTGAAGGCCTGTAAACGGCCTGCCAAAAATGTAATATCTTTAAAGTGATGAGTCCGTAGTATCACAAAGTCCCTAGGGTGAGGGGAGCTATTGCTAAACTCTATACCAGTGTTTCCCAACGTGGGGCCCACGCCCCACAGGGGGGCAATTTGACTGTTAAGGGGGGCAATTCGAAAATGGAAGAAATCGGCTGAATATAACAAAACGGGGAGACTTGAGACTGAAGTTAATTAAATTGGAACCTGAATAAGATCTCTTTGCAGCAAGCATCAAGCGCAAGGATCTCACTAAATTTAAATAATAAATAATTACTAATAATTAAAATAATATAGAAAAATCTTTCATTAAAATTATTTTGTACTTGAATTTCAGTTCTCCATTATATGTTTTGAAAATTTACTTACTGTGTTTGCTCAATAATTACCTAGTGATTTCTTCCTAAAACCTATCATTCAAGTTTCTTTAGTGAACATTTCAATTTTTGAATATTAAAAATAATGTATATGTTGAGGGGGGGGGGGGCATGATGAAAGATTGTGTTCAGTAAAGGACCTCATATTTGATCATCACCACGTTCCACTTTTCCCGTTAAGCGTCGTGGGGAGAAATAGTTGACGTTCCAGCATCTGTTGTTTCGCCCAGGATCGTGACATATCTTGTGATTGTACAATCTATATTATGTCGTCAATTCATGTGTTTTTCCTCTCGTGTTCTCTTGCTCTCGTATCAGATATTCTTTGGTGTAGCGCCAGTGTTGGTAACTGATGGTATTGAATTCTAACGAAATGGCTGATGCCTTTGATCTTTTGTCATTCAATATATGTGGCTCAAGATGTTGATCCCACTGTCTGTCTGATAACACAATTTCTTTCTCGGTATCGGAAAGTTGGCAGCTCTTCTCTAGCCCCCTAATCTCGTAGATATTGATTTTGTTTATGATTTCGATGCTGCCCAAATTTTACATTGGCATCGTAGGATTGGTGTGAATATTATATTAATTATCTGTCGATTTGCTGATATAAGTATATTTGAATGTTTCTGTATGGGTGATATTTATATACAAGTTTACTTGCTTTTTGAGATCTGACTTAGATTTCTCGAAATCAGGTGTCAGTAGTTAGCAGGTTTTGCCTTAAGAATAATATATGTGCAGCTGTTGGTTCTCTAGTGACTGTTGTTTCCATCGACGATAAACTGTAATTATAGTGGCGGACTGTTGTGTTGGCATTCTGTCAGTGGCCTTATGCATGTACGCATATGTGTGCTTTTGGTTTGTCGGTACTGTTTTCTGTTCCACTTTTCACAGTGAGAAGCATTATATGTGATGTTCAGTGACACAGGAACGGAGGATTATGGGGTGACCCTTTGTGGTTAAGTTTCAACCACGAATATCGACTATTGTACGGTATATAAATGTGGACAACGAATAAACAATCCAAAGATAAAACTGAAGATTTCACAATTTGGAAATATTGCCGAATAGAAGGAACGTGATGGCAGAAGAAGAGAAGAAATAAAGCTCTAGTAAAACTGTGATTGAAGAAAACATCACTGAATGATAACAACGTCAGATAATTAAAGTACTCCAGGTCTATACGGAAGAACCCAACATTTAAAAAAAAAAGATTTTACAGAAGAAAGCGCGTAGGTGAATCGTGCTCAAGGAAGACATCGCCACAAGTAAATGGACAATATCAACACATGGACTGCAAGAGTCCTGTATGAATTCACGTTGAAGAATCTGGACAATGTGTTGTAAACTCGCTACATCCAACCCTCTGTAAAGATGTGACACTTGATGATGATACTAATATTTGAATTAAGATTTGCTCATATTCTTTGAGAATGCCATGTGAATGAGAAAGCTGGAGTTTTCGTCACAACGGGAAAGTTGTAGGGAAGAAGAAGCAGGGTAAGAACAGGCGAGAATGTTCTGCTCAGTTTGACATTTTTGAAAGCAGGAATATCAGTATCATAAATGGTTGCCAGCACATAAGTCAGAAGGTTGTGGAGAGGATGGTCGCCAAAGCCAGACGGCATGGACTTTAAGGAGAGGAGAATAATCGCCTATTTTGATCGATACAAAACATGTGTTAAGTCTTGGCTAAGATCCTCAGCCAAATACATAATTTATTTGTGAGGCTTTCTTCACCTAAGTTATGAATAGATGGCAAATATCAAAATTGCTCTATATGAAAAAAAAATATGTACGCGAACATATACATTATGGTTACCCATCTTTCGTGAAATGCTGCCTTGTTACGGACTCGACACGTGTGTAGAAAACGCGTCATCGAATGGTGGTAGAAGAGAACATGTGGAACTCCGTTCTGGTCAGGAACAAGGTATTCGAAGACAATATTAGAAGGTGTAGTGGTGAGGGAGGGTCAATCATATATTCCCACACAAAGCCATAGCAAAATACAGGAGGGAAAGAAGAGGGTGTCCATGTGAGCAACAATGATACCTGTAAATGAACTGATCAACAAGTGAGGGAGTATGCATTCTGAGACGATGTAATCGTTTATCTCACTTCTTTTTAAAGCCCACGTCGGTCGGCGAAGGTAATCATGTCTGTGCACAAACTTCTGTCTCTTGTGCTGCCACTCACTTCTGGTGTAGATGTTCTCCATGTCATGATGTGAAACTGCCTGGCATCTTTTCTTGTGTTCTCCCCCAGTCGCTTCTCAGCTATAACTTTCCCGCTGTGACAACATACTGCAACGTTCAGTTTCTTGTGACACGCCCGAGTGTCTGGAATCTGAATATCAGGATGTGAGCAAACGCTAAAAGGTCACCCAGGAAAGTCCGGCTCAGAGAAGTGTGAGGAACGTACTAGAAGCGAAGCACTCGTCGAGTGTGGGGGTGGGGGTGGGGGGGGGGTGGGGGGTGGGGCTGTGGGGGGTGGATGCTTCTGACGACCGGTGATCTCATGTTCTGTTTTCTCTGCGGTGTAGCTTCAATCACTAAACAAGGTTTGCGCAGGTGCGAGTATTACAACTTGAATCTTATTGGCCTGTCAGCGGCCTGTCAAAAATATATATAAAAAGCAAACAATGCGCCTGTTTTATTCGTGTAACATCTAAATAATATATAACATTATATCGAAATTAAAAATGTAGATTATAAAAATTTATTGTGCAAAAAAGAGAGCTAAACAATATAAACAATGTTGAACATACAGTATGCATTTTTCTACTGTACATTTATGTTTTAGAGTATTTGTAAATGAAATTAACGAAAAATTAAGAAAATAATTAACAAAACTGTAAATATTATAAATATGTTAGATGCAATTAACTCCCTTTAAATTATTAATTGTTATCTCCCATGTCTTAAATTATTTTATGTGTGTCAATTTGTTTATGTGGATTCCCCCGAAGTTGTTTGAACAGAGATGTTTATATATTCGGTGACCACAAAACAATTATGCTAGAGCCTGCTGTTATAAAAATCTATATATACTCTAAAAAAAAATAATGAAATAAACAAGGGAAGTATCATTTTATGATTTCTTGTATGCAAAATAATATTTTGTTTTGATGACGATATGATTAGCGTTAGTAGTAGTAGTAGCAGTCAAATCGGTAGAAATTATAAGTAAAAGGGAATATTGTTTCGAATATACACAGCTAGAGACATATTTTAATAAAATCAAGTTTAGCATTTGTAGAAGGATATAATCCAATGAAGGTAATTGCAGTAACTTATGTAATGCTAAATTTCCAACAACAACAAATTCCCAGAAAATCATGTTTCTTAAATGCACAGAGTGAAAGGTACACCTCTCTCTCATCAATTGATAGCATGAATCAGTACAACTATCTCTCGTCAATTCATAGCGTGAATCGGTACAATTATCTCTTGTCTATTCAAAGAGTGAATCGGTACAACTATCTCGGAACTGTCATAACATCTGATGGGAGGTGCATTAAAGACATTAGATCACGCGTCGATATGGCAAAGACACATTTTGTATGATGAAAAACATACTGACCAAAACACAAAAAAATGTCAACTGCAACGAAAAAAACATTGTTGAACATCGTGTACAATATATATATATATGGATGGAATAGTGTACAGTAAGCAGAGAAGCTGGCAAACATCTGATGACAGTGGAGATGTACTCTCTGAGGAAAATGCAAAATATACCATAGGCAGACCAAAAAGCCAATGAGCAAGTCCTACAAGAAATAAATGAAAACAGTGACTGAGTAGAGATATTAGATGTAGATACCCAATATTCTTTGGATACGTTATGAGAAGAAACAAATAAAATAGACAATGTAGTAACAGTTGGATACATGTCGGGGAAAGAGCAAGGGGAAGGCAGGGAAATAAATATATGTATGGCTAGACCAGACGGTATAATCGAGACAAGAACACATATCTGATGGTGGTCGTGTGAGGAGGGGAAACATTAGCTACCATGTTTATCGGCATGGCACATGATGATGATTAAGAAATCAACACAAATGGAAAGTGGGAAGGCTTAGTTTTATAGCTTCCATACGGAGACTTCCCATTCTTTGTTTACCCATGCAATGGTCTGTTAGAATTAATTGTCTTTGCTTATCAAAGCAATTGCCAGGGATCAATACCTATCAATGGCTACGTCTCTACTATTTTGTTTTAGTACTACTAAGATTTTATAATAAAGAAAAAACATATGCTGAAGCAGATGCGATTCGTAATCCCAACCAATGTTGATATTCCATTGAAAATTACCGTGGTAGACACTTTAAAATACTGTGGGAATATATGTGTTTCATATTTCAGCTTGGTATTCGTTCAAGATGGCGAAATATGACCGCTCACGCTAAGCGACATGGCATGTGATGATAATATTTCAGCTTGAATGATTCGTTGATTGGCTTGTGTGACTTCTGACACTTGAGAGATGCAGCGAAATATGCCTGCAGTAAACTGTGCAATTTACTGTTTGTGTCTTCAGTATTCAAAAACATTTACTGCCAAAATACGTGAGGCGAGTAAACTGGCCAAGGATCGACAATCCATTCGGAGGGGGCCATGATGAGAAGCTGCGTTCAGTAAAGGACCCGATACCTGATCATCATCATCTGCAGCTTTTGCCGTTAAGCGGCGTGTGGAGAATTAGTGTCTTCTTTAGCGTATCTCCAGTGCTAGTAACTGGTGGTATTGTATTCTAACGAGATGGCCGAACTATTTGATCTTCTTCTTTTCGATATATGTGGCTGAAGGTGTTGATCCCACTGTCTGTCTGATAACACCATTTCTTTCTCGGTATCGGAAAGTTAAGTTATCAGCTCCTCTCTAGCCCCTCATCTCGTAGATATTGATTGTACGTGTGGTTTAGATGATGTCCCAGTTTGACATTGGCAACATAGGGTTGGTTTAAATATGCTAGTCATTATCTGTCGTTGTGCGGACATAAGTATATTTGAATGTTTCAGTATGTGTGACAGTTATATATAAGCTCGATTGCTTTGTGACATCTGTCTTATATTTTTAGAAATCAGAGGTCAATATTTAACTGGTTTTGCCTTAAGAATAATGTGTGTACAACTGTCAGTTCTCTAGTGACTGTTTGTTTCCATCGACAACAAACTTTATTATAGTGGCGGACTGTTGTGTTGGCAGTCTCGCATTAGCCGTATGCATGTATGCGTGTGCGTGCTTTTGGTTTGCCGGAACTGCTGTCTGTTCCACTTCTCGCAGTGAAGAGTATATTGTGTGATGTTCACAGACACAGAAATGGAGCAGTATAGGGTGTCCCTTTGTCGTGAAGCTGGTACCACGACTAAGGTCTATTTTATGTTAGGAAACGTGGACAACGAAATAAAAGTCCAAGGATAAAACTGAAGATTTCAAAATTTGGAAATATTGTCGTATAGATGGATTGTGATAGCCGGGGAAAAGAAACACCAAAACTCTAGTAATAAGCAACCAAGCCACTTTATAAAATTAATGTGAATGGGAAGCCACGAGTGCATGTCAATAGTGTTTTTACCTATATCAATTAACAACAGATGACGGAAGGTGAGAGGCAGACATGAGTATGAGAGTGTAGACAAATACCTTTAACAATATGAAACACATTCTCCTGGAAATCAGAGTGTGAGCGCACGACAGGAGAATAACAAACGGGAAAATCCTCCTCCTGGAAGTGTGGGGAACGTAATCGACCGAGGTACTGGTCGAGAGGGGTGGGAGTGGGTGGGAGGTGTGACTGCTTCTGACGACTGCAGACCTGCTGTGACCTAGCCCAGCAGTGGGTTTTTAGCAATGAACGTGGATGGCGTATGTCCGTGTAAAAAGACATTTAAAAAAAAAATAAGGGCGCAATGTTTCACAGTGGCCAGTCTCCCCATGAGGTTCCACTTCCCCGTGTGTCATTCAGATGGCCACCCTACAATTGACCATGGCCAGATCAAGTGTAGATGACCACTCTTTGATCTTAGCCCAAAGCTCGATAATTTGAAGGCGATTGTTGTGGTTTTGCTTTTAATGAAGGCTCAGTGTTCCACACGGGCCAGAATCTTTCCATCAAACCCGCACGTCTCTGTGTGTCATTATGATGACCGCCTCTGAATGTGGCTCCTGGGGAGAACCAGTGCAGATAATACACTGATATTAGCCAAATTTTTTTTTAAAAACTTTTATTGAGTGTTAAAGTGGTTGCGAATTGTATTGTTTGTGTTTTTACAGAGCATTGCATGTGGACGTGTAGGTGACATATGCGCAAAAATACAAATATTTTATACATTTTAAACATTTCTACATTGAATTTGTTGTAGGGTAAAACCTTACAGAAACAACAGCATGATGATAGTGCACCGATATTATTTCCCCTGCCGCCTCCCTCTCCTGTCGGCTCTAAAACCTCCAATTCCATCACCCCCACTCGGTAATGATGAAACTGGCAGTATAAAAAGTCGAACCGATCGGAGATGGCGGCAGCAGCATCAGCAAACAAACGGTATCAAGATGGTATGAATGGGAGGTGTAAACAGTAGCGGTGTTTACAAGGCAGAAAGGGTAGTGGTTGCATTTATAATGTTTGTGTTGTTACATGCGTTCTGTGTGTTTAGTATTTGTGTAGGTGTGTTTACGGAGCATTGCATGTGGGCGTGTATGCTACGTGTGCATATTTTATTCATTGGGCATATTTACATGTGTAGGGGAGTAGATAGGGAGAAGGATACAACTTTCCATTTATGTTTCCATTGTCCCACTCTCACCCATTTGGACCCACTACTCTAATGGCCTCATCACTACACTCTGGTAATGATGGTAAGGGCATGGTAATTTTTGGAACCAAAAGGTGATTGTATCAGCAGAGGCAAACAAACAATTTTCAAACAAACCATGAACAAGGGAAAGTAGGGGGGGGGGGGGGGGTGATATATTAGCCAAAAGGTCGAGAAATAAAATAAAACAGCCACAGTTTATTTGGCCTTTCAAAGGCCAGTCAAAAATATAATTTATACAAACAATGTTGCTTATTTAGTAATATATGTATTATTTTTGAAAAGCAACGAAAGCATGCTATCAAAATGTGTTTTATATAAAGCAATGTAACTAAGTAATCTATCAGTTGTGTTAAAACGCTGTTAATTTTTCTCTAACGTGTATATTTTAAAATATTGTGAAATACCATTCATGGTTGATTTACAAATGAAACTAAAGAAAATTTAAAAACCTAATTGTCAAAACTGTAAGTGTTAGAAATAATTTTAGATTGGGTAATGCCCCTTAATATATTAAATCGTTATGTCCCTTGGTTTAATTTAAGTTTGTTGCTTTTGTTTATGTGACCTCCCCCGAAGTTGCAAGGAAAAAATTAAAACCATAGACGTATTGGAGAAATTAAACGTAGACAGTCAAGATTATTTGCACACGTTATTAATTAGGATAAAAAAAAAGAACTAGACAATTTAGAAACAACCTGCAAGATTGTGGTGGAAAGAACAAAAGGAAGGCAGAGAGATAAATATCTTGATGGATAGACCACATGACATAATCGAGACCAGAACACAACGCTGATCCACAACTCTGGTGATGGTGTGAGATGATTAAACATGGCCGAACATGATTATCTACATGACATGATCATGACAAACAAATCTATAGAACAGCATCCTCGGTGGTGCTACGGAGTTCGTGCACTGAGCTGAGTTTCTCCAACACTCAGGTTTGAGTTAGGAGGAGAACGGAGCACTTATGGGTTGCACCTGTGTGCCGTGATGTTGATCTGTCGACTAAACTAAACTAAACTAAACTAAACTAACTAACTCTATAGAAATTAAAAGTGGTAAGGCTTAGCTTTATAGAGTTCCCTCTGATAACGTTATGGAAGCTGTCGCTGGAGATACGGAGTACAAGCTTTGTGCGACGCTTGCGGCAGGCCGCTCTATGGAAAGACACCGAGACATATGGGATAAAACAAGTTGCAATGAAGTCAGCCCTGTCGCCTTTAAACCATGCATTCCTTTTTTATCCCGCTCTCTCCATCAAGTTTCGGACCTTGTGAGTAAGCGACCGCCGAATACAGAACACCTGTACCGCCATGAGGAACAGTATGAGCGAAGTCATACACTCAACTGCCAACCCGTCTAGTCGTATGTACCAGGTTGACAAAGGCAGCTGAGAGCTCGAGAAGTATTGCTTTACAAATACGAGACAAGGGTTTGCATCAGCTCCAGGTCTGTACAACGTTTATTTTAATGGGCATGGCAAGGCACATAGAGTGTCCTGGTCACCCACTGCTCCCGTATTCGTCTCCAGTCGTCTTGACTTGTCTTGCCACTGGATTCAAATGGACTCTGGCAAAACAATGTGGTAGACGAATTGCGCAACTCTTCCTCACTCTAACCCAATTCATCGCGCAAGTCAGTCTTCATCCAACCACAATGTTTATTCAGTGATAACATTTAAACAGGTAGAAAGAAGACTGGAATCACATTACAAATGTTGCATGTCCGTTGCATGACGTGGTGAACAACCCCACATCATAAGTCGATTGTTTTGGGAATTTTACGTTCAGTAATTTGCCGGTCTCCCTGGCCAAGGTTGTTAGTGACATTGTTCGTAATCCCGTATATTCACGTGGGAAAAACACCAGTTGCGAAAATCGGCAGCCGTTTCCCCCGCGCTGGTAACTTACGGTGGGTATGTGAGCCGGTCGTTCAGAAAGCAATGGCATATCACTGAACGTAAAATCTTGCCTAATGCATCAACAGCGGCTGAAAAATGCTGGCGTTGACTGTACGTCCTGTAAGGGACATGCAACTTAATTAATGTGCCAGTGTCGGCTCCATGGCGAAGGGGTAACGGACGTAATTTGTAATCCCACCTACCGCGTTCGAAACAAAACTGCGGGCGATATGAAAACAGAACGCCTTGCGTTGGTTTCCCATTCAAAGGTTTGAGTGAGGGTCGCTCAGAAAGCAATGACAAAATACTAAGAGTAAATTTGCTAAGACATCACGAACAGCCAAAAAATTCTGGGGTTGACTGCAACGCCCATTAAAGGATATGCAACTAACTTGTTTTTATTTTTTCCCCATTACTTTCTGAATTAGAAGTGAACTTCTAAGTCCAACTGACCCGTGTAAGGACTGAACCGCAGTCAGGGCACCGGAAATGTAAGCGCAAGCGCGTTAACCCAGTGGTCACAAACATCTCTTAACTCCATATTGGAGGAGTGGCAGGAGACAGTAAAAGATACAGACGCCGATTGTTGTATTAGTTTTATTAACTGAACCATAGCGGAGTTGATTGTAAACATTAGGCGATCAAAATGACTGAAAATAAACATAAAGTAAATAAAAACAATGGTTATCAACACTGACAGTATCAAGGAACTTTTAAAAATGAATGTAAATGGAAAGTCACTTGTGCAGGTCAGCAGGTTTTCTTTCCTATATTAATTAACAACAGACGATGAAATTCATTGAATTTCATTGGCACCTTTCCGTCTTGACAGACGATAGTTTGGTACATTGTGCTTCAAAATGGCTTAATAACTACGATCCATGGCGGTGGCGAGTGTGGCTGGTAAGGCCAATTCTTGCTGCACATGTTTTCCCACAGTAGGTGCATGTGAAAACATGGTCATTTCCACCATTTTGCACCATCTTACGTCTCTCAGGCTCTGTGTGTGCTTTATCTGCAATCATTTTCTCCTTTGTCTTTATTCCATTTCTGATAGTTGCCCTCAAAGCAACACGTTCAGCGGCGACGTGATCCCAATGTGCATTATCAATGCCTATATCAATCATGTCCCGCTTACACACATCTTTGTATCGTAGTAGAGGCCGACCCTGAGATCTCCTACCCGTCTGTAATTCACCAAAAAAGATGTCCTTTGGTATTCTACCATCATCCACCCTCCTAACGTGTCCTATCCATCTAAGTCTACGAAGACTGATCATGGAATACATCGTCACACAACCTGATCTTCCCAATACTTCAGTATTTGTGATTTTGTCTCGCCACTTAATACCAAGTATTCTTCGCAGACACCGCATATGAAAGCTGTTTAAACGTTTCTCTTGGCGTGAGTAAGTTGTCCAGGTTTAACTGCCATAAAGAAGAGTACTAAGGACACAGGCTTGGTAGACGAGGACTTTTGTTTTGGCAGTAAGCTTCCTGTTCTCCCAGACTCTTTTTGCTAACATGTTCATTGTTTTTGCTGCCTTGCCAATCCTGATGTTGATTTCCTGATCGAGGGATAATTTGCTTTTTACCTCTGATCCTAGACATGTAAATTGGTCTACTATCTCCAGTTCGGCGTCGTCAATAAAGATTGATGGTACACCATATGCACCTTGTGACATAATCTGTGTCTTCTTTTTGTTAATTGTTAAACCAAATTCAGAACAAGCATTAGAGAATGCAGATAGTAGATGTTGTAATTCTTCCTCAGAGTGGGTCGTAATAGCAGCATCATCCGCAAAATGCAACTTTCTGATTAGTACCCTCCTAATTTTGGTCTTGGCCTTCAATCTCTGAGCATTATAGAGGCCACCATCTGAGCGTGAGTGAATGTATATACCGTCATCCTGATTACAAAAGGCATATTTCAGTAGAAGTGAAAAGTATATTCCAAAGAGGGTGGGGGATAGTACACAACCTTGCTTACCTCCACTCTTGATTTCAAACTCTTCTGAAGTTGAGCCATCAAACTTGATTATACCCTTCATGCCTGTGTGGAACGATTCCACAATGGACAGAAGAGTTGGTGGGCAGCCAATCTTCTTTAGTGCTTTGAACAGACCCTAACGACTGACCAAATCGAATGCCTTTGTGAGATCGATAAAGGCAATAAACAGTGGCTGATTTTGTTCCAGGCATTTTTCTTGCATCTGTCGCAATGAGAATATCATATCAATGGTAGACCGGTTCTGACGGAAGCCGCACTGTGATTCGGGGTAGACTTGATCTCCCAGGACTTGAAGTCTGTGCAGGACAATTCTGGCAAATACTTTACCAACAATACACAGAAGTGAGATACCCCTATAGTTGTTACAGTCGCTCCGATCTCCCTTGTTCTTGTACAGCGTTATGATGTTTGAATCTTTGAAATCCTGTGGGACTTGTCCTTCTCGCCAGCATAGCTCTATTAGCTGGTGGATCTGTAGAGTGAGTGTGTCTTGCCCACTCCTGTTTACCTCTATTGGAATCCCATCCTTACCTGGAGCCTTGCCTGATGCAAGCTCATTTATAGAACACTTAACTTCTGTTATAGTGGGAAGTGTGTCCAGGTGGTCAAGAATTGGCAGGGCCTCTATGGCGTTGAGGGCATCATCCGCTAGCTTGGTCTCACTTGAGTAAAGCTCTAAATAGTGCTCGACCCATCTATCCATCTGCTGTTTCTTATCAGTGATGATTTCTCCAGTCAAGGTTTTCAGCGGTTCACTTCTTTTGATCATTGGACCACAGGCTTTCTGTATCCCTTCATACATGCTTCTGATGTTTCCCGTATCACTTGCGATTTGAATGGACTCACATAACTTGATCCAATAATCATTCGCACACTGCCTGGCAGTCTTTTGTACATCCTTACTCACTTGCTTCAGCTCACTCAGAGTGTTACGCGTTGGTCTTTCCTTGTTTCTTAAGAGAGCTATCTTCTTTTTATCAATCAAGGGCTGCAGTATCTGGCTGTTTGCCGCAAGCCAGTCCTGCCTCTTATGATCCACAGTGCCGTAAACCCCTACCGCTGTTTTATAAATAGTTTCCTTAAGTTTACTCCATTTATCATTTACTATACAATTTTCTGATATATCATTGAAAGCGTCTTCAAGTTGCTGTTGAAATTCAAAGCACTTTCCAGGATCGCGAGTGTTAGTAATATTAATCCTGGGGCTAGACTTGTGTTTAGCTGTGTAGATTCTCTTTGGTCTCAGTCTAACCCTTGCAACAACCAAAGAATGATCTGTATCACAGTCAGCACTGTGGTAACTTCGAGTTAATGATGTATGGTTCAGATGTTGTCTCCGTGTGATAATGAAGTCCAGCTGATGCCAATGGCTGGATCTTGGATGTTTCCATGTGACCTTATGCATCTCTTTTGTTTTAAAAAAGGAGTTTGTAATACATAGGTCATTTCTAGTGCAATGCTCCAGCAGCCTTTGCCCATTATCATTCATGCGACCGATGTTGTATTTTCCAAGGCACACTGGCCATGAACTCGAGTCCTTGCCCACACAAGCATTGAAATCACCGAGCATATAAATGTAGTCGGATTTTGGAACTGCCTTGATCGCAGAGTCTAGCTGCTCATAGAACGTATCCTTCACATCATCAGAGGAAGCGAGTGTCGGTGCATATGCAGTGAGAATGGTGGCAAATCCACAAGAGGTTGCCAAGCGCAGTGATAATAATCTTTCATTACCTCCAGCTGGGATATCAATCATTCCCAGTAGCGAATTCTTCACTGCAAAGCCCACACCGTGTTGCCTTTTTTCTGCCTGCCCTCTTCCCTTCCAAAAAAAGGTGTAATTGTTTTCCCTGAGTGACCCTTCCTCAGCGAGGCGAGTCTCCTGCAGGCCAGCAATATCAATGTTAAGACGATTGAGTTCGGCATCAATCACAGCCGTTTTTCTCACATCGTCAATATTTGTCAAGTCAGTGGAAAATCCTGGACACATGGTTCTCACGTTCCAGGTTGCAAGCCGTAGCTTGAGGTTTCTATTTGTTTTATTAGTACCTGGTGCATTGGTTTTATAGCCTGCGATTCAGATTTTGTCCTAGCCCCAAGCACCCATTGAAGCAGGCAGGCTGTGGCGGATCAGCACCCAATTGGCTTGGGGCTGCCCAGCTTGAGGCGGGCGGTAGCTGATCAGTGACACCTGAAGGTGTCTCCCACCATCAGAGGCAACGCGTGGCGCCCCATGTCTACGCCAACTGACAAGGACTTATAACCCGTAACAGTTGCCTCTCGCTTTGATTCCGAGACCGGTTAAGACCAGGGATGGAGTTATTGCCTCTCCATAGCACAAAGCCTGGGCTAAAATAAAGAAACCATGTGTTGCCCATGCAGCATGATCCCTCTCTCGGCCTGCCTAGTTCACTCCAGAAGACGATGAAATACGAGAGGCAGAAATAAGTAAGAGAATGTAGACAGAGTAACATGCAACAGTATATATATATAATATATTAGGTCAGAATGGGCCGGTCTCCCTGGCCGAGGTGATAGCAGCTTTCTCCGTAACCCCGAATACTCTCGTGGTTGACGTGACCGCACTAGAATTGGAAGCGGTTCGAGTTGCGCCAGTGACTTATGAGAGTATGAGCCGGTCGCTCAGAAAGTCGTGGCGTGCTGATGAGCGTAATCTAGCCTAGGAATCAACATACAGCTGAAAGATGCTGATGTTGACCGCAATATCCTGAAACAGGATGGGAACGCGGGAAAAAAATGGGCGAATGGATAAGAGCGCTCTTTCTTAAACATCCAGTGTGCTGATGCTGAGGTAGAAGGTTCAACCACTACCATGAGGGTAGGACTAAAAAGTTTACTTCTTGTCCTTGACTTAAGGACATAAATTACAAGTACGTCTGAAGCCGGATTGCGAGGGAGACTGCTAATAAGGAGAAGCACACAAAATTCAGTTAATTAATACTACAAGTAGAGTTTATGGAATACGTTTGAGTTCAAACCGAGCGACTGTAACAACAACAACAACAACAACAACAACAACAACAACAACAACAACACCAACAACAACAACAAACAAACAAACAAAAAACAATCATGCAACAATACCAAACAGATTGTCATATTAAATACATTTAAATTACAAATAGATCAGAAATTTATCTTACAACAAATAGCCAAGAAAATTTGGGAATTTAAATACTCCATAACATTTTTGTGGATTTTAAAAAAGGCTTATGATAGTGTCCATAGGAATAGTCTATGGAATGCTATGCAGAAAGTTGGAACACCAAGGAAGTTAATCAACATGACCAGACTATGCATGGAAGATACTTATAATATAGTAACATATAAAGGCAGGAAATCAGACCCTTTCCAAATAACATCTGGCTTGAAACAGGGTGATGCACTATCGCCGCTCCTTTTCAATATGGCTCTAGAGAAAGTTGTAAGGAAAGTAAAGGAGGAATGTGCTATTGGAGGAACATCCAGATTGCTTGGTTACGCAGATGATATATATATATTATAGGGGAAAATGAACGAAAGACAGTGGAACTATTGACTCACCTAAAGGACAAAGCTCAACAAATGGGACTGGTTATCAACCAAGGTAAGACAGAATATATGGTAATTTCAAGAGAAGGAACGTCTAAAAAATCTGGCCACATACAAATAGATAATATGACCATTAAAAGAACGGAAACGTACAAATACCTGGGTAAAATCTTCAACTGCTCCAACATAATAAGGGAAGAAATACAAGCTAGAACCAACTCTGGAAATAAGATGTACTATGCACTACAACATCTGCTAAAAACAAATGCGCTATCTCGTAACACCAAGATCACAATTTACAAAACACTGATCAGACCAGTTGTGCTGTATGGCTCTGAAACCTGGAGTACAACTAAAGGAGACGAAGCTTTGTTACAAACCTTTGAGAACAAAGTCTTCAGACGCATCTTTGGGCCCATTAGGAATACATACAGTGGAGAGTGAAAAAGAAGAAGCAACAAAGACATTTATGATCTGTTTAAGTCCCCGCTAATCACTGTTATCATGAAGGCTAATAGACTACAATGGCTGGGGCATATAGAAAGAATTGAAGATAATAGGGAAACAAAACTCGCTTACACTCAGGAAATAAATGACCGTAGACCCCGAGGTAGACCTAGAAGACGGTGGAGAGATAATATACATATAGTCCTACAAGCCTTTGGAATCAACGACTGGCAAGAGAAGGTCAACCAGAGAAACGAAAGGAGACGGATTGTATCTACACCAAAGAACCTCATTGGTTCGGAATGCTGAATAAGAAGGAGAAGAAATTACCAATTAAAATTAACAGCGATCAAGTGTTATGTTTACTATATATTAGGCTTGGACTTCCGATTCAGTATCCCAAAGTCTTGCGAAGATGATCATGTATGTGCACAGCCTTGTGTCTCGTGCGCCGCCACTACTTTCTGATGTTGATATTCCTCCATGCCATGATGCTAAACAGCGCAGTATCGTCTCTCTTTAGACGGCCCTACTTGCCTAATTCTTAACCCCTTTGAAAATATTGTTCGTTCGTCTCCAACCCCCCCCCCCCCTCCCGCCTCTCATCTGCTCAAACTTTACCGTGGTGACGATATACTGCAGTGTTCCCTTTCTCATGACACGTCCACAAACTTATTGTGGGATAACCTCCACCAGCGATTAAAGCATGTTACGTTAAACATGTTAGTTGCATATCCTTTACAGAATGTTCCATTAAACACTAGTATTTTTTGCTGTTGTGATGTCTTGGCAAGTTTACGTTCAGTAGTTTGCCATTGATTTCTAAACCACCGGCATCCATACCATTTCTTAAAATACCAACTCAACGCGGTCTGCTGGCAAATCGCGCGCAGCTGTGTTTCGAACATGGGAATGTTGGATCACGAACCGCGTCCGTAAAACCTTTGCCACGGAGCGGTCGGATTAAAGTGTTCCAAGCTGGAAATCGGGATCTGAGCGCACGACAGGAAAAGGACAAACGGGATCTGAGCGCACGACAGGAAAAGAACAAACGATATGACACTCTTACGGGATGTGTGAGGAACGTAATGGACGCGAGCCACTCGTCGACGAGGATGTAATCCAGGGAGAAATGTAGCTGCTTCTGACAAATGCAGACCTGCTGTAAGCTCGCTCAGCGGTAAGTTTTGTGGCAGTGAATGCCATGCGTCGCAGGACAAATAATGCGGCAAGTGCCCGTGCACATATAGATTATCGGGAAGTAGAAAAGTATAGCGCACACTGAACGCACAAGAGCTGACTTGGAGATGAAAAACGTCAGAGAGAAACAGACGGCTGGAAAAGAAGCAAGGAGAAAAGGACGCAAGCAGGAAAGTGAGAAGGATGGAAGAATATAAAGTAAAGGATAACCATCGGAATGTGATCCAGTAAAGTGAAGATAGGAAAACAGTTATCAAAGAAGAGCCAGTTTTAATAATGTCAGTAGAAAAGGAGTCATAGAGAGATTGACACGACATCCGTCCTGCCAGTGATCATGTGTTATGGACAATGATAGGAGAAATATTGCCATAAACCAGAGGTAGAAGTCTCGACTTAGACATGAAGTAGAAATCTCACCATAGACCAGAAGTTAGTGGCTATTCAAACATAATGTGAGTATTTTTGTGCGAAAGTTGTGACTGATGATCAAGAATTATACAAGCTTGTGAATGTCAACAGCAAGAAATTGAGAGAATGTTTAGAACGCTACCTGAACGTGAGTTGAGTACATGGGAAGGCTGACACGACAGATAGCCGGCCTAGTGTAGGGCTCATGTGGTAGGGTGGTTCATAAATAAACATTAGGTTTTGTCTGGGACACATGAGTCCTGTTATTGCTTGTTGCATATCATCGATAATCAGTTATGAGTTTGCTGTTACGGCCCAGTGCGGGTTGGTAGTATTTGAGGTGCCAGGGTGGTCGACTCCGGATCGAGCCAATTGAAGACAGTAACCAATAGAAGTATGCGAGTTGGAATGCTACGAATACATACTAAACTAGACGAGGAGAGTAGACAACCTCTTGGCAGTGAACATGTATTACGTATGTCCGTGTAAAAATACTCAATTTTTAAAATAATGGCGCGCTGTCCCCCAGTGGCCAGAGTCGCCCCATGAGGTTCCACGTCCCTATGTGTCATTTGGCCCAGCGAGATCAAGTGCAGATAGTACACTTTGATCTTAGCCAAAAGGCTGAGAAATAAAACAGCCAAAGATTATTTGGCCTTTCAAAGGCCAGACATAAATATAACAATAGGTATATTATTCCAGAGAAGCCAGGAAAGCACGTTTACAAATGTGCAAACAAAATGTAACTAAGTAATATATTGGTTATGTTAATACGCTGTTTATTTTTCTTCAACATATATAACTTGAAATAGTGGGGAATGGCAGTAAATGTTGATTTACAAATGAAATTAACGAAAAATTTACAAAGTAATTGCCAGAACTGTAAATGGTAGAAATATTTTTAGGATAGGTAATGTCCCTTAATATGTTGAGTCGTTATATCTCTTGAGGTTGGCAGAGGGGCTAGAACTCCGGATTCCGTTGGAGACCACGGTTCGAATCCTGGGTAAGGTGTGGAGTTTCTTGTTTTTGTTCTTTGGTCTTGTCGGGGGCAAAAAAGAAATCTCTAACCTGCACAGCTCGCGGCGACTGCACAAGTCAGGTGGCCTTATGTTCTCAGGCTCAAGACCCCCACCGCACCCCCACCCCACCCTGCCATACACCGCAAGTTGGTATATTGGCAGTTAATTTTAATGATTGTTATGTCCCTTGCCTTAATTTAACTCTTTCTGTGCCAAACAAAATGTTGGTCCTGACCAAACAAAAATTCATGGCAGAAAATTAGAAGTACGGGTGTTTTACAATAATGCTTTTAAAATGGTGAAAATGGTAGCAGATATATTGTATTATATATCAAAGTAAAGAGGATTGCACAAGGAACATGACAGTGTTAATAATTAATTGATAGGTTAGAAATATTATGACATTAATGAGAGGTTTAGTAATAACAATAGAAATTAAAAAGGTAACAATTATTTGAAAATTTCACTCACCGAGGCTTTATTTATATTCCACTGTAGCTAATCCCTGGTTCTCTAGATTGGGGGTTGAAGCGTAAGGTTAACATCCCCACCTTTGTAAAAACTATTTTGTTACGACACAGATACATGAGCCTCGAATTCGGACTGACTTATTTGGACAACGACCTTGGAACGTTAAAGGACTTTTATGATTTGGAACATGGAATGTACGGACACTATATCGAGCTGGAGCGACCGAAGAACTAACCCGGGAGCTGGTTGAATATCAAATGGATATAACAGCAATTCAAGAAATAAGGTGGCCAGGAGAGGGTACTTTAGAGCAAAATGGAATGATTATAATATATGGAGGAAACACCCAAAATAAACATGAATTAGGAACAGGATTTGTCATCAAAAAAGAGTTATGGGGGAACGTTCTAAATTTTAAAGCTGTTAATGACAGAATTAGTAAATTACGAATAAAAGGTAAATGGAAAAATATAACGATGATTAATGTACATGCACCTACTGAAGAGAAAGACGATGACGTTAAAGAAGACTTTTATAATGATTTAGAAGATGTCATAGAAGAAACCCCCAAACAGGACATCCTGATAGTGCTGGGAGACTTCAATGAAAAATATAGACAGAGAGCAAACTCATAAAAAAGTTGCCGGTATGGAAAGCCTACATACAACTTCAAATGATAATGGATGGAGAGTCGTCATCAACCTGGCAGAAGCCAAAAGACTGCAGATTAGCAGTACCAGACTACAAAGAAAGAATATACACAAACAAACTTGGAAATCATGTGACAAGAGAACCTATAATCAAATAGATCACATTTTAATTAACAACAGAAATGCATCAAACATACAACAAGTTAGAAGTTATAGAGGAGCTGAGTGCCACAGCGACCACTTTCTCGTTGGAGCAAAATTTAAAATAAAACTTAAGAGAGCTGTCTATGCTAAATTACAAAGATTACACCCAACATATAACGGAGAAAAACTACAAGAAATTACAGTCAAAGAGAAATTTACAGATGAAATAAAATGTACACTTGAAACTCTGCAAAACCCGTTGGAGGAAAGCGTTGACCAAACGTGGTTGAACACCAAGAATACAATTCAATCTACCGCAGAAGAATGTCTCGGTGTGTTAACCACGCATAGAAAGAACAGATGGTTCAATAAAAAATGTGAAGAAGCAGTTATTAGGAAAAAGAATGCCAGACATTTATGGTTAAATGACATCAACAACATCCAAAAGGAAGAGCAATATAGAAATTAATGTAAAGAGGCTACAAAAATAGTTTGGCAGCAGAAGCGAGAATATATGAGTAATATAATCAAAGATATGGAAACTAATCACCAGAAAAACAAATCCAGAAATTTTTTTTTAAAGATTTGAAGTCAATGAAACGAGGACACCAACACAACACATACGGTTTAAAAGGCACAAATTGGAATATGATAAATACCAATCAGGAAATATGCAACACATGGAAAGAATATTTTGTTGAATTACTAAATTGTGAAGCTCCAAGTAACACTCTCACAAGAAGAGGTTCTAACGTGTGAACCACAAATCGAAGAACCTGCATTTGAAGAAATCCTATATGTAATCACACGACTTAAAAACAATAAGGCAACTGGGGCTGATGGAATTGCTGCTAAATTTATAAAGGTAGGTGGCTATGTATTACATCTAAAGCTATACGAACTAATAATAAAAATCTGGAGGACAGAAGTATTACCCCATGACTGGAAAGACTCATTATTGATACCTATCTTTAAGAAAAGAGACAAGTTTTTTTTTTTTTTTTTTTTTTTTTATTTTTTTATTTTTTTTATTTTAAAAAGGCTTATGATAGTGTCCATAGGAATAGTCTATGGAATGCCATGCAGGAATTTGGAATACCAAAGAAGTTAATCAACATGACCAGACTATGCATGGAGGATACTTATAATATAGTAACATATAAAGGCAGGAAATCAGACCCTTTCCAAATAACATCTGGTTTGAAACAGGGTGATGCACTATCGCCGCTACTCTTCAATCTGGCTCTAGAGAAAGTTTTAAGGAAGGTAAAGGAGGAATGTGATATTGGAGGAACATCCAAGCTGCTTGGTTATGCAGATGATATAGATATTATACGGGAAAATGAACAAAAGACATTGGAAATATTGACTCACTTAAAGGAAAAAGCCCAACAGATGGGGCTGGTTATCAACCAAGATAAGACAGAATATATGGTAATTTGAAGAGATGGAATGGCTAAAAATTCTGGCCACATACAAATAGATAATATGACCATTAAAAGAACGGAAACATACAAATACCTGGGTACAATCTTCAACTGCTCCAACATCATAAGGGCAGAAATACAAACTAGAATCAATTCTGGAAATAAGATATACTATGCACTACAACATCTACTAAAATCAAATGTGCTATCTCGTAACACCAAAATCACAATACAAAACACTGATCAGAGCAATTGTGCTGTATGGCTCTGAAACCTGGAGTACAACGAAAGAAGACGAAGCCTTGTTACAAACCTTTGAGAACAAAGTTTTAAGACGCATCTTTGGACCCATTAGGGATACACAAAGTGGAGAGTGGAAAAGAAGAAGTAACAAAGACATTTATGATCTGTTTAAGTCCCCGCTAATCACTGGTATCATGAAGGCTAATAGACTACAATGGCTGGGGCATATAGAAAGAATGGAAGATAATAGGGAAACAAAACTCGCTTACACTCAGGAAATAAATGACCGTAGACCCCGAGTTTGACCAAGAAGACGGTGGAGAGATAATATATATACAGACCTACAAGCACTTGGAATCAACGACTGGCAAATGAAGGTCAACCAGAGAGACGAATGGAGACGGATTGTATCTGCAGCAAAATACCTCAATGGCTCGGAACGCGGAAGAAGAAGAAGTAGCTAATCCAGTTAAATTTGCTGAATATTGTTACACACACGACTTATGTTCAATAATATCACATGAACTGCACCACAACACTAATAAAACATACGTAAAACATAATATTTTGAAGCTTATAATTTTCACACAAAATGGAAAATGTCAGTAACACACCAATCAGATTGTACTGAGAAGAAGCATATAAACACTATTTTCCATTAAGTTGTGATTATTATTCTTTTAAATTTAATAATTTAAATACTCCTTAAATACTTTGTGAAAGGCAAAACAAATTTAGAGGCATAAATGTGGCCTATTAGAGCCTTCATAATTCGATATGTGCCATCATATTATGACATATTATGACGAACTTTCGCTTTCATTGGTGTTTCGAAATATCTAACGAAATAATATAACTAACTGAATACTACACGTGGTTTCAATTTTAGAATCGTTCACAAAGTCCTTGAAATCACTATAAATATAATATCTAGCTTGATCTGATGTCAGTCTACGAGGCCGCATACTCGAAGGCGTTGTCATTTGTGAAAAACAAAAACAAACTACTTAACACTAGTTTAAAACTAAACAAACTCACAAAAACCAATGAATCCGAACGTGTAACCTTACAATGCCGAAAGGGAAGTGTTCCGGGTTTGTAAATTTTCAATTTAACGTCAATTAAAATTTCGGAAGATAGAAGAAATGTATCAAATAAACCACTGTTTACAATGTGGCAATGTATGGGCCCGTGGGCGTCGCTGACGGTAAATTGTAGCGATGTATGGGCCCTTGGCAGAGAAAGAGTTAATTTGGTTTCTTCATTTTGTTTATGTGGCCAAACCCGAAGTTGTTTGTACATAATTGCTTATAAATTACGAATGGTAAGATTTGCTGAAGAAGACGCTATTCGTATGCCCAAACCATTGTCATGTAATCGATCTCCCTTTATGTCGTTGTCTCTCTGGGTTATTCACACAACCATCTATAGACTCTATGTTTGACAAACTCAATAGTCGATATTCTTCCTAGCCGGTGTATCAACTCATCCAGCATTGTCTTCCTCTGTCCAGCTCCGTCTCTAATATCTTTAGTCTCCAATGTTGTCGCAAGGTTCTCCGTGAAAGGTTAGGGCTATATTTTAGGACTATACCTAAAACCGCATTCTACTGAACGTAAACTTGTCAAGACTTCACCAACAGCAGTAAAATGCTGGTGTTGACAGCGATGTCCTGTCAGTAGGATATTCATTCATTCAGTAGCATGACTTTTGCAGAACCTTGCTAAGATAACAACCTTCCGGAAAACCTCTCGACCATAAGCAAGATGTCCCGCGTCCAATACATCCATCTGGAGATCATCCATCACATCATGCACCCATCTTCTCTTGGCCTTCCTCTTCCTCTCTTCCCAGCCACATACTTCTCCATTATTTTTCTCTCCAAACTTTTGTGACGTTTCAAGTGACCAACAGATTTCAATTTTCTTTGTTTTATCGTCTTTAATAGCCAACCTTTAATATTCAGCTCTTGAAGTATTGATGCATGTCTTCTTGTCTTTAAATAAGATATGCAAACAAAATTACCTGATCACATTCTTACGTGGCAACTAAGTTAGGGAAATTACATCATCATGTATCAGGCAGAACGTCGATCTCATCACGGCCCGTCGCAGAGATCAGTTCCCCTTCATCATTTATGTCCATGCCCAAGGCGTCCCCCCAATGTCCCGTGTTCAATGTCGTGTTGGTCAACCCCTGGCTCTTCTCTCAGGAACTACGCCTTCTAACCCGGTTCTGACCAAACCACTTGACACTTAACATGGCCACAATATTTCAGCTTCCGAGACACCACGTTATTATTGAGCCAGGTTTATTCCGTGGTTTAAGTTATGTAGAAATAAAGGCATCAATAAATATACAATTTTCTTTATTTAACAAGTAACATTATAGTCGGGAAAAGTAAGTTTTGTTCTTGCCTTATTTGTTTTTAAATTAGATTTACTAAATCAGTTTCTGTTATTTCTTCATCTTCTATTTTCCTGTTTCTCTCTCAGAACCAGGCCACAAAGAGTTCTGGATTGATTTCTGGTACATTCCTCATAATCCCTGTGCCATCACCATCATATGCAAGTGACATGGTTCGCTTTCTCACACAATCACCAGAGTCTGGGATCAGTTTTGTGTTCCTTTTACCTCTCATAGTCAGGGCACCAGCATTGGATTGATTTCGGGTTTGTTCACCATAATCCTAATATTTACTAAATATTATGGTTTGGACTTGCGATCCAATATCCCAAATGCTGACGAAGGTGATCATGTCTGTGCACAGCCTTGTGTCTCGTGTGCTGCCACTCATTTCTGATGTTGATATTCCTCCATGTCATGATGCCAAACCGACCAGCTTAGTCTCTCTTCAGACGGGCCTGCGTGTTCACTTCCTAGCCCTTTAAATATAAAGCTTGTTCATTCGTTCGTTCCTTCGTTCATCCTTTACCGTTGTGACGACATACTGCAGTGTTCCTTTTCTCTGACACGTCCATAAACATATTGTGGGATAACCGCCACCAGCGATTAAAGCGTCTCCAAGCTGGAAATTAGGATGTGAGCGCACGACAGGAGAAGGATAAATGGGAAGACCCTCCCCCCCCCCCTGGGACGTGTGAGCGACCTAATGGACTCGAGGTACTCGTCGAGGAGGTGAGGGTAGGGAGGGGGGGGGGGGTATGGCTGCTTCTGACGACTGCAGACTTGCTGTGACGTCGCCCAGCAGTGTGTTTTCTAGCAGTGAACATTGATTAATGTTTGTCAGAACATATTTATTTTTTGATACAGGCAGGTTTTTCTTTTACATTTGTACACCAGAGTAGGACGCCCCACGAGTTTCTTCGTTCCTGTGTGTCATTCGGATGACCGTCTCTGCTGCTGACCCTGGCCAGATGGATTGCAGATACTACACTTTGATCTTAATCAAAATTCAGACGAAAATTAAAAAAAAAAAAACATACGAAGATTATTTGGCCTTTCTAAGAAAGGCCTGCCAAAATATAACAAAGCTGTTGTTATTCCGTCGCGATTGAATGCTAAAGTTATGCATATATTATTCTAGAAAACCCAAGAAAGCAGATTATAAAAATGTATTGTGCAACAATTTAAAGTGCTATAAGTACTTGTTTTCAAATGACGTTTATTTTCTTCACATATATATACATAAAATATTGAGGCCCAGATGTAAATATTGATTTACAGATGAAATTAACAAAAATTAACAAAGTAATTGCCAGAAATGTAAATGTTAGAAATATCTTTGGATTAGATAATGTCCCTTAATATTTTAAGTTGTTATGTCCCATACTTTAATTTAATTTTGTTTTTTTCCGTTTGTTAACGTGGTTTCTTCAGAACAGAATTATTTATACATTCGGTCACCACTCAACAATTATGCTAACATGAACATGCTCTAAATCTATATATATAAAACACGATGTATGTATTTCCGTCCGTTCTTTATGCGTTCGCGAACGGTCCATCCGATTGAGATGAAATTTTCTACACGTTTTCCTTTCATACATGTGCAACATTCTGTCATAGTTTTTTAGTTTTTTTTTTCCGGCTACTTACTTAATAAAATTTAATATTTCATTTTTCATTATAATTTCTATATAGCAAGGGGACTTAACTCTAGAAAAGTTATTTCAAGGGGCATAACTTTTAATAACATTTCTATATACTTTATAGTCATATTGTTGCATGGTTTTCAATATTTATAAACTCTTTGCCTATAGTTATTTACTGGCATATGAGATATAATAAATAATGATATAATATTTAAGGAATTATCAAAGTTTTCATAAAAATAATGCATAATGCATAATATTGTAACTCATCTTTTTATGCTTAAAGAAGTTATCTACAGTCATGTAGGTGATTAAAAATAGTTTTCATTAAAAATAATGCATGGTGTGTGGAAGGACATTCTTTTAAGTTACTGTGTGAATTTAATGAGACTCTCCCCACCAGGAGCTGGGCGAAGCCACGCCGGGTCAGATAGATAGACAGACAGACAGACAGATAGTCGGGAACGGAAGCTTATATGACTACTTATATGAATTAAATGAGATGCTCCCCACCAGGGACTGGGTGAAGCCGGGCCGGGTCAGACAGACAGACAGACAGATAGACAGACAGATTGACAGATAGTCGGGAACGGGAGCTTATATGACTACGTATATGAATTAAATGAGATGCTTCTGTCATAATCTCCCATTGCTATGCCGCGACATCGTTACGCCCGCCAGGCGAACACCAGTTACATATTCACAGGTTTCGCTGACGAGAGAGAATGACCGTCAATATTCAAGCCAGTACAAGCGTGACGCATGCAATTCTCGCTGCGCTCGAATCCACAGGGCAAGCACTGTGAGCGGAAAACGCCAGACACGGCTAGGGGATCGGACGAGACTGACGTGTATGAAAGCGGCTCCTGTGTTTCTGTGCCTGAATGTCGATTGCTCGTATCTCTTGTGAGAAGATGAAAGACTGCATAGCTGTGGGTTTGAGTTTGTGAGTGCATTGATGTATTGTGTATAGAGTGTGATATTCACCTTGTGATGGTCACATGCCGAATTAGATTGTGTTGCATGTGAAGTGTAAATAAACCCATCAAAACTTAGTGTTACCGTGTGTCCCGTCAAATCATTCTCTACTTGTGTATGTCTCGCATATGTTAGGTCCAACGAGCCAGATTCATTAGATTGTAAGACCCTGACATGTGTGAACGTGGGCGCTCGTCCTCATTGAACATACTAACGTAAATTACATAGATTTGAATGTGTTAACGTGGAAAAACATCAGTGATTGTGTAATCTAAGTGTAAGTGATGTACCATCGGAGTTGTTGAACAGTTAAACATGGCTAACTTGTCTTCGTGAAAGTAGTGGTGTACAGGAAAAAGCGTGTGGAAGCAGAAAGTTCGGGAAAGAAAGCAACTTGTGAAAATTTTTGAACGACGACATTACGACCAACAATAAAACTCAACGCCATACAAACCTAACCAAAACTCAACTGACAAGCATACACATCACACAGACATAGATTCTAATTTATTTCCTTCCAAAAGTAACCAGGTTTTCTGTGCCATCTGAAACGGTTACCTGTAGAGGTCAATTGCCGTTGCAGTAGCGACCCTACAAGTTCCTGACCCGGGTTTTCACCATTCTTCAGTGTATCCAGAGTACTTGAGTATTATCTTTTTATATACTTTTGGATGCAAATTTGGGCACACGCTGTAAGTGTAAAAATATTGTAAAAATTGTTCACATTATTAACACTGTATAACAAAATTGCGTGTGCGAGAATTCATTGTTATTGAAACATTCCATCATGTCTTCTCTAAACGACTTCATTGAGATGGGTTTAAAACTAAAGTTAACTGGCGATGAGTTGACAAAATGGAGTGAGACAAAATATTAAGAACACCTCCTAGCACAGGAAAAGGCTAGAGAACGCGAAGACAGAGCGGCTGAAAGAGCTGTTAAACAAGCAGAAATAGATGCAGAAACGAAGAAAGCAGAAATAGATGCAGAAACGAAGAAGGCAGAAATGGCAGTGAAACAGTCAGAAATAAATGCTGAATTGAAAAAAGCAGAAATCTCAGCTCAAAGCAAACGAGAAGAGCTTGAACTCCAACTGAAAATCAAACAGCTTTAAGCTGAAACAGCTGTTGAAAAAGAATCTCGTAAATCTGAAAGACTGAAAAAAGAAAACCAGTACAAAAAGTACCAAGGTATTGTCAGAAATTATACCTCGGGGGACTGCATAGCAGCCTTCACCCAGAACTTTGAGACTTTAATGGACCAATACCAGATCCCAGTGTCTGAGTGGAACATCATTTATATGAGAAGTTTGTCAGGGGAACCTCTAAAAGTTATAGAGACTATCCCTAAAGATCTCAGAAAAGATTACCATTACATAAAGTCAAAAATTATGTCACACTTCCTGTTAGATGAAGCAGGCTACAGAGAACAATTCAGTAAATTAACTCCAAAACCTACTCAAACGTTCTCTGACTAGATCTCTGTAGTACAGGATATATTCAGTAAATGGCTTTAAGCAGCCAAAGTTAATAATGACTTTAACAAATTGAAAGATCTCATCCTCAGGGATAAAATCATCACATCAATTCCACCATCATTTTCAAAATTTCTACAAGAGAGTGAGTGTATGATTGTAGAGCAGATCGAGAAACGTGGGTCGGCGTATTTTACAGCCAATAAACATTATTTTGCTAGTGGAGCAACTGACATAAATTTCGTAGCAGCTGCCAGCTATGATAAATCAAAATCAGATACATACAATAGGCAAAAGACATTTAAGCCTACTACTGAGAAATGTAGGTTTTGCCAATTTCCTCACCACCGGAATGAGATGTGCGACAAGAACCCTGCATATCTAACATACTTGCAAAACTATTTAAATAACCAAGATAAAGAGCGAAGCTTCAAGAAAGAAGCTTCAAACGGCTAACCAAATGCTTCCTTGTAAAGCTTATGGCCACTGGCGTCATGCTTGTAAAGGGAAACAGATGACCAGGAAGGCGAATGCCGCCTTGTTTGATAGCTCTTCATCAGATGAAGAACATCTTGAAAATCATCCTGTGAACTCAGCACAGGCCATAGATATATTTAATCCACAAAAATGTACCATCTGTAATCAGTTCCATGAAGATGGCCTATTAACATGCGGCCACTCGATACATATTGCCAATGAGGAAGCTAATTTGGTAATAGATTCCAAAGGCAGAATTAACATCCACCATGGGTATGTGAATGGCAAGCTTGCTACAGTCTTACGAGATAGTGGAAGCACTCTTATAGGTCTTAAAAGAGATTTCATAATGCCTACAGACTATACAGGCAGGCACGTAACATGCAGAACATTCTCGGGTAATATCGAGAAGTATCCATTGGCATGGGCATACATTGAGACTCCATTCCTCACTGGGAAGGTTAAATGCGCAGCATTAACCAATCCGTGTTGCGATGTTATCATTGGGAACCTTCCGGAAGTGAATGAGATGTCTCATAACATCATAACATCTGTATGTATTGATGATAATGTAACATCATCTCCATCTAATATCATCATGGAAAGTGTGGTACCATCAAATAATTGTATGCTAGCTAATGCAGCAATATCATCATATGAAATCATTGATCCAATTGTTTCACCACCACATGAAATCATTGATAAAATTCTATCACCACCACAGTAAATCATCGACCCAATTATTTCACCATCATCTCATATCACTGAAAGTGTGAACGCAGAAACTAGATCTGCTGCTAGAGTGCAAGAACAAATTGATCAAACTGAGGCGATAGAAATGCTAAGCCCAGTATTACAACCTTCGAAAACCATGAAGGAAAATTTTGTAACAGCCCAAAAGGCTGATCCTTCATTATATAAGTATTTTAATCTGATAGGCCAAAAGCCAAGGTTAACTAAGAATGCAAGATGGCATTTTGCTCTCAAAAATTGCATCCTCACTAGGTACTATACCAGAGGTGACACCACCACAGAGCAAACTGTTTTGCCACTAGAATACCGTAAGCAAGCCTTACATCTTGCCCATGATATACCTCTTGCGGGGCATATGGCGTATTCAAAGACCAGATCTAGATTGTTGACACAGTTTTATTGGCCAAAATTCTGTAATGACATTAAACAATATTGCAGAAGTTGTGACATCTGCCAGAAACTAGTGAAAAAGGGGAAACACCCACAGGCTGAATTACAGGTTACAGATTTAGCCAGTCGATCCTTTGAGAAAATATCTGTTGACATCGTAGGTCCTCTAAATCATGTAACATCTAGAGGAAATAGATTTATAGTTACAATTATTGATCTATGTAGCCGCTGTCCTGAAGCTATTCCTCTCAAGAACATAACTGCCAATGATATAATGGAAGTCTTTTTCCATGTATTTTCAAGGATAGGTTTTCCTGATACTATCCTACCCGACCGTGGTAGTCAATTTATCGCTGCATCCACTCAAGCTTTCACCAAAATGTTAGGTGTGAAACAATGTTTCAACTCACCGTACCATCCTCACTCGACCGGAGTAATAGAAACGTTTAACGGGGATCTAAAGCATATGCTTTCCAAAGTCACCCAAGAATATCCCGAAAATTGGGACATCTATTTGCCTGCCATACTATTCGCATATCGCGAGGTCCCTCAGTCAAGCACTGGGTTCTCTCCATTCGAACATATCTATGGTGCCAAACCACGCAGCCCATTAAGTATATACCATTCCATGTTAACTGAATCTACTCCTGTACTTAAACCCATATCATCATATGTATATGTAACATCATTGCGTGAAAGGATAATTAAATCGTGTATTATTGCCAAAGAAGCACTGAAACAATCTGGTGCGATGTATAGACAATATGCAAACAAAGGAAACAGGACGATAACACTGACACCTGGACAGGACGTACTACTGCTCCTACCTAGCGACCGACAATTACTGACCGATTCTTGGCAAGGACCATTTAAGGTACTAAGACAGATTTCACCGGTTGACTATGAAATGCAAGTTAAAGACAAACACAAAATATTCCACATCAATATGCTAAGACCATACTACAACAGGGACAACGAACAAGACGATACAGCAGCCAGTACAACAATAATCGACCATGAAGGCGACGAAGAAAGCGACGAAATACCAACACCAGCACTAAACACGACGAACTGCTTACAAGACATTAAGATAAACCCCCAGTTAACTCAAGCAGACACCGACAGCTGCAAACAACTCATACAGGACTACAGTACCATCTTCTCCAACAACCCAGGACAAACATAACTGGTACAACACCACATTACTCTGACTTCCAACACACCAATAAAATGCAGACCCTACACAATTACATTACATTACAAAGAAAAACTGCATCAGGAAATCATTGACTTAGAAAAGAACAACATCATTAGACGATCGCAATCACACTTCTCTTCTCCAATAGTCATTATACGCAAAAAAGACGACACAATAAGACTCTGCATAGACTATAGGAAATTAAATAAAATTACACAGTTGGATTTAGAACCAATGACCAACTGCGAGGAACTGCTAACAGAGCTGACAGACTCTAGGTACTTTACGAAACTGGACATGACAAAAGGTTACTTGCAGATAATGGTTGACGAACAGAGCAGACATCTGACAGCCTTTGCCACACCTTGGGGACTGTACGAATGGTGCAAATTACCATTTGGGCTTGTTAATGCACCTGCAACATTCGTACGCATGACAAGACTATTACTTACGGACATAAAGAATATCATCTCGTACATGGACGACATATGTGAACACACAACGACAATGACAGAGCACATAACGACATTACAGCAGACGTTTGAACGGATCAGACAGCACGGACTTACTATTAAACCTGCCAAAGTTGACATAGCCTACCAAGAAATCTCCTTCTTGGGTTATAAAATCTCTAATGGCTTTGTCACGACTGACGACAACATCGTGTCAAAAATTCTAAAACTATCACTTCCGACTACGAAGAAACAAGTCAGAAGTGTATTAGGACTTCTAAATTATTACAGGCAGTTCATACCAGATTTTGCTGAACTGACTGAAGGTTTTACTAACATACTAAAAAAAAGAACACCCAACCAAAATTGTAAACAACGAATGCCTAAAATGTGCATTCCAGAAAGTATTGTCCTATTTTTCTGAGAATAGTTTAAAGAATCCCATTCTCAAATTGCCAAATTTGCATATTCCTTTCAGATTGCGCACAGATGCGAGCTCCGTGGCAATTGGGGCGGTACTATTACAGGAGCATGACGACATTTTGCATCCTGTATATTGCCTATCCAGAAAATTGAAACCAAGAGAACGCACTTGGTCGACCCCACAGAAGGAAACCCTTGCGTTAGTGTTTGCAATAACGAGATTGTCTAGATTCCTCCTGGGAAGGCATTTTTTAGTAGAATCTGACAACAGTCCATTGACATTTATTACATCTGGAGTGCCAACTAACCATATGATAGCTCGATGGTCACTTTTGCTTCAAGACTACAGCTTTGAAGTGAGACACATCCCTGGCAGATCGAATACACTGACTGATCTTTTGTCGCGTTGTCCCAATGGTACCCAATAGCCACATATGTCTGAGTGCAGTGTTTCAAAACACTCAGACCAGCACAGCCATTAATGAAGGTTTTTTTTTCTTCAGAAAAGCTGTGAGTGTCAACTACATCATTGTGATAGGGATCATTTCCCACTGTAAATATTACTAGTGTTTCTAAAATAAGTTGACAATTGTGTTGTATAAGTGCATAGTATGTGTTAGAAAGTGAACAGTATTAATTATAAAGATGATAAACTAAGAACAGTGCCACATGCCAGTGTCGTAACTTACCTCAAGTGAACAAGAACAATTTAAGTTATCCGTGGTACCTGCAAACTGGAGTTATCCAGCAATATTTTATCCCGTGTGAATTGAACGATTGAGTGAAATAAACTGGGACAGTTACTCCACTGTATAAGATCGTAATCCAGAAGTCCAACGAAACATCGAAAACATCAGCGAATAGCACAACGTTACATTCGGAGTATTCCAACATCATTACGGAACAAGTGTGTAAAAAAACTATCGCTTACATCAGCTGTTCGTGTGTACTTCCGGAAAGTTAGAAATTTAAACAAAAATCTAGCAGACTATGAACAAAACCTAAAAAAATTAATCACGCTTGTAAAATATTTGTGAAACACGAATTTGAAATACACAAATTGTGTATTAATATTTTTGGAAGTAGTGTAATCTGAGAATCATATCTTGATAAACTGATTCACAGTAGCGACATTTTATCACTATTGTAAAGAAGTATCAAGCTATGACGCTGAGAAATATATTAATAATTGTAATTTATTATGTTTAACATCTGTTTACATTATTTCCCTTTCATTTAATTGGTGTCACAGAGTACACCAAAGGGCGGTAAATCGAAATAGATAGTAATGTGTAATTTATACAAATAGCCATTGTGTTGCCAGATTGTCGACACTCCAAGATTGCATCAGCTGGGCATGGAAAAGATTGC
The DNA here is from genome assembly GCA_963921405.1 of Cepaea hortensis. NCBI lineage: Eukaryota > Metazoa > Mollusca > Gastropoda > Stylommatophora > Helicidae > Cepaea > Cepaea hortensis. The sequence goes on from OY992896.1 coordinate 66,998,943, forward strand.
CAAAGTTGTAAACCAACAGGAGAGCTCCCTACCAAATTTGGTTGGAACTCTACAGTTGAATTCGTCTCAGATTAAGACGTTTTACGGTCTAACCTGATGTCTAAAGACATATTATACGTTTTTTATTGCTGGTTGCGAGGTAGTTGCATTGATTGCTGGTGCTACAGGTCTGACTTGGTCAAAATTGCAACAAAGGTGATCATCCATCGAGAGGATGATACTTGGCAAGTGTTAAAGTTTGAATACCGCATGACTTAATATGTATAATTTACAATACTTATGTATTTCTATTAAACCTATGCCAGGGTATATGACAACCAATGGGAAGATTCTGACTTCGTTAAAAATAGTAACCCTGAATTTACAGAGAGTACACATGAAAGATAGAATCTTTCATGAATGAAGCGCGGGGAGGGTGTCATAATCTCCCATTGCTATGCCGCGACATCGTTACGCCCGCCAGGCGAAGACCAGTTACATATTCGCAGGTTTTGCTGACGAGAGAGAGTGACCGTCAAGGGTCAAGCCAGTACAAGCGTGACGCGTGCAATTCTCGCTGCGCTCGAATCCACATGGCAAGCACTGTGAGCGGAAAACGCCAGACACGGCTAGGGGATCGGACGAGACTGACGTGTATGAAAGCGGCCCCTGTGTTTCTGTGCCTTAATGTCGATTGCTCGTATCTCTTGTGAGAAGATGAAAGACTGCATAGCTGTGGGTTTGAGTTTGTGAGTGCATTGATGTATTGTGTATAGAGTGTGATATTCACCTTGTGATAGTTACATGACGAATTAGATTGTGTTGCATGTGAAGTGTAAATAAACCCATCAAAACTTAGTGTTACCGTGTGTCCCGTCAAATCATTCTGTACTTGTGTATGTCTCGCATATGTTAGGTCCAGCGAGCCAGATACATTAGATTGTAAGACCCTGACAGCTTCCCACCAGGGACTGGGTGAAGCCGGGCCGGGTCAGACAGACAGACAGACAGATAGACAGACAGACAGATAGTCGGGAACGGGAGCTTATATGACTACGTATATGAATTAAATGAGATGCTCCCCACCAGGGACTGGATGAAGCCGGGCCGGGTCAGACAGACAGACAGACAGACAGATAGTCGGGAACGGGAGCTTATATGACTACTTATATGAATTAAATGAGATGCTCCCCACCAGGGACTGGGTGAAGCCGGGCCGGGTCAGCCAGACAGACAGACAGACAGACAAACAAGCAGACAGACAGACAGACTGATAGATAGATAGATCCCCTCCAGGGACTGGGCGAAGCCGGGCCGGGTCAGCTACTAAATAATAAAACAATAAACACGCGTAGTACCATTTTATGATTTCTTATCATGTGCATAGTATTTGGTTTTCATTATGATAATTAGAGTAAACAGTGGCAGTTTGTTACCTTTTGCATGATGGGACACATACTGACCAATAAAGAGATGTCAACTGCAACCAGAAAAAAAGTTTGCTAAACTGATACATATATCTTGTACAATTATATGGATGTGAATCGTGTACACTAATCAGAAAAGCTGGCAAACATATTTTGGCAGTGGAGATGTAATTTATAAGGAAAATGCAAAGAAACCATGGAGAGACAAAACACAACAATGAGAAAGTCCTGCAAGGAAAAAATGGAAACCATAAACTGATTAGAGAAATTAAAAATATACAGACACGAATATTTAGGGCACGGTTTTAATTTAAAAAACTAGGCAATTTAGTAACAGCCTACAAGATTGTTGTGGAAAGAACAGAAGGAAGACAGAGAGATAAATATCTGGATGGTTAGACCACGTGACATAATTGAGATCAGAATAAAAATTTGATCTGGTGATGGTGTGAGACGGCGAAACATGGCCGAACATGATTATCTGCAAGACACATGAACATGACAAACAAAGCAACATAAATAAAAAGTGATAAGTCTTAGCTTCATAAAGTTGCCACTGATAACGTCATTGAAGTCGTCGCTGGAGCTACAGAGTTAGTAATTTGTGCGACGCTTGCGGCAGGCTGCTCTATGGAAAGACACCTAGACATATGGGATAAAACCTGTTGCAATGAAATCGACACTCTAGCCTATAAAACATGCGTTCATTTATTTTAAATATTTGCACCGAGTTTCGATATTAAATAATCCTGCCAAATATGAAGAAATTCAAAGAAAAGCCAGTACCTTATGTAAGGAGGTAAAAGAAACATGGCTTGAGAAAAATTGCAGAGAAATTGAAAAAACAACACAACAGTAAAAATGCGAAACTAATGCACAAAAGAATTCAGGAGCTTACTAATCAAAGAACACGTACATCAGAAGGCTGTCTAAAGACAAACGATGGAAGAGACGGAACTGATCCACGACTCGTGTGATCGAGTGAGATGGCAGAACATGACCGCTCACGCTTACCGGCATGGCACACGATGGATGGATGGAGTGAAGTTTACGTTCGGTAATTTGCCATTGTCGGCTTCGTGGCGAAGGGTTACGGACGCAATTCATAAGCCCGCATACCGAGTTACAAACACAGATGCGGGCGATTTGGAAGCAGACTGCCTTCCGTTGGTTTCCCGCAAAAGGGTATGAGTGCTGGTTGTTCAAAAAGCAATGGCAAGCTATTGAAAGTAAAGTAGTCAAGGCATCCTGGGGTTGACTGCAACGTCCTGTAACGGCTATGCATCAACTTTTTTTTAAAGTTTGCCATTGCATTCTAACGAGAAATCTACCTCCAAGTCGAACTGGCCGGTATAAGGATTGAATTGTCTTCAGGCACCTAAAATTTAGACCTATGCGCATTAACCTAGCGGCCACGAAGACCTCTTGTCTCCATATTGGAGGAGTAGCAATAAACAGTAAAAGATACACTGACGATTGTTTGTTTAACAGAAGCATGGCGGAGTTAATTGTAAACATTAGGCGATCAAACTGAATGGATATAAAGGTAAAGTAAACAAGAACAATGGTTATCAACAATGACAGCACCAAGCCACGTTTGAAAATTAATGTGAATGGAAAGCCACTTGTGCAGGTCGCCAGTTTTTCTTACCTATCTGTATCAATTAACAACAGATGATAAAATGTGAGAGGCTGAAAGAAGTAAGAGAATGTAGACAAAGTAGCATGCAACAATAGATGTATATATACGTTTTAGGTCAGCATGGGCGAATGGATGATAGCGCTCGCTCTTAAATATCCGGCGTGCTGATGCTGAGTTAAGGGGTTCAAACCCTACACCAGACAGTTGTACTAACATGTTGACTTCTCGTCCTTGACTTGGGGACTAAAATTACAATTACTTCTGATATCGAAATGGGTTCGCCTAATGGAAAGGGACACTGGTAGTAAGGGAAAGCTAATCCATGCCCATATTTCAGTTCTGTGATACTAACAGTAGCGTTTATGTAGTACGCTTGAGTTCAAAGTGTGCGAGAGCAACAACAACAACAACAACAACAACAACAACAACAACAACAACAACAACAACAACAACAACAACCACAACCACAAACACAACGATATGAAACAGATTCTTATATCAAATACATTTAATAGTGATTAAGTGTTATGTTTACTATATATTATGGATCCCCCAGCATGACGGTTAGGCACTGAAACGCTACGGCATCTGGAGGATTATCCTTGTGGCTGGATTTTTCATTTTGCATTTTCCTCATTTTGGACAGGTAGTATATGCTACTGAGTGAGTGCGTGGCGCGACTCTGTGAGCTGTGATATTCACGTGAAATGCTTTTACATGTCCGCTTTTGTTTGTACAGTGACCTGCGTGTTCAGAGCAATGGCTACCGGATGTTGCTTAATTGACTGATTTGCCTTTTCGGTTCACGAGTTCATTTTTCAGGAGACTCATGGGAGTCGGCGCTGGAGCTGCGGAGTTCGTGCTTTATGCGACTCTTTCGACGGATAGAGACAGAGCCATGTGAGAAAACTCGGGTCAATGAGGTCCTTCTGGTGACTGCCGATCCATCGACGATGAACTTTGGTTTCCGTGGAGGACTTTTGTGTTGGCATCCTGTCGGTGGCATTATGCACGTTGTACCTGCGCGGGCTGTTGGATTGCCGAGTCTCCTGTCTGTTCCTCTTTTCCACATTGGACTGTGGGGAGAATTTTGTGTGATATTCACTGGCAAAGTTCCTGTGCCCATTCTCCCCACAGACCAATGTGGAAAAGTGTATCATTGGGAGGACCCGTTGCCGTGAAGTTGGAACCTCGACTAACTAACTAACTAACTAACTAACTAACTAACTAACTAACTAACTAACTAACTAACTAACTAACTCACTCACTCACTCACTCACTCACTCACTCACTCACTCACTCACTCACTCACTAACTAACTAACTAACTAACTGTAATCGTCTGGCGCGATACATGATGATGATGATGTTACCAGTACCAGCATCCCTTGCAGTGCCCTGGGGTACGATGGGAAGCCGCTCTGGAAGCGAGGATAAATAGAGGCGCGTGTCAGTTTCCCGGTCTCTCCAAACCAGACAACCGTGGCCGAAGGAGCGATTATGTAGATCGCTGTAGTATAGAATAGGGAGGCTTTAACCAGCCCTCCCCAGTCACTGGACCAGAGCAGGGAGTCACAAATGCCTCTAGATTTAACCATGACTGGCTTGTGTGGCCCACACACGAGGACCGAGGAAATCCATCAAAATGACTGGCAATTTGTAAGCCCACTCTTGGTGAGTTAAATTTATTTAGATAGCTTAATTAAAGATAGGATAGTGGTGCCTTTGCTAGTTCCCAACTGGAAGCTCCAAACTTAACATCCACAGGTTTGAGGTACAATTCGGTGTGGTTCGGTTTATAGTGTTACCTAGAATGGGGAACTCTTCTGTTCCTGAGTGACTAAAATTAGTAGAGTTATCTTCATGTAAAATGGCGACGACCAGCAGGATGACAACAACATGGGTTTGCTTCAATTAATGATTGTAAAAGTGCTACTCTGCAGACTGGCAGGGGTGTATTAAGAAAACTAGTACCAGGGGTAATCAGTGACGATTCAGGAGAAAGGATGTACTCATACGATGGTGTGTATATTTGTAGGTTTTTAGATTTAAGATAGCAGACAGTGCAGTACGGATTGGAAGTAATCAAGTATCGATACTGTACTCTGTGTGTTGGGTAGTTCTATAGAATTTGATATAGCCACGATTCAATACAGTATTAAAAATATGTAGTATCATAGTCCAGAGTAGAGGAGGATGTATTTTTCTATAAAGTCTGTGATCTGACAAGAGGAAAATATGAAGCACTAGCATAAAAGAGAAAATAATGAAATAATGGTCGGGGCTGTTTACAACAGTAAAGAGGAAAATATGGAGCATTGTTGAATAAAATATTAGGTTATGATTAATTCTATTTGGGTGGTATTCCTGTATGAAGGTGGCCAGATTAGGTGTGCAGGATATATATAATATAATGCCATTATTATAGTAGCATGGTGAAGTTGAAGATAACAGTAGATTGACTGGCCTGGGGTAACTAGGGCTGTTCCAGGTGGACTGTACAGTCAGCAAGAGGGAGGCAAAGTACATCATTGGGTGGTTATACCAGTCTGGTCTATAATGAGGAACATGACGTTGAGCTGGAAACATGGTACAGATGTGTTTATGATTTAACTTCCCACAACAAAGGGGAAGGCCGGTGTCTTTATATTATAATGTACTGAGGTATTGAGATATCTTACATGTAATGGAAAGTAAAGGGTGCCAGGGCATGAGAGACGCCTCCATTATGTTATATTGTTTGAAGCCAGATGACTTATCATGACTCCAGAACGCCAAAAATATAGTGATTGCTGGCGTACGAAGGTGTAGAGTGGCACGGTGAAAGTAATAGATATATGGTGCTTGATGACAATGTATGTTATGTTCTTCTAGATAAATGGAGCTATGGTAATAATTATTCATGACTGGGTGTAGTGATGAAGGTGCCAGGTTGAACACTACACATGATAGGGTGGCTATGGTGAGAGCGGTCATTTGGTGATTGTGATGGTTTTATGTGGTGTTATATGTCTGAGTTGTTGGCGGTGACTTATGTTATAGCCTGTGTCCTGATTGTTGCTGGTGTTATGTGTAGAACTGTGCTTCTGGTCTATTGATGTTGTCCAGTTATCAGTACAAAGGTGTGTGTCCTGCTGATGTCATGTTGAATTGCATATCCTATGTCTGCTGGATTGCTGTTGGTGCATTGAACTGTATTTATGTCCTGTATGTACATGTTCAAATGGTGTTGTCCTGTTAGAGTCGTTGTACACCGGTGTAGCTGAGTTGTGTTCGGTGTTGATTTTGACTAGTTGATGAGTGTTGCTGTGTAACATTGGCATTTATGAGTGGTATTCGTAGCCTGTGGTGTTGGAGATGAGAAGTTGTGTTGTGTCAGAGATCTGTAGGTAATGACCTCCCTGAACTGAGAGTATTCAAGAAGTAAATACTGAGTTAGATGAGAAGCAGCAGGAAAGGCTGCGAGCATTGTGACGAAGGATGATCCGCCCTCACATTAAGATTGTCCCATGATATGGTGGTGGTTGTTGCATTAATTGTGGGCCCAATCACTCCGAAGGATGCTGTAGAGCGTGTGTGCTCTGTTGATATTTTATGTATAGTATAGCCTATAACCTATCCATATCATTGTTGTCCAGTTGAAGTATCATGTGGTTGGTGTGAACTTACACAGTCCCTGTCTATGTTTGTGCCACAAGGACACGGTTTGCATACACCATTGCTGTAGTGATTGTCCTGTGAAGTCCATGTGTTGATGCAAATATTGATTCTTTGATGATTATTAATTAGATGTTGTACCTTGTCATGCATTGCAGGTAGTGATCCCTGGCCATGTTTGTGGGTTGTAGAGCAAACTTGAGCCCCGGCTCTGGTTAATGTCGTAGGCCACTCACATCCCCTTTTGTATACCCTTTTGTATACCCGTTTGTGTACCCTTTTGTATACCCTTTTGTATACCCTTTTGTATACCCTTTTGTATACCCTTTCATATCCCCATTTGTATACCTGTTTATGTCACTATATCTCTGCTGTTAGGGTTATAGTTTTGTTATTCGTTATGTTATGGTTTTTCGCTGTGTCTGGTCCCAGTCGACTTATGTGATGCGGGTGTCTTGTGTGGGTATTGAGGGTGCCCTTCGACTCAACTGAACATGATTGAGGTCTCACTGTCATTTAGAGACCGCCTCTGTACTTAGTACTAGGCAGCAGTTATCTCTAACTGTGGGATTTCAGATTCCCATTTCTGTATGTACCTACTGTCCATGAGTCCTGAGATGATTACAATAGAGAGTCCATACCTGCTGTTACCGTTGTTGTTTACGTTGAGGCTCTGTTGTTGCCATGTCCTTGTTGGTTTGTGGAGATGGGTACCTAGTCATGTGCATAGCGATGTTAGGCAGCGGTGATTACTGTGGGAACATAGGTTCCCATTTCTGTATATGTCAGTTATGTGACATGTCAAAATGCCTGTTTGTCCCTGAATCATGCAGTTCTGTCAATAAAAACCTAATTTTGTTGTTCTTAATTTGTTTTGTTTAGTCTGTAGTTTGTTGTGTAAACTCATTGATCCTGTTACAGTCCAGCAGTGTAATCTTCTGTCTGGGATGTACAACCGTATATCCCCCGCCCTAAGAACTCCTGGAATCTTCTGTCTAAATTCTACCCCTTTTCTTGTTAACAGAGGAGAATATACACAGTGCTCTTTCTCTATTTCTTCTTATTGTCCTTTTCTTCTCTGGCCCATTAAAAGTCAGTGTTGCGCTTCTTTGTCTTTGAGCACTTAAGTATAGGAGATAACATCTTCCTGTCTTTATTATTTATACCTTCGGTGACAAGTGGCGAGCCTCGGCCTGGGTTGTTTGGCGGCCTTTAGATTATATTGTTGGTGTCTGTTCCAGTCTTCAGTGATTCTTTTAGGTGGTAGTTCCATGTTTGTTTTTTTTGGGGGGTGTGAGAGGTCCCTGGCCAAAGACATTAACTGGGTTCAGGTTTTTTTCCCAAGTCTCCAAGAAGCACAGCATTGAGAGAAGAGCCTCCAGACCTACACCACATCTCAAGTCGTCAAAGTTAAAGGTGACCTTATTCCATGTTTAGGGAACCAAAGTTTCCCACCCAGCCGGCACTCAGTCTGAGTCCGCTGGTATAAATTAAGAGTGCGAACACTCCAACGAAGGTCACCAAACTTTAGCTATAAAGTCTTTTGGAATATGCATATATATTCCTACTGAAACCATCAAGCTTTACTCAGAAAGCTACAGAGGTGGTTGACGACTCCATGAGAGCAGAATGCTCCCAGATTCAATAGAGGCTGGGGCTGTGCTTGTCCAAGAGAAAAATTCTGTTGATTCTTTTGGGAGAACAGTTGTGGACTGTTCATGCGACTGATTTCAGCAGTGCCAACATCTGGGGCCATCCATAGAAGTACCTTTCCCTTGTTTGTCTGGAAGAAGGGACATCAGAAATCCATCCCACCAGTGTGTCCCACCAGCAGCAGAGCGTTGGACATCTATATTCAATCCCTACCGGTGGCCCCATCATCTGAGATTATCGAGGTGGATGTTTCCCTTATTGTACATCAGTTCACCATGTTCGTTTGAAGTGACATGACAATGTTACCTGTGGTGATAAGAAAATCATTTCCTTATAGGCGGAAGCAGAGGAGTTAATAATACCAGCGTGTTCGTCCAGGTTTATATCATAAGTGGACATATTAAGTTATGAGCAGTGAACAGTGATTTCCTATATTTCCCCTGTGCATAGACATTCAGTGAGAGGAAATAGCACCCAGCGAGTATCATATATTTCCACGACACACTTTATGGACAAATAATTAATTACTAGTTAAGTTTTGTGTCATTCAATGTTAATTCAAATTAGGAATCCCCACTCACAGAAAGTGAGTCTAAGATGCCATGTCTTCCAGCATGTTTTGTTTTGCTTTGTTTTTTTTCCCATGTACAGGTATTTTCCTACCCTGCTTCATTTAGGTACCACGGTGACAACAGAGAAATTACTGACTCATCCCAAGGAACTGGTGGAGGCTGCTAGCAGAAGCGGGGCTACCAGAATCAGACCGGGAAAACAAAAACTGGGTTTGCTTGCATAGTCACGGGAATTATATTTTTTTCAGTGGCAAGGGTGCCGGCATCTTGGTTTGCAGGTGGTTTAGTGGATAGCACGCATGTGATTTTGGACATTTTGTTTTTAAAGTAGGGATTGTAAAGTTAAAGGGATGCCTATGTGAAAATTTTTTTTGGGTGCCCCTATGTATTGCATCCATGGAGCTAAGTGTTGATGTTGATGTCAGGGTTGGTGGTTTATTTTGTATGCAGACTGCATATTTCTCATGGCCACTCAGAAGATATGGTATTATCTTTTGTCATGGACTAATTTGTAAATTGTCACTGATGTATGTTTTTAAGGCAGGTTCAGAAAATATAACTGGTAAAAATTTTACGCTGAGAGGTTTAAGTCCCGTGATGAAACCCCCTTGAATGATTGTTTATTTAAATAGCCCTAGTGTTTTGGCTAAACCCTAAGGGTCTAGAGTATTCGACAGGGACCGTCGAAAAATTGGGGGTGTGATGTGTAATCGTCTGGCGCGATGCATGATGATGATGATGTTACCAGTACCAGCATCCCTTGCAGTGCCCTGGGGTACGATGGGAAGCCGCTCTGGAAGCGAGGATAAATAGAGGCGCGTGTCAGTTTCCCGGTCTCTCCAAACCAGACAACCATGGCCGAAGGAGCGATTATGTAGATCGCTGTAGTATAGAATAGGGAGGCTTTAACCAGCCCTCCCCAGTCACTGGACCAGAGCAGGGAGTCACAAATGCCTCTAGATTTAACCATGACTGGCTTGTGTGGCCCACACACGAGGACCGAGGAAATCCATCAAAATGACTGGCAATTTGTAAGCCCACTCTTGGTGAGTTAAATTTATTTAGATAGCTTAATTAAAGATAGGATAGTAATGCCTTTACTAGTTCCCAACTGGAAGCTCCAAACTTAACATCCACAGGTTTGAGGTACAATTCGGTGTGGTTCGGTTTATAGTGTTACCTAGAATGGGGAACTCTTCTGTTCCTGAGTGACTAAAATTAGTAGAGTTATCTTCATGTAAAATGGCGACGACCAGCAGGATGACAACAACATGGGTTTGCTTCAATTAATGATTGTAAAAGTGCTACTCTGCAGACTGGCAGGGGTGTATTAAGAAAACTAGTACCAGGGGTATTCAGTGACGATTCAGGAGAAAGGATGTACTCATACGATGGTGTGTATATTTGTAGGTTTTTAGATTTAAGATAGCAGACAGTGCAGTACGGATTGGAAGTAATCAAGTATCGATACTGTACAGTGTGTGTTGGGTAGTTCTATAGAATTTGATATAGCCACGATTCAATACAGTATTAAAAATATGTAGTATCATAGTCCAAAGTAGAGGAGGATGTATTTTTCTATAAAGTCTGTGATCTGACAAGAGGAAAATATGAAGCACTAGCATAAAAGAGAAAATAATGAAATAATGGTCGGGGCTGTTTACAACAGTAAAGAGGAAATTATGGAGCATTGTTGAATAAAATATTAGGTTATGATTAATTCTATTTGGGTGGTATTCCTGTATGAAGGTGGCCAGATTAGGTGTGCAGGATATATATAATATAATGCCATTATTATAGTAGCATGGTGAGGTTGAAGATAACAGTAGATTGAATGGCCTGGGGTAACTAGGGCTGTTCCAGGTGGACTGTACAGTCAGCAAGAGGGAGGCAAAGTACATCATTGGGTGGGTATACCAGTCTGGTCTATAATGAGGAACATGAAGTTGAGCTGGAAACATGGTACAGATGTGTTTATGATTTAACTTCCCACAACAAAGGGGAAGGCCGGTGTCTTTATATTATAATGTACTGAGGTATTGAGATATCTCACATGTAATGGAAAGTAAAGAGTACCAGGGCATGAGAGACGCCTCCATTATGTTATATTGTTTGAAGCCAGATGACTTATCATGACTCCAGAACGCCAAAAATATAGTGATTGCTGGCGTACGAAGGTGTAGAGTGGCACGGTGAAAGTAATAGATATATGGTGCTTGATGACAATGTATGTTATGTTCTTCTAGATAAATGGAGCTATGGTAATAATTATTCATGACTGGGTGTAGTGATGAAGGTGCCAGGTTGAACACTACACATGATAGGGTGGCTATGGTGAGAGTGGTCATTTGGTGATTGTGATGGTTTTATGTGGTGTTATATGTCTGAATTGTTGGCGGTGACTTATGTTATAGCCTGTGTCCTGATTGTTGCTGGTGTTATGTGTAGAACTGTGCTTCTGGTCTATTGATGTTGTCCAGTTATCAGTACAAAGGTGTGTGTCCTGCTGATGTCATGTTGAATTGCATATCCTATGTCTGCTGGATTGCTGTTGGTGCATTGAACTGTATTTATGTCCTGTATGTACATGTTCAAATGGTGTTGTCCTGTTAGAGTCGTTGTACACCGGTGTAGCTGAGTTGTGTTCGGTGTTGATTTTGACTAGTTGATGAGTGTTGCTGTGTAACATTGGCATTTATGAGTGGTATTCTTAGCCTGTGGTGTTGGGGATGAGAAGTTGTGTTGTGTCAGAGATCTGTAGGTAATGACCTCCCTGAACTGAGAGTATTCAAGAAGTAAATACTGAGTTAGATGAGAAGCAGCAGGAAAGGCTGCGAGCATTGTGACGAGGGATGATCCGCCCTCACATTAAGATTGTCCCATGATATGGTGGTGGCTGTTGCATTAATTGTGGGCCCAATCACTCCGAAGGATGCTGTAGAGCGTGTGTGCCCTGTTTATATTTTATGTGGAGTATAGCCTATAACCTATCCATACCATTGTTGTCCAGTAGAAGTATCATGTGGTTGGTGTGAACTTACACAGTCCATGTCTATGTTTGTGCCACAAGGACACGGTTTGCATACACGATTGCTGTAGTGATTGTCCTGTGAAGTCCATGTGTTGATGCAAATATTGATTCTTTGATGATTATTAATTAGATGTTGTACCTTGTCATGCATTGCAGGTAGTGACCCTGGCCATTTTTGTGGGTTGTAGAGCAAACTTGAGCCCCGGCTCTGGCTAATGTCGTAGGCCACTCACATCCCTTTTTGTATACCCTTTTGTATACCCTTTTTTATACCCTTTTGTATACCCTTTTGTATACCCTTTTGTATACCCTTTTGTATACCCTTTTGTATACCCTTTCATATCCCCATTTGTATACCTGTTTATGTCACTATATCTCTGCTGTTAGGGTTATAGTTTTGTTATTCGTTATGTTATGGTTTTTCGCTGTGTCTGGTCCCAGTCGACTTATGTGATGCGGGTGTCTTGTGTGGGTATTGAGGGTGCCCTTCGACTCAACTGAACATGATTGAGGTCTCACTGTCATTTAGAGACCGCCTCTGTAGTTAGTACTAGGCAGCAGTTATCTCTATCTGTGGGATTTCAGATTCCCATTTCTGTATGTACCTACTGTCCATGAGTCCTGAGATGATTACAATAGAGAGTCCATACCTGCTGTTACCGTTGTTGTTTACGTTGAGGCTCTGTTGTTGCCATGTCCTTGTTGGTTTGTGGAGATGGGTACCTAGTCATGTGCATAGCGATGTTAGGCAGCGGTGATTACTGTGGGAACATAGGTTCCCATTTCTGTATATGTCAGTTATGTGACATGTCAAGATGCCTGTTTGTCCCTGAATCATGCAGTTCTGTCAATAAAAACCTAATTTTGTTGTTCTTAATTTGTTTTGTTTAGTCTGTAGTTTGTTGTGTAAACTCATTGATCCTGTTACAGTCCAGCAGTGTAATCTTCTGTCTGGGATGTACAACCGTATATCCCCCGCCCTAAGAACTCCTGGAATCTTCTGTCTAAATTCTACCCCTTTTCTTGTTAACAGAGGAGAATATACACAGTGCTCTTTCTCTATTTCTTCTTATTGTCCTTTTCTTCTCTGGCCCATTAAAAGTCAGTGTTGCGCTTCTTTGTCTTTGAGCACTTAAGTATAGGAGATAACATCTTCCTGTCTTTATTATTTATACCTTCGGTGACATAACTAACTAACTAACTAACTAACTAACTAACTAACTAACTAACTAACTAACTAACTAACTAACTAACTAACTAATTGACTGACTGACTGCCTAACTGACTGACTGACTGACTAACTAACTAACTAACTAACTAACTAACTAACTTACTAACTAACTAACCAACTAACTATGTATTGTTTGGACTTCCGTTTCAATATCCCAAAGTATGGTCATGTCTGTGCATAGCCTTGTGTCTCGTGTGCTGTCACTGTTTCCTAATGTTGATATTCCTCCATGCCATAATGACAAACTACCCAGTATCGTCTCCGTTTAGACGGGCCTGAGTTCCCAATTCATAGCACTTTGAAAATAAAGTTTGTTCGTTCGTTCGTTCGTTCGTTCGTTTGTTAGTCTCTCCCTGCCTCTCCTCTGCTCCAACTTTACCGTTGTGGCGACAAACCGCAGCGTTCCCTTTCTCATGACACGTCCCAAAACTTATTTTAGGATGATCGTCATCAGCGATTAACGTGTCTCCTAGATGAAAATCATGATGTGAGCGCTCGGCAGGAGAAGGACAAACGGGAAGACCGCCCTCCGGGAAGTGTGGGCAACGTAATGGACGCAAGGTACTCGTCGAGGGGGACGGGATGGCACGGAATAGGTAGCAGAGAGAGAGAGAGAGAGAGAGAGAGAGAGAGAGAGAGAGAGAGAGAGAGAGAGAGAGAGAGAGAGAGAGAGAGAGAGAGAGATGAGAGTGATAACTGTGGCTACTTCTGAAGACTGCAGACCTGCTGTGAGCTCGCTCAGCGGAGGGTTTTGTAGCAGTGACCATGGATGACGTATGTCTGTGTATAAAAACTTCCACGTCTCCGTGTGTCATTCAGATGACCACCTTTGATGCTGACCCTGGCCAGATCAAGTGCAGATGACTATGCTTTGATCTTGACGCAAAGATAAATCATTTTAAAGCCATTGTTTTTTTTTTTTTTAAAGTAAAGGCTCGGTGATTCCCACAGGTGCCAGAGCCGCCCCATCACTTTCTCACCTAACTGTGTGTCATTCGGATGATCGCCTCTGCATATGACCCTGACCAGATGAAGTGAAGATACTACACTTTGATATTAGCCAAAAGGCTGAGAAATAAAATAGCTGAAGATTATTTGGCCTTTCAAAGGCCTGCTAAAAATATAGTAATATGGACAACATTGTTTATATGAAGATTCCGAAGATGGGATACTAAAGTTATATATATATATATATATATATATATATATATATATATATATATATATATATATATATATATATATATATATATATATATATATTATTCCAGGCAAACGACACGGCACCAGGGCCCGATGAGGTTAGGTATGGCCACATGAAGGCTTTGAGCGATGCAGACCTGAAGGAAATGACCGACTGCTTTAACCAGAGCATTAGGACAGCATCAGTACCGCAGGATTGGGTGCACAGCTATCTCATCCCTCTCCCAAAACCATTCAAGGATCATTCAAAGCTTAGTGGCGTAGAATACATTTGGGAAGGTTCTAGAGAAGATAGTCGCTGTCAAGCTACAAGAGCTCTTGGAAAGGGGGAAGCTTCTTCCAAGAGGCCTGGGGAGCTACAAGCCAGGAAAAGATACCTGGTCAAATGCTGCCACTTTTGCCTTTGATGTTTATGAGGGGTTCCATAGTAGACAGGAAACGATGGCGGTAGCGCTTGATCTCGAGGATGCATACAATAGAGTTCGATATGATATTTTGATGAACGTACTGATTGAGAAGGGGGTGAATCTCTGGTTGGTGTACTGGATAGCAGACGTCCTACATTCTCGCCGGGTTGCTCTCCGTCTGGGTGCATGGGCCTCAGAGCCACATATTTTAACCCCGGGACTACCACAGGGATCAGCAATCTCACCGGTGCTCTTTAATGTGTATACGAGCAAGATTGCAAACCTAGAAGTACCAGGGGTTGGAAGGATACTAACATTTGCAGATGATATTCTTGCATATAGGCAGGGGAGAGACAGGGAGCAAACAGCCCAGGAGCTACAGGCGACGGTAGACAAAGTGATTGACTGGTGCACTGAAATGAGTGCTGTCACCCACCCAGAAAAAGGCAGCTGCTTTGTGTTGCTCTCTGGACAACAGGATTGTGAGAACTGATGTCCCAAGCCTCACGATAGATGGTAGAAGCGTCAAAAGAGAGAACAAACTGAAGTATCTGGGAATCACATTTGACAGGAACCTGTCCTTCAAGGACCATGTGGAGACGGTTGTGACAAGGTCTCAAAAGGGACTCAATGCACTTAAAACTATGGCTGCAATGGACACCGAGCAGAGTATGCTTTTCACACTATACCAGCACTTGATCCTATCAGTGATTGATTATGGACTATGACTGCTCACTATCTCAAAGAGTCAGCTGGTGAAATTAGAGCGCATATAGAACGAAGCGATGAGAGTCATTCTGGGATGCACCAGTTACACCCCAGTTGTGTGTATGCGTTACATCCTTGGTTTGCCGTCTGTTGCAGGTAGGCTCAATGTGGTGCAGGCGAAGGCATACCTCAGAGTAGCTGCAGACACAGATCACCCGTTGCATGAGGCGCTGGACGCCGTTAAGGGTCAGCGACTGATAAGAGGGAAATCATGGAAGGCTCAGGTGGAGGATACGATCAGGCAGGTGTGCCCCTTGGAGAACATTAGGAGAGGAGAAGAGTGGGTCAGAGTGTCAGCGGAGCAGTCAGACTTGTGCAGAGTTATAATAACATTGAGCCGGGAGTGCATGGAGTGGCCACCAGGGGCCACGGAAGTGGAAATCCAGCAACTAATTCAGGATAATGCTCGCTCAGGTGATGTGATTATCTGCACAGATGGGTCGGTGTTGACATGCAGGAGAAGTGCCTGGGGGTTCTTAGCAAAAGCCAATGGTCGACGTTTGGTTCTGACATTTGCTGACGCATCTGGTCGACCACCATGAGCTCTTCCAAACTCTCATAGTCCCGCTTGAACTCCGCCAAATCTATCCATTTTTGGAGGTATGATTTCAGCCTTAAACTGTAGGCGGCGACTAGCTCTCCCGGCTCTCGTCTTGCCGATCGAAACTTTTTCCGATACGTTTGTGCTGTGACCTCATAATGCTTCATCAAAGCGGCTTTTAATTCCTCGTAATTATTTTCATGTCCGGGTGATAGGCGTGTTTAGACCTCGTACCCCGAACCGAGTAATCCCTTGCCTATCTTAAGACACCATCTGCTTCTATCCAGCCCCATAGCGACTGATATAGCCTCAAAACGATTCGCGTACTGGTCAAATTTTTCTTTCGACGCGTCATACACAGCTAAGGGAAACTTCATGGCATGGTACCCATGTCCACTCATGTGGGTTGCACCAGGTGAAAAAGAACTTTCTTCCGCTCCATCTATTTCTCTCTTAGTTTATGTCTTGAGGTCTAGCTCTCGCATACGGTATTCATGTTCCCTTATCTTGCTGTCCTCTTCAGCTTGCAACCTCCTGTTGGTCTGTTCCGCTTCCGCGTCCAACCTCTTTTTGGTCTGTTCCACTTCCGCATCCAACCACTTGTTGGTCTGTTCCATTTCCATGCGTTTCAATTCCAACTCGGCCTTTCGATCTTCTCTTTCCGCTTGACGAATTTCCCTCTCTCTCTCCTGGATATAATCGGTTAGATCCGAACCAGATAAACGAATTTCTTCCCCGTTGGCCCTTAGTTCTGCTGTAGTTAATTTCTGAGTGGCCATGGTTTAAGAAGGTAAGTCAGCCGGCTGAGAAAAGACACCTCAAGGCACTAAAGAATCACTAACTATAGAACTATAATCTATTTTATATATATATATATATATATATATATATATATATATATATATATATATATATATATATATATATACATATATATATATATATATATATATATATATATATATATATATATATGTCTTATCTAAATATAATTTATGACACCACACAGCACACCACAACTACTCTCTCAACCACCAGAGAAGATATAGGATAAAGACTTATCGTAGACGTGTCAAGTGTGAACAGGTATGTACTGTGTCTGAACACCTATCCACATTCACTCTGTCTGGAACGTGCTTCCATTAAAAGTCTCAATATATATACTAATAGGTATATCCCAATATGAAGGTATAGTACCAATATGCATATACCCTGCTATGCATGTACCCCGTTAGGCAGTTACCCTTCTTCAACCTACCCCGCTGCAACTACCCATATGTAGGTATGCTACCCCGCTTCAGGTAATTCGCTGCTCCACCATTTAATGTCACTTGTCGTCCCGGGAGGAACGTGGAATCAACAAGCACACATTTAAGCTTATTACACTTTGGGATTATTGACAGACTTATGTCTACACTCCTCCCTTCCGTCTTCTATTCCATATCTCTCTCTCTCTCTCTTTCTCTCTCTCTTATTCCTTCATCACATACTCCGACCACAGTTTCATTCAACAATTAATAAAATATTTATTAATTAAAACTATGTCTGGTGTATGTATGGACTGTGTATATGTAGTTGGTAGTGTCTTCTATTGTGAGTGCAAGATAGGACTCTGCATTCGTATGTGCCGTATCTTTCTCCCATCTGCATACGGCCAAGCCACCAGACATCACACAAATAAATGGACAGATATCACCCTGGATGATCATTTCCTCTTGAGTCTGGAGGTAATGCGTTATTTGAAAAAACAAATGTTCAATGTCTAATCACCAGAAAATAATGCGATTAAGAGGTAAGTCATTGAAAATACACATATGTCCTGGTTATGGAAGTTTTACCATCCATCAATGAAAAACACATCACCACTGTCTATCAATGTCTCTATATCTACTTAACCGTTTTTGAATATATGTAACCTGTTCTTGAATTCTTCAATGTTTCTTTTAGGTGATTACCCACTTCAAATATATTTAGCCTATGTTGTTTGGCCTTTATATAATGAAAGTTCTTTCAATGGTTTTCACAAAAACCTAATTCTTGGTAATTCGTTATGTCAGCCCACGATTAGTGAATGGCCATGGTGAAGTTGCTCTATTTAAATACTTTCACTGCACCAGTGACGTTAATGTCTTTCATCTTTTCTGAGCATGTCAGGAGTATATATGAAACCTGTGGGATATATATATATAATCAGGTGATATAAGTCTGCTTCAAACTACCTCTTATGTGAGAGTCTTTCTCCGGCCATAATCAGACTTCCGAAAGATACTCTGACATAATACAGACGAGTTCACTAAAGTCTAAACGATTAACTAACACAAAGAAATGGTAAAAGCCAAGCACACACACCTATATCCCTATGCTATACTATTAAGCTAAGGCTAGAGTACCTTATATAGTTCTATGTTCATCCATGAATTGAAATACACAAACGCAGATGCGTTAATATCCCAGCGCCTTTAAACAATAAGGGACGTATATTTCTTTCCAAGTACAGGATGCATAGATAGTATCCGTCCAGATTGGTAGCACACGCTGACTACAAAACAAGTTGACAACTATTTATACTCAGTTTCAAATTCTCCGGTGTTTTCGATTCTCAATCAAATTTGCCGTAAGTCCCACATCAAAAGTCTGTGAAGTCACGTATGTGTTAGTGGCGCTCCGTCTCGTGTCTCCTTCGTCTCGTCCTCCGTTCTTCCGCTGGTCCATACGCTCGCACATCAATCAGTTTTAACCCTTTGATCATCGTCTTCGTGTGTTCCCCGTTGGTTCCCCAACCTGCTGTCTCTGCGTTGTTTTGTACGTTGAAGTCGATGGGCAATGACCCCTCACACTGTATCCTATTTTTATACACTTCGGTCAATGATCTTTAATTTATCCTCATCTCAGACTGACGTACTCTATTGTTAACCCGCCTCCTACATTGCAATTAATTTTATATGTAAGTTATCAAGGAACCACTAAACTCACAGTTTTCCCGTGACATAGGCCCTCTCTTAAGAGAGTTGACCGCGTCGACTCTTCCTTACTGTAGTTTTGATTCCTATGATTCACCAACCTATTCCTCTTCCTCTGGAGTTGGATGTCTAGATAGGAAATCCGATCCTACATTCCCCTTACCAGGGATATATTCCACTGTGAAGTAGTATGGCTGCAGCAACAGCGACCATCGCATCCACCGTGCGTTGAGCTTCTGCGAAGTAGCTATGAATGTCAAGTGTTGATGATATGACGGGATCCTCACAAGGATCACATCCTCATCAAGTAGGCGATCTCACTGACACCCTACCATACTACTCATGATAGACACTAGTGTTGGCACATTGCTCCTGTACGTCCGGACGACCTACTTTCGACTTGCGTAAGCGACGGCTCACAATACAGACGGATCATCCCATCCTGACTGTAACACTGTCTCCATATTCTCTTCGTTTCACTCGGCTTTGCATCTGGGGATGTTCCGCCTCGTCCGCGTTGGACCGAGTCGTCTTTCCCAAACCTCCTGGACTTTAGCTTCCAGGACCATCTTGGGCGATATTGGATATGGTCAGCCAATCTTCGGTTTGGGTCCTGGGTATCTCTCGTCTTTCCCGACGTTACCCACCCCTTCTGAACTGGGTTACTAGTGCAGGTTTCACTCTTGTCGTTTCCTTGACGTGTGATTTCCCTCCTCCCTTCGTTGGGTATATCTGACCTATCACGTACTTTCCCATATGCCCTCCTATGTAGTACTGGCGATCTCTGGTCTTTGTCTGAACCTGTAACCTTTTTCTTAATGACTGCCATCACCATAAGGTGCGAAGCTTTGCTCTCGGATCTCGCCTCATATTTCTTAATGAGATGCCTAGGGAGATTTTTCAGTTCTTCCCCGATCCTGATTTTGTAGATGTTTCTGGACACCACCTTTTCCACAGGATAAGGTCCTTTCCATTCTACTTGGAGTATATTAGTCTCTCCTGGACCCCATACTTCCACTTGGTCTTCCACCTTAAGAGCTATTTTACTCTTTGTCCGATTGTTGGGTGGTGCTTCATGGCACTCTGAACAAGACTTCACCCACCGGCGTACATCTCCGGTCATTCATGGCCAGCAATAATGGCCTGAAATCTGCTGCAATGTCTCTCTGACCCCCATATGTCGATTCTCGGCTATGGTGAGCCCACTCTGAAGAATGTAAGGACGGTGGGTCTCTGGAACCACCCACTGCTCGTGCAGGTTGTCTCCTCTTCCGGCTCTCCTGTAAAGCAGCCTATTCCTCAGAAAGTACTGTCCCCGTTCTGGTGGCTCAGCACTTCTTTGCAGCTTCCTGTAGCGAGGACGCAACGTAGTGTCCTTCCTCTGGGCAGTATGTAATTCCCCTAGCACTGAGTTGTCGCATAGTGTCTCTGCCTCTTTTTCCTCCCCTTGAGATCCACTGGCTACTGCCCCCCTGTGGGCTGGCTGTTTGGGCACCCCCAAAAAGACATATTTAGTACCAATGATCATGGGAAATAGAGAGTCAGATAATACAGCTGCTGGAATAATGCCCGTGACGTACGTGGACTTAATCTCCACCTTGGCGATTGGCAGCGTCATGGTAACAGTACTCCTCATTGCCGGCTGTATCTCTATGGTCTCCCCTGTATGTTGGTCTGGGCTTACCAGGCTGGCATCTATCACAGCTTCCCCATCCAACCCTGAATCGTAGAGACAAGTAACCTGCTGGCCATTGACTTCAATCAGTTCAGCCACAGGTGGTCTCTCTTGGTCCGGAGTGTCTTCCATCTCCTCGACCTTTTCCTTGCATCTGCAGTCCACAGTATTATGTGTTTTCGACCTGCAGTGTGTGCACCATTTTCTCTTCCAAACTTTCCGAGGGCTCTCTTTGGTCAGAGTTTCTTCGCCGACCTCAGCCTTGTCTGTGATCCCCTTCTTATGAGTCACTTGGCATGCCGCAAAGTGATTAACTTTTCGGTTTCGATCTGCAGTCCTTTGTGTTATGAGAGGGCGACTTGCAGATTGAACACCACTTCTCGGACCACGGTCGTTTCGCTGGAGAATTCGAGGTGTTCTGGTTTCCTTCCTTCACTTTCTCTGAACTCTCCATTGACGTCTTTAAATAAGGTTCCTATTTTTCGCCTTCCCAAGTTTTAGATTTCTTTCGGTCTTGTTTCTCCTGACCTTTTGTAGTGGGTATATTGGTTTCTTTAGCTTCCCCATGGACTTCTACGAATATTTCCGCCAGCTTATTCACAACATCAAGCCGTTCCGCCCCTTGTTCTCCTAAAAATGTCTTCAGTGGTTCTGACATTTGCTGACGCATCTGGTCGACCACCATGAGCTCTTCCAAACTCTCATAGTCCCTCTTGAACTCCGCCAAATCTATCCATTTTTTGAGGTATGATTTCAGCCTTAAACTGTAGGCGGCGACTAGCTCTCCCGGCTCTCGTCTTACCGATCGAAACTTGTTCCGATACGTTTGTGCTGTGATCTCATAATGCTTCATCAAAGCGGCTTTTAATTCCTCGTAATTATTTTCATGTCCGGGTGATAGGTGTGTTTAGACCTCGTACCCCGAACCGAGTAATCCCTGGGCTATCTTAAGACACCAACTGTTTCTATCCAGCCCCATAGCGACTGATATAGCCTCAAAACGATTCGCGTACTGGTCAAATTTTTCTTTCGACTCGTCATACACAGCTAAGGGAAACTTCATGGCATGGTACCCATGTCCACTCATGTGGGTTGCACCAGGTGAAAAAGAACTTTCTTCCGCTCCATCTATTTCTCTCTTAGTTTGTGTCTTGAGGTCTAGCTCTCGCATACGGTATTCATGTTCCCTTATCTTGCTGTCCTCTTCAGCTTGCAACCTCCTGTTGGTCTGTTCGCTTTCGCGTCCAACCTCTTTTTGGTCTGTTCCACTTCCGCATCCAACCACTTGTTGGTCTGTTCCATTTCCATTCGTTTCAATTCCAACTCGGCCTTTCGATCTTCTCTTTCCGCTTGACGAATTTCCCTCTCTCTATCCTGGATATAATCGGTTAGATCCTAACCATATAAACGAATTTCTTCCCCGTTGGCCCTTAGTTCTGCTGTAGTTAATTTCTGAGTGGCCATGGTTTAAGAAGGTAAGTCAGCCGGCTGAGAAAAGACACCTCAAGGCACTAAAGAATCACTACCTATAGAACTATAATCTATTATATATATATATATATATATCAATATATCTATGTCTTATCTAAATATAATTTATGACACCACACAGCACACCACAACTACTCTCTCAACCACCAGAGAAGATATAGGATAAAGACTTATCGTAGACGTGTCAAGTGTGAACAGGTATGTACTGTGTCTGAACACCTATTCACATTCACCCTGTCTGGAACGTGCTTCCATTAAAAGTCTCAACATATATACTAATAGGTATATCCCAATATGAAGGTATAGTACCAATATGCATATACCCTGCTACGCATGTACCCCGTTAGGCAGTTACCCTTCTTCAATCTACCCCGCTGCAACTATCCCTATGCAGGTATGCTACCCCGCTTCAGGAATACCGCTGCTCCACCATTTAATGTCACTTGTCGTCCCGGGAGGAACGTGGAATGAACAAGCACACCTTTAAGCTTATTACACTTTGGGATTATTGACAGACTTCTGTCTACACTCCTCCCTTCCGTCTTCTATTCCATATCTCTCTCTCTCTCTCTCTCTCTCTCTCTCTCTCTCTCTCTCTCTCTCTCTCTCTCTCTCTCTCTTCTCTCTCTCTTATTCCTTCATCACATACTGCGACCACAGTTTCATTCAACAATTAATAAATTATTTATTAATTAAAACTATGTCTGGTGTATGTATGGACTGTGTATATGTAGTTCGTAGTGTCTTCTATTGTGAGTGCAAGATAGAACTCTGCATTCGTAGGTGCCGTATCTTTCTCCCATCTGCATACGGCCAAGCCACCAGACATCACACAAATAAATGGACAGATATCACCCTGGATGATCATTTCCTCTTGAGTCTGGAGGTAATGCGTTATTTGAAAAAACAAATGTTCAATGTCTAATCACCAGAAAATAATGCGATTAAGAGGTAAGTCATTGAAAATACACATATGTCCTGGTTATGGAAGTTTTACCATCCATCAATGAAAAACACATCACCACTGTCTATCAATGTCTCTATATCTACTTAACCGTTTTTGAATATATGTAACCTGTTCTTGAATTCTTCAATGTTTCTTTTAGGTGATTACCCACTTCAAATATATTTAGCCTATGTTGTTTGGCCTTTATATAATGAAAGTCCTTTCAATGGTTTTCACAAAAACCTAATTCTTGGTAATTCGTTATGTCAGCCCACGATTAGTGAATGGCCATGGTGAAGTTGCTCTATTTAAATACTTTCACTGCACCAGTGACGTTAATGTCTTTCATCTTTTCTGAGCATGTCAGGAGTATATATGAAACCTGTGGGATATATATATATAATCAGGTGATATAAGTCTGCTTCAAACTACCTCTTATGTGAGAGTCTTTCTCCGGCCATAATCAGACTTCCGAAAGATACTCTGACATAATACAGACGAGTTCACTAAAGTCTAAACGATTAACTAACACAAAGAAATGGTAAAAGCCAAGCACACACACCTATTTCCCTATGCTATACTATTACGCTAAGGCTAGAGTACCTTATATAGTTCTATGTTCATCCATGAATTGAAATACACAAACGCAGATGCGTTAATATCCCAGCGCCTTTAAACAATAAGGGACGTATATTTCTTTCCAAGTACAGGATGCATAGATAGTATCCGTCCAGATTGGTAGCACACACTGACTACAAAACAAGTTGACATCTATTTATACTCAGTGTCAAATTCTCCGGTGTTTTTGATCCTCAATCAAATTTGCCATAAGTCCCACATCAAAAGTCTGTGAAGTCACGTATGTGTTAGTGGCGCTCCGTCTCGTGTCTCCTTCGTCTCGTCCTCCGTTCTTCCGCTGGTCCATACGCTCGCACATCAATCAGTTTTAACCCTTTGATCATCGTCTTCGTGTGTTCCCCCGTTGGTTCCCCAACCTGCTGTCTCTGCGTTGTTTTGTCCGTTGAAGTCGATGGGCAATGACCCCTCACACTGTATCCTATTTTTATACCCTTCGGTCAATGATCTTTAATTTATCCTCATCTCAGACTGACGTACTCGATTGTTAACCCTCCTCCTACATTGCAATTAATTGTACATATAAGTTATCAAGGAATCACTAAACTCACAGTTTTCCCGTGATACGTTGACAGACACGATTCATTGGACACGTTATGATATTATTCTTCTTCTTCTTCTTCTTCTTCTTCTTCTTCTTCTTCTTCTTCTTCTTCTTCTTCTTCTTCTTCTTCTTCTTCTTCTTCTTCTTCTTCTTCTTCTTCTTCTTCGTCAGCGTTCCGAGCCATTGAGGTTCTTTGCTGCAGATACAATCCGTCTCCATTCGTCTCTCTGGTTATGATATGAAAAAAAAAAAAAAAAAAATAGAAACTTTAGTAACATTTGGAAAGATTGAGGAGAACGAACAAAGGGAAGGCAGAGAGATACATATCTCGATGGCTTGATCACATTGCATAATCGAGACAAAACACATTGCTGATCCGCAACTGGTGATCATGGGACATGGCAAAATATGACATATCAACTTATCGGTATGGCACATGATGGTGATTAAGAAATCAAAACAAATGTTTAGTGGGAAGGTTTAGCTTTATAACTTTGAAACGGAGAATTACACTTCTTTGCTCATCAGGGAATTGGTCTGTTGGAATTTTCTGTGCCTATCAAAGCAGCGGTCAGGAATCAATCCCTATGAATGGTTGCATTCTCTTCTTTTTTGTCTTAGTTCTGCTAAGATTTGATAATAATGAAAAACATGTGCTGAAGCAGATGCGAACCAATGTTGTGTAAACAAAAAGTCTTCATATTCCATTGAAAATTACTGTGGTAGACACTGTAAAATACTGTAGGAATATGTGTGTTGCAGATTTCAGCTTGGTGATCGTTTAAGATGGCGAAATATGACCGCTCACGCTTAACGGCATGGCAAATATTTAAGCTTCAATGCCTCGTTGATTTGCTTTTGTGTGACTTCTGACACTTGAAGAGATTCAGAGAAATATGCCAGACAATAAACTGTGCAATCTTCAATATTCAAAAACATATACAGGCAAAATACGTGAGGCGGGTAAACTGGTGAAGGATCGACAATCCATTCGGAAGGGGCCAAGATGAGACGCTCAGTAAAGGACCTGATACTTGATCATCATCATCTGCAACGTTTGCCATCAAGGGTCATGGGGAGAAATAGTGTCTTCTTTGGCGTATGGCCAGTGCTAGTAACAGGTGGTATTGTATTCTAACGGGATGGCCGAACCATTTGAACTTTTGCTTTTGATATATGTGGCTGAAGGTGTTGATCTCACTGTCTGTCCGATAACACCATTTCTTTCTCGGTATCAGAAAGTTAAGTTGGCAGCTCCCCTCTAGCCCCTCATCTGACAGATATAGATTTTGCGTGTGGTTCAGATGATGTCCACATTTAACATTGGCAACACAGAGTTGTTAATCATTATCTGTCGTTCTCATCTCATCTCATCTCATCTCATCTCATCTCATCTCATCATGTTTCTCTTGTACCTTGCGGTGTCGAGATGAAGTATAAACATCGTGACAGTGCCCGGTTATGGGCTTCGTGTATCGATATTCCCATGGACTCTGCTATTCCCTCCGTCCAACGTTTACGTTGTCGGCCTCTTCCTCTGCTTCCCTCTGGTCCGTACATCATTTCTTGTTGAGGTATACTGTCAGTTGGTAACCTACTTGCATGGCCAAATACTTTGACTTGCTGCTTTCTAATAAAATTTTTTGCTGCTATAACCCCCACTTTAGTCCTGATTTCTTCATTTCTGATCTTATCTCTTCTTGATACGTTGAGTATTCTTCTCAGGAATCTCATTTCTGTTGTTGTGATTTTTCTTGTCTCTTTTTCTGTCATTGTCCAGGTTTGGCATTGGTAGCAAGAGCTGGCAGGAAGATTGTGTTGTAAAGTGCTTTCTTAGTAGTTATTGATACATATTTGTTCTTTAGTATTGGCGCCTTTTGTCCAAAGAGTTAGTTTGCCTTATTGCATCTACTTTACATCTCGTCTTCTGATCTGTCATTTGATGATATTATACTTCTCAGGTACTTGAAATTCTTTACTTGTTTCAAGGGAAGTTTGTTTAGATGAATTGTTGTTGTTTTGTCATCTTTTGTTATAGTCATTACCTCTGGTTTGCTTGTGCTAATTTTCATTTTATGTTCCCTACACATTTAGTTTAGACTATACATGTGGTCTTGTAATTTAGCTTCTGATTGATTGATTGATTTAGGAACCGAAATCACAGCATTCGGGACATTCCCATAAGCGCTCCGTCCCCATCCTCAGCAGCCTGATTTTGCTAGTAGTGCTTGGTCGCCCGCAAACAGGAGTTCTCTAATGGTTAGATTTGCAGATGGTTCTTCTTCTGTGTTCAGAACGACTTATCTGTCGTTTTGTTGACATAAGTATATTTAAATGTTTCAATATGAGTGATATATATATATATATATATATATATATATATATATATATATATATATATATATATATATATATATATATATATATATATATATAAGCTCACTTGCTTTATGACATCTGACTTCGATTTCTCAAATTAGATGTCAATAGTTACCTGGGTTTTCCATTAAGAATAATGTCTGTACAGCTGTTAGTTCTTTAGTGACTGTTTGTTTCCATCGACAACAAACTGTATTATAGTGGCGGACTGTTGTGTTAGCATTCTTGCATTAGCCGTATGCATGTACGTGTGTGCTAGCTTTTGGTTTGCCGGAACTGCTGTCTGTTCCACTTCTCGCAGTGAGGCGTATATTGTGTGATCTTCACAGACACAGAAATGGAGCAGTATGGGGTGACTCTTTGTCGTGAAGTTGGTACCACGACTAATGTCTATTTTATGTTAAGAAATTTGGACAACGAATAAACATTCCAAGGATAAAACTGAAGCTTTCAAACTTTGGAAATATTGTCGAACAGAAGGAGTGCGATAGCAGGAGAAAAGAAGCACCAAAACTCTAGTAATATTGCCCCAAGCCACTTTATAAAATTAATGTGAATGGAAAGCCACGTGTGAAGGTCAATAGTGTTTTTACATATATCAATTAATAACAGACGACGGCAGGTGAGAGGCAGACATGAGCATGAGAGTGTAGACAGACTAACATTCAACAATATGAAACAGATTGGCCTATCAAACACATTTAAATTACCAAACGAAATACAAACTAATAATGATCAAGTGTTATGTTTACTAAGTATTATGGTAAGAATTTTCTATCCAATCTCCCAAAATTGTTGCGAAGGTGATCATGTCTGCGTACTGCTTTGTGTCTGGTGTGCTGCCACTGGTTTCTGATGTTGATATTCCTCCATGCCATGATGCCAAACCGTCCAGCATATCTCTTTTTATAGAATGTTAGACGGGCCTGCGTGCCTAATTCGTAACCTTTTGAAAATAAAGTTCATTCGTTCGTGTCCCCCTGCCTCTCCTCCGCTCCAACTTTACTGTCGTGACGACATAATGCAATGTTCCCTTTCTCAAGACACGTTATTTTGGGTTAACCGCCACCAGCCATTAAACCGTCTCCAAGATGGAAATAAGGACGTGAGCGCACGACAGGAGAAGGACACAGGGGAATACCCTCCCCCGGGAAGTGTGAGGTACGTGATGAACGCCAGGTACTCGTCGAGGGGGTGAGAGTTGGGGGGGGGGGGGGAGGAGGAGAAATGTGGCTGCTTCTGACGACTACTGGCTCGCCCAGCAGTGGGTTTTCTAGCAGTGTACGTGAATGACGTGTCCGTGTAAAAAAAAATCTTATTTTTTTTTTACAATTATGGCGCAATGTTCCACAGGGGCCAGAGTTGCCCCATGAGGTTCCACTTCCCCGCATGTCGTTCAGATGAACCCCCCCCCCCCCCCCCGCCACTGACCCTGGCCAGATCAAGTGAAGTTACTACACTTTGATCTTAGCTCAAAGCTCGATAATTTGAAGACGATTGTTGTTTTGTTTTAAATAAAGGCTCAGGGGTTCCCACAGGGGTCTGCCCCTCCCCATCAGGCCCTGACGTCCCTGTGTGTCATTCGGATGACCGCCTCTGCATGTGGCAATGGCGAGATCAAGATCAGTTACTACACATTGATATCAGCCAAAAGGCTGAGAAATATCACATCCACAGTTTATTTGGCCTTTCAAGGGCCAGTCAAAAATATAAGAACAACTATACCCCGTAAGTTACTAAGCTACTTATATGTATTAAGCTTGAAAAACCATGAAAGCACATTACCAAAATTTGTTATACAAAAAACAATGTAATAAAGTAATATATTAGTTGTATTAAAACAATGGTTAACTTTTATTAGAAGATTAACTGCAAAGATTTCGGAATTGTTTTAAAGGTTGACTTATAAACGAAATTTAAAACTTCTTTGTAATGTAATTGCTATAAATGTAAAAGTTAGAATTAGTTTTAGATAAGGTAATGCCCCTTTATATGTTAGTAAGTTATGTCCCTTGCCTTAAATTAATTTTGTTTGTTCATTTTGTTTATGTGGCCACCCCCAAAGTTGTTTGAACAGAATTGTTTGTAAATTACGAATGGTAAGATTTTCTTAAGAAGATGTTATTCGTATGCCCTGACTA
Organism: Cepaea hortensis; assembly: GCA_963921405.1. Lineage (NCBI taxonomy): Eukaryota > Metazoa > Mollusca > Gastropoda > Stylommatophora > Helicidae > Cepaea > Cepaea hortensis. The sequence goes on from OY992896.1 coordinate 67,027,825, forward strand.
TTGGTAAGCAATCAAAAAAGAGATGACAGTTGTTTTTAAACCATGGTAGACATGACTGGGAGTATGCGTGTTCTATAGCTCAGCTTTACTGGAGAGTTTTGGCCATCATAAACCATAACTGTAGGAAGGGAAAATCCCAACTGCACCTCCCAGTGGTAGAGGATAAGAAACCCACAATGGTGTGACAAACGCAGCCCTGGGGACCGAGTATCCACCGGGATATGTGGACACATCTGCTGCTGAGCAGAGCAGGGTACGCACTTGTTCTGATAAATGGCTGTCAAAAGCAGACATAAAAGACCCCCATGTGGATGTGGACGTCAAGGGGAAACCATTACATAATCTTCTCAAGATTTCATGAATAGTCACATATCAGAGGCAGTGAACGACATTAATGGCTATCTTAGGACATTCTCGTCGGGTAGGGACAGTCATGAGCCACATGTGACACTAGACTCTCATCCAGCTATTCATGACAAAATCATAATGAATAAATTTAAAATAGAAACCAAAATTTAATATAGGAAATACATTTCAAATATGAATATGGAATGTTAGGACATTAAATGAGTTTGGACAGTTGAGCAATGTGATAAGAGAAGTGGAAAGCACGAAAATGGAGATTATTCTAGGCATAGGGGAGATGAGATGGAAGGGATTATCAAAATTACAACCGATAACACACACTAATTTATTCTGTAGAAGGATAAACATGAGAAAGGAGTAGAAGTACTATTTGATTAAAAATAACAGCCAAGTCAATTAATGGTTACTGGTGTAGTGCAGATAGAGTTATTATGGTCAAAATGAACGGCAAACCAATAGATATAAATATTATACAAGTATACGCATCAACAACAAGTAGCAGTACTAAATTTCTCCTTGCATTATCTGCGGGAGGGGCCTGGAGCACTTATGGAGATAGCCATGTGTAATGGAGGCCATCCTGTGCAAAGCAAAGACATAGAAATATGCGGTTTGGCACAGCTCTCTTCTGGTGCCAGGAGGGTAGTGTCGTACATGAAGATCTCCAGTGACGATATTCTGCATACGGGGTCTCCGTGGCGAAATGGTTCAGCCACCTACGTCACGCCCTGGAAGTTGTGGGTTTGACTTCAAATACGTCTTATGGTTCAGCCAATTCTGTGGCGAAGTGGTTACGGAAGCAATTCGTATTCTCGCATACCACTTTTAAAACACAGCTGCGGACGATTTGAAAGCAGACTGCCTTGCGTTGGATTTCATACAATGGTATGAGTGAGGTTAGTTCAGAAAGTAATGGCATGCAACTAATACATAATTCACGAGTGCAGTTTTTTTTTCCGGAGACTCATGATTGTCGTCGCTGGAGCTACGGAGTTGAGCTTTGAGCGACGCTTGAAGCAGGACGCTCTGCAGAAAGACACTGAGACATATCGCCTTTAAACCATGTATTCCTTTTTTTTTTCCCGCACTCTGCACCGAGTTTCGGACCTTTATGTAACCGACCGCCGAATATAGAACCACCTGTACTGCCATAAGGAGCAGTATGAGAAAATTCGTATACTCAACGGCCAACCCGTCTAGTCGTGTGTGCCTGGTTGACAAATGTAGTTGAGAGCTGGAGAAGTGTTGCTTTACAGTTATGAGACAAGGTTGTGCATCACCCCAAGGTCTGTGTAATGTTTATTCAGAGAACATATTCAAACAGGTAGAAAGAAGACTGGAGTCACATTACATGTGTTACATGTGCTTTGCAGGACGTCGCGATCAACCCACAATCATAGGTCTTATTTCTAGCGAATTTTACGATCAGTAATTTGCCATTATACCGAGTCGCGCTGGATTTTAACGTGTTGATATGGGTGCCGGTCGTTCAAAAAGCAATGGCAAACTAATGAACGTAAGCTTGCCAAGACATCAACAGCAACAGTGCTGGTGTTGACAACGATGTCCTGTAAATGGGATATGCCAAAAAAAATAAAATTGCCATTGCTTTCTAAACGAGAAGTCAAACTTCAAGTCCAACATTCCGGTTTAGAGACTGAGCCACGGTCAGAGCACCAGAAATGTAAGCGCAAGTGTATTAACCCAGCAGCCAAGAAGACCTCTTAACTCCATATTGGAGGAGTAGCAGTAAACAGTAAAAATTACAAGACGACTCAGTTTAATTAACTGAACCATAGCGGAGTTAACTGTAATCATTAGGCGATCAAAATGACTGGATATAAACATAAAGAAGTAACCAAAAACAATGGTTATCAACACTGACAGCACGATGCCACGTTTGAAAATTAATGTGAATGGAAAGCCATTTGTGCAGAACAACAGTTTTCCTTTCTTATATAGATTAACAACAGACGAGAGGCAGGCGAGAGGCATACATAAGTAAGAAAGTGTAGACAAAGTAACATGCAACAATATGTATGTATTAGGGACGTTCATTTTAATCCCGTTCCAATGGCTTTATTACAACAGTATAAAAGAAACATTAACAGGTGTGGTAGAATTAAACAAAGCATTCACACACATTGGCACCTTGCCGTCTTGACAGACGATAGGTTGTGCTTTAAAAAGGCATAATAACTTTTAACTATGGCGGTAGCGAGTGTGACTGATAAGGCCAATTTGCGCTGTAAATGTCCGTTCACAGTGGGTGCATGTGAACACGTGGTCATTTCCACCATCATGCACCATCTTACGTCTCAAACGCTTGGTGTGTGACTTTTCTGCAATCATTTTCTCCTTTGACTTTATTCCATTTCTGATATTTGCCCTCCATGCAACACGTTCAGCGGCGACTTGCTCCCAATGTGCATTATCAATGCCTGTATCAATCATGTCCCGCTTACACACATCTTTGTATCGTAGTAGAGGCCGACCCTGAGATCTCTTACCCATCTGTAATTCACCAAAAAAGATATCCTTTGGTATTCTACCATCATCCATCCGCCTAAGATGTCCTATCCATCTAAGTCTACGAAGACTGAGCATGGAATAAACTGTCACACAACCTGATCTTTCCAATACTTCAGTATTTGTGATTTTGTCTTGCCACTTAATACCAAGAATTCTTCGCAGACACCGCATATGAAAGCTGTTTAAATTGTTCTCTTGGTGTGAGTAAGTTGTCCAGGTTTCACTGCCATAGAGAAGAGTACTAAGGGCACAGGCTTGATAGACAAGGACTTTTGTTTTGGCAGTAAGCTTCCTGTTCTCCCAGACTCTTTTTCTTAACCTGTTCATTGTTGTTGCTGCCTTACCAATCCGGATGTTGATTTCCTGATCTAGGGATAATTTGCTATTTACCACCGATCCTAGATATGTAAAATGGTCTACTATCTCTAGTTCGGCGTCGTCAATAAAGATTGATGGTACCCCATGTGCATCTTGTGACATAATCTGTGTCTTCTTTTTGCTAATTGTTAAACCAAATTCACAAAGCATTCAATTTGAATGAAATATGCATTATAGGTTGGTCAGACGAAGTCGCCGAAGGCATTCAGGCAAGCACCCCATTGATTAGGTAGGCGGCGAATGTCGTCCGCAAAAAAAGGATTGTAGTTGCTCACTGAACCAAGTGTTTACCGCCATCATTATGTCTAAATCTGTTTGAAATCGTTATCCCTTGAGAGCTTATTCTGGAGGTCACGGAACAAATTAAAATCACATGGTGACAAATCAGGACTATAGGCTGGATGTTGCAGAATTTCCCACGTCTTTCTTGCTAATGCTTCCTGCACAATCTTTGCGAAAGGCGGACTAGCATTATCGTGCAACAAAATCACACCGCGAGAAAGCATGCGGGTCGTTTATTCTTGATGGCTTTTTACAGCTTGTCTAGTGTTTGCAAGTATTGGGTAGAGTTGATGTTGACACCAGGTTCTTTAAAGTCGGCCAACAATAGCCCTTCATGGTCAAAAAATGCGCTCAGCATAACCTTACCAGCGGAAACCTGTAACTTGAATTTTTTGGCTTTTGGTGCTCCAGCATTCTTTCATTGCACGATCTCTCTTTTGCTGCTCGGGTCAAAGTGGTGACACCATGATTCATCGCCTGCCACTATGCGGAAGAGAAATGCATCACAATTCCACTCTGTAACGCAGCAAGTAGTTCAAACACCATCCCATGCGTTCCTCTTCTTGGTGGTCGGTCAACATCCATGTTACTTACTGTGACCACACCATCCGATACTGCAGTTCGTTTCTAACGACCCTTTTGAATTGTCCCAATTGACAGATCAAATATCTTTCGCCAGCAAATATATTCTTCGACAACGTTTATCTGTACTGCTGCATCAATTTTGGCGATGTTTTTTTTTTTCTGTTGCAATAATATGTGCTTGACCCGCCCGTCAAGATCTGTCGTGAACTGACGTCCTTTCCGAAATATTCGTGCCCAGTCTGTCACTGTTGTCTTCGACACACATTTGTTACCGTACGCTGCCTGCATTATTCGATGACTGTCCACTGGTCGACGTCCTTCAAATGAAAGAAACTAAATCACCGCTATTTGAGCTTCTTTGGACGAATTTTGGATTAACCCGGCCATTTTCTCAACTGTCAGAAGTAGAACCTATGCATCATAGGAAGATAAGCACGTGCTTTTTTATTCATTGGTCAGTACTCATCACATGACTATGACATGATCATGTTCAACGAACGCAATTACGCGCGGTGCGGCACGAATGGATTTCAAATGAACGCTCCTTTTATATATATATATATATATATATATATATATATATATATATATATATATATATATATATATATATATATATATAGAGAGAGAGAGAGAGAGAGAGAGAGAGAGAGAGAGAGAGAGAGAGAGAGAGAGAGAGAGAGAGAGAGATTTTGTCAACTTCGGCGAATGGATACAAGCGCTCGTTCTTTAACTTCCGGTGTGCTGATGCCGAGGTCGGAGGTTCAACCCCCACAACCGACAGCTGGACTAAAATGTTTACTTCTCGTCCTTGACGTCGGAACTTAATTATAGATACCTCTGAAGTCGGATTGCGTTCGACTAATGGCAAGAGACACTCGTAATAAGGGAAAGCTAATCCAAGAGCAAAATCCAGTCTGTTTATGGACTACGCTTGAGTTCAACGTGTGTGGGGGAGGGGGGGGGGTGGAGGGTAGAGATCCAACAATATGAAATAGGTTTTATACCAAGTATATTTAAACTACCAATTGCAATTACTAGTGATCAAGCGTTATTAGTTAGTCTTAGTTAGTCTTTCCTCTTGAGCCTAAGGCGGCGCATAGGGCAGAAGTACTGTCTCTCCATGCTTGGCGGTTCGCTGCTACCTGTTGTAGATCTTGGATATTTACTTGGCCATTGAATGAGCCTTCTCTAATGATGGTTCTACGCAGGGTCTCTCTTGGTCTTCCCCGTTTTCTTTTCCCTACTGGTGACCATATGAGGGCTTGATAGGGGAGTCTTGACTTGTCCATTCTGAGTACATGGCCGATGTAGTTCCAACGGCGTCTTCTTATGAAATTGGATACTGTATCTTGCTTAGTCTCTTGTCTTATTTGCGAATTGGTTCTGAAGTCTGTCCAGTGTATGTTTAGAAGTCTTCTAAGACATTTGTTCTCAAGCGTTATGCTTACTATATATTATGGTTTGAACTTCCGATCCAATATTCCAAGGCCTGGCGAAAGTGATCATGTCTGTGCTCAGCCTTGTGTCTCGAGTGCTGCCACTCCTTTCTGATGTTGATATTCCTCCATGCCATGATGCCAAATCGCTCAGCATCGTCTCTTTTTAGACGGGCATGCGTGCCCAATTCCTAACCCTTTGAAAATACAGTGTATTCGTTCGTTCGTTCGTCTCCCCCTGTCTCTCTTATGCTCCAACTTTACCATTGTGACGACATACTGCAGTGTTTTATTTTTTCCTCATGATACATCCACAAATTTATTGTGGGATAACCGCCACCAGCGATTAAAGAAATCAGGATGTGAGCGCACGACAGGAGATGGACAAACAGGAAGAACCTCCCCCGGTACTCGTCGAATGGGATGGGATGCGGATAGGGAGGGGGGAGAAATAGTGCTGCTTCTGACGACTACAGACATACTGTGAGCTCGCTAACCAGTGAGTTTTCAAGCAGTGGTCATAGATTAAGTATGTCAGTTTCAAATCGATTTTACAATTACCCCTGCCCCTTTCAACCTCAAGGAGAATTTATAGTAGGGTCCATCACCGGCACAGAATGATGGTCCTGTCACTAGTCAGCCACCAAAGCATCTGCCCATGGTTCTACCCACAGAGTCCTAGTAGTCCCAAGGTGATTGTTGTCCATATGGGGTAACTGACTATCAGTGATGTATGTCAATGTATAAACACTTATTTATATAAGGACGGACTCTCAGTGATGTATGTCAGTCTATAAACACTTATTTATATAAGGACGGGCTGTCCCCCAGGGGCCAGAGTCGCGCCATGATGTTCCACGTCCCTGTAACCCTGGCCAGATCAAGTTCAGATACACTAATTTGATCTTAGCTCACAGCTCGATAATTTAAAGGCGATTCTTTTTTTTTAAATAAATTTTTGGGGTTTCCCCCAGGGGCCAATGCTGCCCCATCAGGTCTTAGCATCACTATTTGTCTTCCGGATCACCTCGTCTACATGTGGCCCCGGCCAGATCAAGTGCAGTTACTACACTTTGACCTTAGGCATAAGGATGAGAAATAAAACAGCTGAAGATTATTTAGCCTTTCAAAGGCCTGCCAAAAATACAAATAATTTCTAGTCTTTTGTGCCTAACAAGAAAGGGTACTGATGGTGTATTAACAATTCCAGAAGAGACAGGAAAGCAGATTATAAAAATGTTTTGTGCAAAAAAGTGTAAATAAATATTGCAATTAATTATGTTAATACGATGTTTATTTTTATTTAAGATATAATATTTTCAAATATTGAGGAATGGCGGAAAAGGTTGATGCACAAATGAAATTAACGAAACATCCAACAAGTAATTGCCAGAACTGTAAATGTTAGAATTATTTTTAGGTTAGGTAATGTCCCTTAATATGTTAAGTAGTTATATCCCATGGTTTAATTTATTGTTGTTTGTTCTTCTTGTTTATGTAGTCTACCCGAAGTTGTTTGAACCACTCACAAATTATGTTAGCTATTGTTAGGATAAACTGGAATTCCTCTAAATAAATAAATATTTAGAAATTAAACAATCGAAGTAGCATTTTATAATTTTTTATTTTATTTTATCAGGTCCATAATATCTTGTTCTGATTATGATAATTAGCGTTAGTATTAGCAGTCGAAAATATACAGAAAAGGGAATATTGTATCCAATAAACACATTTTAAAAATCCCATTAACTTTTTGTACAAGGATATAATCCTATGAAAGAAACTGAAGTAAATTATATAATGCTAAATTTATATCCAAACAATGCCTGGAAAATCGTATTTCGTCAATTCACAGAGTAAATCGGTACAACTATCTCGGAACTGTTATACCATCTGATGGGAGGTGCAGTAAAGACATTAGATCAAGCATCGCTATAGAAAGATGCCTTTTGCTTGATGGAAAACATACTGACCAATAAAATGATGTCAATTGGAACGAGAAAAAGAGCCTTCAAGTGCTACATAGATCGTGTACAATAATATGAATCTTAAACATGTACAGTAAGCAGAAATGCTGACATACATCTGATGGCTGTGAAGATGTAGTTTCTGAGGAAAATGCAAAAAATACCACGGACAGACAGAAAAACCCAATCAGCAAGTCCTGCAAGGAAGAAATGAAAACCATACTTTGATTAAAGAAATTAAACGTAGAAGACAGTGAATCAGATTTTTGGGCACGTTATTAATAGAGATAAATTAGAAAATATATTATCAACATGCAAGATTATGGGGGAAAGAACACACTGAGGGTAGAGAGAGATATACCTGGATGGTTAGACCACGTGGCATAATCGAGACCAGAACACAAAGCTTATGCACGACTCTAGTTATCGTATGAAATGGCGAAAGATTGTCTAACATACTTATCTGCATGACACATGATGATGATAAATGAATCAACAGAAATAAACAGTAGTAAGGCTTAGCTTGATAGAGTTCCCACTGATAATGTGTTTCAATAGAAAACGCTATTGTAAGGATGCATTCAGACAGGACACAATTTTCTTTGACTAAAACTTTATTTAGAAGATAAACTTCATGGGCACGAACTCCGTAGCTCCAGCGCCAACCCTCTGAAGTCTCATAGAAATTTGTTCAAGTAAACCAAATGACGGAGTTCGGTTTCGAACAGACAACCTTCGGGCTCGAGGCAGGCGGTGTAACCACTTCCTTACGATAACCCCCGTTTCTTTGCTTGTCTTGGCAATGTGCGGGTACTGTTTTCTTTGCTTATCTAGTCAATGTGGGGGGGCTGTTTTCTTTGCTTATCTAGTCAATGTGCGGGTGCTGTTTTCTTTGCTTATCTAGTCAATGTGCGCGTGCTGTTTTCTTTGCTTATCTAGTCAATGTGCGGGTGCTGTTTTCTTTGCTTATCTAGTCAATGAGCGGGTGCTGTTTTCTTTGCTTATCTAGTCAATGCGCGGGTGCTGTTTTCTTTGCTTATCTAGTCAATGTGCGGGTGCTGTTTTCTTTGCTTATCTAGTCAATATGCGGGTGCTGTTTTCTTTGCTTATCAAGTCAATGTGCGGGTGCTGTTTTCTTTGCTTATCAAGTCAATGTGCGGGTGCTGTTTTCTTTGCTTATCTAGTCAATGTGCGGGTGCTGTTTTCTTTGCTTATCTAGTCAATGTGCGGGTGCTGTTTTCTTTGCTTATCATTTCAATGTGCGAGTGCTGTTTTCTTTGCTTATCTAGTCAATGTGCGGGTGCCGTTTTCTTTGCTTATCAAATAATATCATCAACAACAACAACATGGATAGAATCATCATGAGCAACAAATAATCAACACCATCATCATCATGATCAGCATCATCATCATCATCAACAACAACATGATAATTAAAAAAGCCACCATCAACAACATCAACATCAGCAACAACATAATCAACAACATCATCTTCATCATCAACATCATACTCATCAACATCGTTATCAAAAACATCATCATCATCATCAACAACATCATCATCAAACACATCATCATCATGTGTGAAGCTGATCTTTAGAGTATATCATATGTCCTCACAACCATACTCTCTCTCTCTCTCTCTCTCTCTCTCTCTCTCTCTCTCTCTCTCTCTCTCTCTCTCTCTCTCTCTCTCTCTTTTCTGTCATCCATCCCCATGGCGTGAGTAGAAACAAACACAAGCAATAGACCAGGCTTAATCGTGAACGTCCTCGGGGAGGCAGGACGAGTAAATGACTCAAGGACTGGATGTGATTCTGCAACTGTGACCAGACTGCAAGAACATCAAGTCAAACGAGAGCAAGCTAGAAATATAGTCAACCAACACAGAACTGGTGTGCGGTATGCGCTGAGGGGAGATAGTGAGGCGAGGAATTGAGCACTTATTTACAAATAGTTACATGTGCAATTAGAATAATCTGTTGACTAACTAACTAACTAACTAACTAACTAACTAACTAACTAACTATTAGTGAGCCAGGTTTATTCCGTGGTTAAGTCATGTAGAAATAAAGGCATTAATAAATATACAACTTTATTTATTTAACAAGTAACAATATAGAAGGTTAGAAGTTAGATTTACTAAATCAGTTTCTTTTCTTCTTCTTCTTCTTCTTCTTCTTCTTCTTCTTCTTCTTCTTCTTCTTCTTCTTCTTCTTCTTCTTCTTCTTCTTCTTCTTCTTCTTCTTCTTCTTCTTCTTCTTCTTCTTCTTCTTCTTCTTCTTCTTCTTCTTCTTCTTCTTCTTCTTCTTCTTCTTCTTCTTCTTCTTCTTCTTCTTCTTCTTCTTCTTCTTCTTCTTCTTCTTCTTCTTCTTCTTCTTCTTCTTCTTCTTCTTCCTTCTTCTTTCTTCTTCTTCTTCTTCTCTTCTTCTTCTTCTTCTTCTTCTTCTTCTTCTTCTTCTTCTTCTTCTTCTTCTTCTTCTTCTTCTTCTTCTTCTTCTTCTTTC
>OY992896.1:67038080-67170580 GCA_963921405.1 Cepaea hortensis
TCTACACGCCCTTCCTTTCATTCCAGCGCTGCCAACTGTCGTATTTTTTTTTCTTCCTCCTCCTCCCTCCTCCCATTCCCAAAAGACGTACGTAAATATATGATGATGATGATGAAAGAATCCCCGAACCAAAACGCTAGGGAAAGGGAAGAAAATGACGTGACTACACAGAATCGTCACACGGCAATCATCATCATCAAGTGCCGTGCCGGCTGGCGTAGGCGTTCAACTCTGCTGCTGATATATATGCCTCCATGCCACGGCAATATCAATAACAATTCATCTTTTTATGTGTAAGGAAGGTATCTACAGTCGTGTAGAAGGGAAGAACAATCAATGGAAGGACCGAAATCACAGAACCTAGACGAGTATGAATTCGGAATGGCGAACTCCCTCCTCCTCTCTTTCTCCTCCCTGCCTCTACCTCCTCCCCTCCTCCTCCCTCTACCTCATCCCTCCACCCTCCTCCCTCTACCTCCTCCCCCTCCTCCATCTCCCTCCTCCCTCTCCCTCCTCCCTCTTCCTTCTCCCTCTTCCTCTCCCCCTCCTCCTCCTCCATCATCCTCCCTCCTACTCCCTCCCTCCTCCTACCTCTACCTCCTCCCTCCTACTCCCTCTACCCCCTCCCTCCACCCTCCTCCTCTTCCTCCTCCTCTACCTCCTCTTCCTCCTCCCTCTACTCCCTCCCTCTCCCCCTGCCTCCTTCCTCCCCCTCTCTTCTCCCTCCTCCTCCCTTCTCCTCATCCCTCCTACTCCCTTCTCCTCCTCCCTCCTCCTCCTCCTCTCTCCTCCCTTTTCCTCCCTCTACCTCCTCCCTCTACCTCCTCCCTCCTCCTCCCTCCTCCTCCTTCCTCCACATCCCTCTTCCTCCTCCTCCCTCCTCATCATTCCTCCTCCTCCTCCTCCCCCTCCTCCTTCTCCCTCCTCCTTCTACCTCTTCCTCCCTCCTCCTTCTCCCTCCACCTCCTCCCTCCTCCTTCTCTCTCCTCCTCCTCCCTCATCCTCCCTCTCCCCTCCTCCTCCCCCACCTGCGTTCTCCTCCTCCCTCCCTCCCTCCTCCTCCTTCTCCCTCCTCCTCCCCCTCCCTCCTGACCCTCCTCCCTCTTCCACCTCTTCCTCCTTCACCCTCCTCCCTCCTCCTCCCTCTTCCTCCTCCCTCCTCCTCATCCCTCCTCCTTCCCTCCTCCCTCCTCCTCCCTCCTCATCCCTCTTCCTCCTCCTCCCTCCTCCTCCCTCCTCTTTCTCCCCTTTCCCCCTCCTTCTCTTAATCCCTCCTCCCTCCTCCTCCCTCCTATTCCTCCCTACTCCTCCTCCTCCCTCCTCCTCCTCTCTCCGCCTATCTTTTCCTCCCTCCTCCTCCCTCCTCCACTCTCTTCCTCCTCCCTCCTCCTCCCTCTTCCTCCTCCTCCTCCCTCTTCCTACCTCCTCGCCCTCCTCTTCCTTCCTCCTTCGCCCTCCTCCTCCCTCTTCCTCCCTTCTCCACCTCCCCCTCCTACCCCTCCCTCCTCTTCCTCATCTCTCCTCCTCCTTCTTCCTCCCTCCTCCTCTCCCTCCTCCCACTCCTCCTCATCCCTCCCTCCTCATCCCTCCTCCTCCGTTCTCCTCCTCCCTCCTCCTCCTCCCTCTACCTCCTCCCTCCTCCTCCCTTCGCATTCCTCCTCCTCCCTCTTCCTCCTCCTCCCTCCTCCTCATCCGTCCTCCTCCTCCCTCCTCCTCCTCCTCTCTCCTCCTCCTCTGTCCCTCCTCCCTCCTCCTCCTCCCTCTACCTCCTCCCTCTTCCTCCCTTCACATTCCTCCTCCTCCCTTTTCCTTCCTCCTCCCCCTCATTCTCTTCCCTCCTCCTTCTCCCTCTTCCTCCTCCCTTTTCCTCCCTCTTCCTTCTCCTTCCGCCTCCTCCCTCCTCCCACTCTCTCCTCCTCCTCCCTCCTCCTCCCTTTCCCTCCTCCTCCCTCTCCTCCTCCTCCTCCCTCCTCCTCCTTCGTTCTCCTCCTCCCTCCTTCTCCCTCCTCCTCCGTCTTCCTCGTCCGTCCTCCTTAGATGGGGGATGTGGCTGCTTTTGACGACTGGAGACCTGCTGTGAGCTAGCTCAGCAGTATGTTTACTAGCAGTGAACACTGATTAACGTTTGTCAGTGTATACAAACTTTTTTGGGGGTTTAAATTAGGGCGTTCTGTTCTTCAGGGTAACGCCACATATGGTTCTCTGTCCCTGTGTGTCATCAGGTTGACCGCCTTTGCTGAGGACCCTGGCCAGATCAAGTGCAGTTACTACACTTTGATATTAGCCAAAATGCCGAGACAAAAAGAAGTCTAAGATTATTTTGACCTTTCTCGATCTTTCAAAGACCTGACAAAAATATGAACTTTTACCACCAAAATGGGATGGCATGTTTACACATATATTATACTAGAATAGACAGGAAAGCATACAAATGTATTGTGCTAAAATGTAACTAAGTAATAAAATTACTGTGTTAATACAATGTTTATTTTTCTTTAACATACAAGTATATAACATAAATTATTAAAACATATTACTTATTGTTAATTTGCAAATGAAATTAACGAACCATTAACAAAGTAATTGCCAGAAACGTAAATGTTAGAAATATCTTTTGATAAGGTAATGCCCCTAATATGTTAAGTTGTTATGTCCCATGGTTTAATTTAATTTTGTTTGTTCCTTTTGTTTACGTGATTTTTTTTCTCCGGAAATTTCTTTGAACAGAATTGTGTATACATTCGGTGGCCACTCAACAATTATACCAGCCGGTCGGTATGATAATCTGGACATGGAGATGTAATTTCTGAGGAAAATGCAAAAAATATCAAGGACGGTACAAAAAAAAAAAAAAAAAAAAACCTCTTAACGGCGAAACATGGCCGAACATGATTATCTACATGATGTGATCATAAAAAACAAACCTATAGAAATGAAAAGTGGTAAGGCTTAGCTTTCAAGTGTTCCCACTGATAACGTCATGGGAGTCGTCGCTGGGGATAAGGATATCATACTTTGTGCGACGCTTGCGGCAGGCCGCTCTATGGAAAGACACCGAGCCATATGGGATAAAACCTGTTGCAATGAAGTCGACCCTCGCGCCTTTACACCATGCGTTCCTTTTATATCCCGTACCCTCCACCAGTTTCGGACCTTATACCACCTGTACCGCCATGAGGATCAGCAGTATGAGAGAAGTCGTACACTCAACGGCCAACCCGTCTAGTCGTGTGTACCAGGTTGACAAAAGCAGATGAGAGTTCGAGAAGTATTGCTTACAAAATATGAGACAAGTGTGTGCATTACCCCGCGACCTATACAATGTTTATTGAGTAAGCACATTTAAACAGGTAGAAAGAAGACTGGGATCACATTAAATATGTTGCATGTCGTCGCGAACAACCCCAAAATCACAGGTCGACTTTATAGGGAATTGTACGTTCAGTAATTTGCCAATGGCCGCTCCGTGGCGAAGACGTTGGGACTCATTTCATAATCCCGCATCCATCCATCCATCATGTGCCATGCCGGTAAGCGTGGGCGGTCATGTTCTGCCATCTCACTCGATCAACAGAGTCGTGGATCAGTTCCGCGTTTCTGTCTCGACCATGCCACAAGGCCAAGCCATCCAGATACTTGTTTCTAGGTCTTCCCCTTGGTCTGTTCCCCTCGATCTTACCAGTTGTCACCAAGTTCTCCAAATCATTTCTTCTCATAACATGCCCAAAAAATTGTGACTGTCTACGTCTAATGTCTCTGATCAGTTTACGATCTTCATTTGTTTCTTGAAGGACTTGTTCATTGGTCTTTCTGGCTGTCCATGGTATTCTTTGCATTTTCCTCAGAAACCACATTTCTACAGCCATCAGATGTTTTTCAGCCTGGCTGCTCATTGTCCAAGCTTCACATCCATATAAAAGTACAGGTTCTATGTAGCATCTCAACACTCTTTTTCTCGTTTCAATTGACATCTTTTTATTGGTCAGTATGTTTTTCATCTTGCTAAAGGCTACTTTTGCCATGGCGATCCTTGTTCTAATCTCTTCAAGGCATCTCCCATCAGATGTTATTACTGTTCCGAGATAATTGTACCTATTCACTTGTTGAAGAATATTCCCATTTACTTGTATATTACACTGTGGTATTTCGTTCTTCCTAGTGACGACCATAATCTGTGTCTTTTTACAATTTAATTCTAACCCTTGTTGTTCACTGTGTGTAACAACCGCATCTACTAAATTTTGCAGATCCTGTTCATTGTCTGCAATCAAGACTGTATCATCTGCATATCTAATGTTATTGATGCATCGTCCCCCAATGTTGATTCCTTCCATATTTTCAATATTTCTGAAAATATTTTCACTGTACAGGGAAAACAGATCTGGAGACATTACACATCCCTGTCTCACACCTCTCTTAATAGGCTGATATTGGCTTACTTCATTATCAACTCTTATGGCAGCTTGTTGTTTCCAATATATGTTTTTTACAAGTCTAAGGTCTTTCCCATCAATTTGTAGATCTTCAAGCATCCTTATCATGTTGACATGTCTCACTTTATCAAAAGCCTTTGTGTAGTCAATAAAGCAAAGGTGTAGATCTTTGTTTACTTCTATAGAACGTTCGATTACGGTTCTCAGTATATACACAGCATTTACTGTACCCTTGCCTACTACAAATCCACATTGTTCTTCTCCTATTTCAGGTTGTATTTTCCTCCTAACTCTTTGCATGATAATTCTTAGCAAAATCTTCGTGATGTGACTCATTATACTAATTGTTCGATGTTGATCACATTCCAAGGCTCCTGATTTCTTTGGGATTGCAATAAATACAGAATTACATAACTCATGAGGTATATTTCCAGTATCATATATTGTATTAAGCAGACTGGTAACTTTATCTATTCCATATTCTTCTAAAGCATTAATCATTTCTGTTGTGACGCTGTCTGGACCGGGGGTCTTGCCAGATTTCATATGATTAAGAGCATTCTGAACCTCCGTCTTCAAAATTGCTGGCCCTTCATTGTTATTTTGAACAATATATTGTTCGTCTCTGTTATCGTCATAAAGGTTTTTCACGTAATCTGACCATACATGTAAAATCTGATCTTTTTCTATTACGACTCTTCCATCTTTTGTCTTTAGGCAGCCTGCTGATGTACGTGTTCTTTGATTAGTAATCTCCTGAATTCTTTTGTGCATTAGTTTCGCATTTTTACTGTTGTGTTGTTTTTCAATTTCTCTGCAATTTTTCTCAAGCCATGTTTCTTTAGCCTCCTTACATAAGGTTCTGACTTTTCTGTGAATTTCTTCATATTTGGCAGGATTATTTTTGTTCTGTCTTCTTGTTTCCATTAGTTGTAAAATTTCTTCAGTCATCCATGTCTTACGGCCCACTTTCTTTACTTTTGGAATAGTTTTTTCTGCTGCACAACTGATTGAATTCTTCAGCATTTCCCATTGATCATCTACATCTTGAAATAGGATCTCTAGATCAGACAATAAATCAAATTTGTTCTTTACTTCTATGTTAAAATTATCTTGTATTTCTTTGTCAGTTTTCAATTTGCACAAGTCATATTTAGGGTTTCCTGCTGTATACTTGACTTTCTTTAACTTTACCCTCAATGTGCCAATAATTAATCTGTGATCACTGTAACAGTCTGCATTTGGAACTGTTTTTACAACTGTTAATGCATTTCGAAACCTTTTGCTTATCAGGATGTAATCTATCTGGTTTTTAATCCTGCTGTCTGGACTCCTCCATGTCCATAATCTTCTAGGATGTTGTTTAAACCAGGTGTTTCCTACAACCATTTCTTGTTCTTTTGCCCATTCTACAAGTCTGTAACCTCTTTCATTTCTCTCTCCCAAACCATGGTTGCCTACACTGCATCCATCGTTTTGCTTTCCTATTTTTGCGTTGAAATCACCCATTATGATATTTATTTCTGATTTTTTACAGTTCTTCAAAGCAGACTCCATGTCATTATAAAATTTCTCTATACTTTCTTCACTGCTTTCACTTGTTGGGGCAATCCCGCATACCGCGTTCGAAACACAGCTGCGGGAGATTTGGAAGCAGACAGCCTAGCGTTGGATCCCCTTACAAAGATATGAGTGTTGGTGGTTCAGAAAGCTTTGGCAAACTACTGAACGTAAATTAGCAAGACATCACAATCAGCCAAAAATTGCTGGGGTTGACGGCAGCGTCATGTAAAGGATATGCAACTTATGTATTTTTTTTTAAAGTTTACGAGTGCTTTCTGAACGAGAAGTCAACTTTCAAGTCAAACCGACCAGTGTAGGGATTGAACCACCGTCAGGGCACCGGAAATTTTAGCGCAAGCGCACTAACCTAGCTGCCACGAAGACCTCTTAACTCCATATTGGAGGAGTAGCAATAAACAGTAAAAGATACACTGACGATTGTTTTATTAACCGAACCATAGCGGAGTTAACTGTAAACATTAGGCTATCAAAATGACTGGGTATAAAAATAAAGTAAATTTTTTAAAAGATGGTTATCAACACTCATAGCATCAAGCCACTTTTGAAAATTAATATGAATGGAAAGCCACTTGTAGGGTCAACAATTTATTTTACCTATATTAATTAACAATGCATTAAAAAGGAGAATATCTAACACTACTGTATGGCGCGCAAGATTGGACATTGAACAAGCAATTAGAAAGTCACATAGAAGACCTGGAGATGTGGATATACAGACGAATATGGAGTATTTCATGGAAACAAAAACAATTAAATGCAGAGGTTCTAGAAAAACTATGAATGAAGAGAGAGTTGATGAAAGAAATAAAGAGGAGATAAGTGAAATATTTCGGCCATGTTAAAAGACATGATACTCTTATAAAAACCATACTGGAAGACAAGGTTGGGAGGCAAACGAGCAAGAGGTAGACAACAATACAAGTGGGAAGATAACATCAAGAGATGGACGAACATCAGCCTGACAGAATGTGCAGTCAAGACGAGAGACAGACAGTGTTGAGATCCTTTGCAGCCAAATTTCATTATGGAGACGGCACCTGATTGATTGATGGATGATTAATTAACATCACATGATGACAGGTGAGTGGCTGAAATAAGTAAGAGAATATAGACAAAGTAACATGCAACAATATATAGAATGCGATCGGCATTGCCAGTAGTGGGTTGTGCTCAATATTTAAATTTCAAATCCCGAAACAACCACATAATCAATGTATTATTGCTCACTGGATTTAGGAAGCCTGGTATTCCTTGCCAGTGAGAAGTCCTGATCGTTTGGGTCCCATCGATTGATGGACGTCGGTCGCGGCGATTGGGCAATCTTGAGCATAGCCTACGATGGGTAGCGTTGTGATATTCTGTTGTGATAATTTGGTGTGTTCAGTGTGTGCCGCGTTGTTACACACCCGCTTCACTCGCTTGATCCGGGACTGTTTCCGGATCCGGTCAGGGATATGCACTACTGACGAGCTCAAACGAGGGCGAAACTCGAGTATAGTGCTTCCATATTGACGTGAATAGGCCTTAGGTTCATACCAGAATGCGATCGGCATTGCCAGAAGTGGGTTGTGCTGCATATTTAAATTTCAAATCCCGAAACAACCACATAATCAATTTATTATTGCTCACTGGATTTAGGAGGCCTGGTGTTCCTTGCCAGTGAGAAGTCCTGATCGTTCGGGTCCCATCGATTGACGGACGTCGGTTGCGGCGATTGGGCAATCTTGAGCATAGCCTACGATGGGTAGCGTTGTGATATTCTGTTGTGATAATTTGGTGTGTCCAGTGTGTGCCGCGTGGTTACACACCCGCTTCACACGCGTGATCCGGGACTGTTTCCGGATCCGATCAGGGATATGCACTACTGACGAGCTCAAACGAGGGCGAAACTCGAGTATAGTGCTTCCATATTGACATGGATAGGCCTTAGGTTCATACCAAAATGCGATCGGCATTGCCAGTAGTGGGTTGTGCTCAATATTTAAATTTCAAATCCCGAAACAACCACAGAATCAATATATATATATATATATATATATATATATATATATATATATATATATATATATATATATATATATATATATATATATATATATATATATATATATATTATGTCAGCATGGCGACCCAAGTTGGATTAAAATATTGACTTCTCGTTCTTGACTTGGTGAGGACAGGCAAGCTTCGTGCGGAGTGGCTTGCTTCGCTTCGGAGGTCACGGGTGACAAGCATCGCCTGGATCTTTTCTCCGGATCATGCCAGTGTGCTGGGAAATGAACAGGCGGACTGATTGGCTGGCTCTGCAGAACTTGGTGGAGTATTGATACATGACAAGGCAGATGTGGTTGCGGCCTTGTGGGAGCACGTGCACACCTCGGAGGAGCAAATGGATTACCATGGTCTGGCAAGAATGAGACAACGAGGAGTGACGAAGGCATCTGGCCGACGCTCAACGCTCAGAGGAAAGGCGAGACGGACTTATATTATAAGTTATAATCAGATCGCTACTGGTACTATTAGTGTTGGAACTCTTCGATGGCTGCTGAGGATGGGGACGGAGCACTTATGGGAGTGCCCCGAATGCTGTGATGTCGATTCCTAAATCAATCAATCAATCAAACCCCACCAGACATGAAGCAAGCAAACCAGGTTACCAACAGAGTTGTAAACTGGCAGCTGACCATGAGAACCTAATTTTTCCGTTGACATGACACCTGATAAGCAGAGCTAGGAAATCGCCCAACCGCGATGGCTGACCTCCATCTGAAACAGACTAGAGATGCAAGGTGTGAAATCACTGATAAGACTCAGGGGGCTAAAAATTGTCAGACTCACAGGTGTGAGGGCTAGTGTGCGTGCAGAAAGATTTATGACTGACATGCTGGGAGATAATGTGTCTGCCCGGTAGGATTGTGTGAAACAGATCTGATAAGGCAATTAGAGCAAGGCTGGAGGAATGTTAATGGCCTTTGGGATACTAGTTAAATAGGCTAGGCTTGTAAATTTCAAGTCAGAAAATATTTGACTTCAGAACAAGTGAGGCAGCCAGCTCAATATTTGTAGGCATATGTATGATTCTGATGTTGCTAGACTCCACTACGAAAGTTATTTCTTAGTAACTAGTCAAGTCTTTTAGATGTATGTAATGATTTTCAGTCTATATATGATCTAGGTTATTGCAATAACTATCATTGTCGTAGGTTACTTGAGTGCTCTTTCTAAGTTCTGTGTTCAATATCATATTGCTTTAATAGTTACTCTTCTGAGAAGTAGGAACCTTATGTAAGACAGATCTTGTCTAGATATAATTGAGGTGTCGTGGTAGATGCTTGTTAGTTCTTTGTAAACTAGCCTAGTTGCCTGTTGGTGTGTGCATTTGTTGTACAGAATATAGTCAACTGACTACTTCCTTAATTCTTACAACAGCAGTGGCTAAGTAGGGACTGCTCTGAGTATTGTTTCTATGTCTCATATTTATGTAAACAATATTGTTACTAACTTTGCATAATGCTATTATGTTAAAGTATTGGAGGTTTGATATATTTGAATTGCCGTATGCATCAGTGGTGTTATACTCTGGATATGCACTTGGCAAACATTTATATAGTCTGTAACGTATATGGAAACTATGTTTCCCTGTTTGTTTTAGATAAGGATATTACTTAATTTTTTGCATTATACAAAGTATGTAAGAATAGCCTTATATGCCATTTTGTATTCGCATACCTTAGGTTTATTTGATGTGATTTGTTATATGGTAACTCACTAAGAATAAAGTGGTGTTATGCTATTGTATGCGCATTGGCACCTATAACAGTGGTGGAGACTAAGTTGATGAAGTGTAAATAGAGCAACGAGAAGTCATGGTAGTAGTTTCTGTGAGTTCCTCTTTATTAGCTCATACAGTTGACATCATCGAATATAAACTGACTCTTGTTCTAGATGTTGACACCACGTCTTGCTGGCAAGAGCTATCGTTGGTAACTAACATGTTCTCTACCCTCACGTCACAGCGTGACATTCCCTAGTTACGACCCAGCGGGGTGCTCACTCGTGCATTGTTGAATACTAGACCCTTTCCCTTGCACACCCATCTAGATCCTCTATCAGAGAGACTCTGTTATAAGTATCTAATTCTTGGTAAAAATTTGGTTGATTATTGTAGTTTGGTGGCACACACACACACAC
This sequence comes from Cepaea hortensis, assembly GCA_963921405.1. NCBI lineage: Eukaryota > Metazoa > Mollusca > Gastropoda > Stylommatophora > Helicidae > Cepaea > Cepaea hortensis. The sequence continues at coordinate 67,048,289 of OY992896.1, forward strand.
ACACACACACACACACACACACACACACACACACACATATATATATATATATATATATATATATATATATATATATATATATATATATATATAGTGTATGGCTGTATAGTATTCTCTACCTATATTATGGAGATTCGTCCCTGGTCATCCGTGTGTGTTCTAATAATATATCACCTTTCTGATGTCCATAGAATAGCTATTCCTACCCCATTTTTGTATGCCTAAACGAAAGCATGAATGTTTGAGACCTAGTTGTGTGGTGGTATGTTGTGCGAAAGTCTTGAAACATATGTTTGTTTCTTGTAGTGGTATAAATTCTGGTTTATGTTTGCTTATAAGTGTGATGATGCGTTGTAATCTTGTACATATACCACACATGTTTAAAGTAATAATAATTAAATCAATTTTTTATTCGTATATCCTTTACATGACATCGCTCTCAACATCAGCACCTTTCAGCTGATTGTTGATTTATTGGCAAGATTACGCTCAGCAGTTTGTCATTGCTTTCTGAGCGGCCGTCTCGCATACCCCGTAAGTTACCAACACGGCGAGAGCTGCTATCGATTCTCGCACAGGTTACGTTCCTCACGTGGATATACGGGACTACGGAGAAAGTCACTAACACCTAGGCCAAGGAGACGGCAATTAAATCACTAGTCATTGTAATTTAAGTAAAAACAAATAAAGGAAATATAATTACTATATAGATTCACATGATGTGCACGTCTAGTCGAGCAAGTTTTTACTAGCAACAGTTTATGCGAGAGGATCATTTTGATCTTCGTTCTTATCACTTGTGTCGCTGACTACAATGAGAGTGTCTGGTATGCTGTATGTGTCTTCTTCGTTTAGTACTTGTTTCTCCTCTTGTTGATCTTGTTCAGTTTCCTTTGTCTTGCCTAAAGTGTCTTTGACTTTTTCCTTCTTTTATGGTATTAATTTAGTTTAGTTTAGTCGATGGATCAACATCTCGGTACACAAGTGCAACCTATAAGTGCTCCGTTCTCCTCCTAACTCAAACCCGAGTCTGGAGAAACTCAGATCAGTGCACGAACTCCACAGCACCGGCGAGGATCCTGTAATACTTTTGGTAGATTTTTAACTCGAAAATTTGCCCGGGTAGCGCCGTTTTCGATATCCAACTGCCAAGGGATGGTTTAAGTGCGCAGCAGTACACACGGGCGTCCGATCTCACTACCCAGAGACCAGGGGAAATTTTATTACTAGAAGTCCACGAGAAAAAATCCTCGGTCCTCACTGGGGCTTCAACCCTGGACCTCCAGCACTCGAGGCGTCACCATACCTCGAGACCACGCAGCCCCTCCCCCCCCCTTCTTTATGGTATGTATCTTTTCGGTGATAGATCGTCTGTTTCTGTCAACGCTGTGTTTTGATTGCAGCAGTCTTCTGGCAGCCCATTTTCTCTTCATTGGGTTGCTGACGGTTTCACAACCGTCAGAGTCTTCGTTCTATGGATTGTTTCCTTGTGTGTATTTTCTTGTGTGTTCCTGCCTTAATGTGCGTTGATTTGACTATTACAAGTTTGTGTCAGTCCAATCTTTTCCTGTGGAGGAGTTTCTCTTACCAGTGGCGGGAAATCTTCTTGGCTTTGTCCACAAATTGCTGCTGCTGTTGGTGTCATCGGTGGTCTTCTACTAAGGCATTTATTTGCCCAGTGGTTGTCTTGGCCACACTCAGAACAATTGGTCTTTCTTCCGGCATCGTGATCAACACTCTGTGATTATTGTTCGTAATACCAGAAGTGTAGATCCGTATATAATGGGGGACTTCCATTTTTTTGGAATGCAGAGTGCACCCCATTGCCAGCCCCATTCTTTATCCTAAAAATCTCAGCACACGTTGTTTAACTCCTTGGGGAGCAATCTTGAGATATGTCCGTTCCTAGGTTTTGTAGAGAAAACTTTTTGCCGTGTAATTTTCCATACACGGCTTTCTGGACCTCTGCTGACATGTAAAAGTACGACCTAGTGGCAACCTCGAACCTATGCAGGTCGATGATTCCCCTAAAAGGTACACCTCCTGGACCAGTTATGGCACCCATAATAAGTGCAGGTGTTGCTTTAGCAGCAGCCCCAGGACCGGTAATGGAACACACTATCGTTACCAGCCGATGAAGATGCTGAACTTCATAGTTGTCTGTTAGGATTGCAAATGCAGTGATATTTGAATGCATATTGACAATTTGTTGTTTCCGGTAATAATAATTCCAGAGAAAATTCAGAATGTCAACTCAAAAGAATAAAAGCACCACAATATCCGGAATGGAAAATTTTATGTGGCCTGTAAAACAGGCTGGAAAAGAAATTTCTTAGTGTTTAAAGCATTAAAATGAATCTTATTGGCTTTTCAATCGCCTGCCATACGTATTAACAGCGTACCTCGACTATAATAATAGGAACATTTCTTTTTTGCATATCCTTTACAGGACATCGCTGTCAACACCAGCATCTTTCACCTGTATGTTCATTTCTTGGCAAGATTACGCTCAGTAGTTTGCCATTGCTTTCTGAGCGGCCGGCTCACATACCCCGTAAGTTACCAATGCGATTCGAACCACTGCTGATTCTCACCGTCATCACGTTACCCACGAGAGTATACGAGATTACGGAGAAAAGTCATAACCTCTAAGCCACGAAGCTGGCAATAGCAACATTATAATATATTATTATAGCAACGCAAGAAAAGTAGATTATAATAATGTATTGTGCAAAGAGAAAACTAAATGATATAATTATTTGTGTACATAGGATATGGATATTTACATTCTAAACATATATATATATATATATATATATATATTACAGTATTTGTAGATATCAGCACAGGATGATGTCAAATGAAATTAACGAAAAATTAAGAAACATCATTCACAGAACTGTAAATATTATACACAAATTTAGTTTGAATACTGTCCCTTAACATTATAAATTTGTATGTCCCATGTCTTAATTTAGTTAATGTCTGCCCCGTTTGAATATACTCTAAAAATGGAGGGGGGGGGGGGGGGGAAATAAACAATGGATTTACCATTATAATATTTTCTTTTCATTTGAATAATATTTTTATTTATTAGTTAATTAGCTTTAGTATTTGCAGTCAGATGGGTAGACAATATTAAGGAAAAGAAATACTGTAACGAATAAACACTGCTAGAGACTTGTTTTATAAAGCGAATCTTATTCTTCATCAGTAAAGTGTGGATACTGGGCATGGACGCTCTTTCTAGGACTTCAGTGTCTGGGATCTTGTCTTGTCATAGCCAGCCAATCTGTCAGCCTGTTCATTTCCCAACACACCGGCATGCCCCGGGGAAAAGAATCCTCAGAATAAAATATTGCTAAATATTGCTAAATGCTATTGCTAAATATTGCGAATTATCACAGCGCACCAAAAACTAGCAGTAAAATAATTCGATGTCACTATTACCTCAACGGCCAACCTCAAAGAAATAGCTATAGTAGGGTCCATCACCGGCTCAGAATGATGGTCATGTGACTAGTCAGCCACCAAAGCAGCTGCCCATGGTTTTACCCTCATAGTCCTATTAATCTGAAGTTTATTGTTGTCCATATGGTGTAACACTAATTATAGACTAATGAAACATATCGTTATGGATAAGCAAGACAATTAGATTATAAACATGTATTATGCAGAAAGAAAAATAAATAATACAATTACTAGTGTACGCAGACTATGCTCAATTTCTTTTACGTGTATAAGTTAAAGTTTTTGTAAATGGCAGTAAAGGTTGATATGTATATGAACTTAACGAAGAAACTAATTGCCAGATCTGTAAAGATTAGAAATATTGTTTAGATTTAGTAATGGTCCTTAAGATTCTAAAATTGTATGTCCCTGCCGTAATTTATCTTTTGTATGGGCATTTGTGTGTGTGTGTGTGTGTGTGTTGTCTTGTTTATGTTGTCTTATGTGAAGTATGTTTAACAGAAATGCTTATAAATTTGGTGAACATTCAATAATTATACTAGTCTGTTCTTATGATAATCTGGGTATGCTGGGAAAAATAAATAATGAAATAAGCAAGCAAGGTACCATATTATGATTTCTTATCATATGAACAATAATATTTTATTCTGATGATTCTTTTCTCCGGGGCATGCCGGTGTGCTGGGAAATGAACAGGCGGACAGATTGGCTGGCTCTGCAGAACTTGGTGGAGTATTGATACATGACAAGGCAGACGTGGTTGCGGCCTTGTGGGAGCACGTGTACACCTCGGAGGAGCAAATGGATTACCATGGTCTGGCAAGAATGAGACAGCGAGGAGTGACGAGGGGATCTGGCCGACGCTCGACGCTCAGAGGAAAGGCGAGACGGACTTATAATCAGATTGCTACTGGTACTATTAGTGTTGGAACTCTTCGATGGCTGCTGAGGATGGGGACGGAGCGCTCATGGGAATGCCCCGAATGCTGTGATGTCGGTTCCTAAATCAATCAATCAATCAATCAATCAATCAATCTGATGACGATAATTAGCGTTAATAGTAGCAGTCATGTCTTTAGAATTAATAATAAGGAATATTGTCCTGATAAGCATTACTAGAAACATATTTTTACAAATCAAGTTTAGTGTTTATACAAATATATAATCATATGAAGGTAAACATCAAGTTTAGTGTTTATACAAATATATAATCATATGAAGGTAAACATCAAGTTTAGTGTTTATACAAATATATAATCATATGAAGGTAACGGTAGTGAAATCAATCATGACTTTTTTTTTGTTTTAAACAAATAAATACCTACAACATTATATTTAATAAATTCATAGACTGTAACAGTATAACTAATATGACTCGTAACTTCATAGAGTGAATCGGTATAAGCATCAATCGTCAATTCATGGAGTGAATGGCAACATCTCTCTCTCTCTCTCTCTCTCTCTCTCTCTCTCTCTCTCTCTCTCTCTCTCTCTCTCTCTCTCTCTCTCTCTCTCTCTCTCTTCATAGAGTGAGTCGGTATAACTATCTCGGAATAGTCCTACCAACGACGATACAGACATCAACAAAGATTCCATATCATGAAGCAACTATGCAATCACTCACCTACACCAAATATACCCATCAAAGACAAACAAGGCAATCAATTGTTATCCGATGACCTTCAAAAGCAACGATGGGCAGAACATTTCAAAGAAATATTAAATAGACCGCAGCCTGACACTGTTCCGAACCTGGATGGAGAAATTACTATTCCCCCACTAGATGCCTCCTGCAAGTCATTCACCATGGAAGAGATTAAAGCAGCCATAAAAAAAATTGAAGAACAACAAAGCTGTTGGTGAAGATGAAATCTCAGGAGAAATGCTCAAAGCAGCAGATGAGAACACCTTACATCGTTTGTTACAGTTGATCAATGAAATCTGGCAAAGCGAATCCCCACCACAACAGTGGAAAGATGGTGTAATTTTCAAACTGCCTAAAAAGGGTGATATGTCTGATTGCAATAATTGGCGTGGTATCACTCTATTATCAGTACCAGGAAAACTTTTTTGTAGCATGTTACTTGAGAGATTGAAAAAGGCGATAGATGAAAGGCTCAGAGAAGAACAAGCAGGCTTCAGACCAAAACGGTCATGCATAGACCACATTTTCACCCTCAGAATAATCATTGAAGACTCCGTAGAATTCCAGTCGAAATTAATCACCAACTTTGTCGACTTTCAAAAAGCCTTCGACAGTATCCACCGTCCTTCACTTTGGAATCTACTTAACATCTATGGTTTTCCTACCAAATATACCAACGTTATAAAATCTTTCTACAAAGAGACACGTTGCTGCGTAAGAACAGAAACAGGCAACTCTGACTGGTTCTCAGTCGAAACAGGAGTGAAACAGGGTTGTGTCTTATCACCGATGCTTTTTGGAATAGCTATCGACTGGGTCATGCGCAAATGCACAAACAACACAAATATGGGTATCCATTGGGTTGACAAAATTCTAGAAGACCTGGACTTTGCCGACGACATAGTGCTTTTGAGTTCAACACACCCGGATGCCCAAGAGAAAATAAACCACCTCCAATATGTTTCAGGGCAAATTGGTCTCCAAATTAACACCACAAAAACAAAGACTATTGATCTTACCAACAGTTCAGATGACACCAAATTGAACAGCTACGTTCTTGAAAAAGTCAACAGCTTCACATACCTAGGAAGCAAAATGACATCACAGGGGACTCAACACCAGAAATATCATCTAGAATCGCACTGGCATCTAGTGCCTTCAATAAACTGTCAAACATCTGGAAGTCAAAGACACTCAGCAAACACACAAAACTTAAAATCTTCAACTCTTGTGTGATTCCAGTGTTAACGTATGGATGTGAAAGTTGGAAATCAACGGTAGCTTTAGATAAAAAGTTAGACAATTTTGAAAACAAATGTCTTAGAAGATTTCTAAACATCCACTGGACAGAATTCAGAACCAATTCGCAAATAAGACAAGAGACTAAGCAAGATACAGTATCCAATTTCATAAGAAGACGCCGTTGGAACTACATCGGCCATGTACACAGAATGGACAAGACAAGACTCCCCTACCAAGCCCTCATATGGTCACCGGTAGGGAAAAGAAAACGGGGAAGACCAAGAGAGACCCTGCGTAGAACCATCATTAGAGAAGGCTCATTCAATGGCCAAGTAAATATCCAAGATCTACAACAGGTAGCAGCGAACCGCCAAGCATGGAGAGACAGGACTTCTGCCCTATGCGCCGCCTTAGGCTCAAGAGGAAAGACTAACTAACTAATAGTCATAATATCTGACAAGAGGTGTGTCGAAGAGATTAGAAGAAGAATCGCTTTGGCAAAGGTAGTCTTTGCAAAATGGGAAAATATACTGATCAATAACAAATTCTCAATTACAAGAGAAAAAGAGTGTTGAAGTTCTACATAGATCCTGTACTGTTATATGGATATGAAAATCGGACAGTAAGCAGAAAAGCTGATAAATATATGATAACAGTGGGGATGTGGTTTCTGAGGAAAATGAAAGAGTACCACTATCAGACAGAGAAACCAAAGAGTTAGTCCTACAAGAAACAAACGAAAACTGAAAAATGTTTAGAGGATTTAGGCGAAGACAATCACGATTTGTGAAACACGTTGTGAGAATAAATCATCATGAAAACTAAGTAACAACCTGCAAGATTACGCGGGAAAGAACATTAGGAAGGCAGAGAGAGGAATATCTGGATGGTTAGACCACGTGACATAATCGAGACCAGAACACAAAGCTGATCCACGACTCTGGTGATGGTGTGAGATGGCGAAACATGGCCGAACATGATTATTGTTACCCCATAATGATGATGACTTACATATCAATAGAAATGAAAAGTAGTAAGGGTTAGCTGTATAGAGTTCCCACTGATAATAGTAGGAGCGTCCATTTGAAATCATATCGTATCGCACAGCGCGTAATTGCGTACGTTGAACATGATCATATAGTCGTGTTATAAGTACTGACCAATGAATAAAACAGCACGTGCTTATCGTCCCATGATGCATAGCTGTTTCTGACAGTTGAGAAAATGGCAGGGTTGATCCAAAATCCGTCTAAAGAAGCTCAAAGAGCGGTGATTCAGTTTCTTTCATTTGAAGGATGTCGACCAGTGGAGAATGCAGGCAGCATACGGTAACAAATATGTGTCGACAGACTGGGCACGAATGTTTCGGAAAGAACGTCAGTTCACGACAGATTTTCGATGGCCGGGTCAAGCGCATATTGTTGCAACAGACAAAACCATCGCCAGAATTGATGCAGCAGTACAGATGAGCCGTTGTTGAATCATACGTTCGCTAGCGAAAGAATTTGATGTGTCTATTGGGACAATTTCAAAAGGTCGTTCATAAGAAACTGCAATATCGGAAGGTGTGTTCACAGTGGGTACCACGGATGTTGACCGACCACCAAAAAGATGACCGCATGGGAAGGTGTTTGAACCACTTGCTGTGTTACAGAGTGGAGGGTGATGCATTTCTCTTCGACATTGTGGCAGGCGATAAATCATTGTGTCAACACTTTGAGCCGAGTAGCAAAAGAGAGAGCATGGAATGGAAGCATGCAGGATCACCAAAAGCCAAAAATTCAGGTTTCCGATGGTAAGGTTATGCTGGGCGCATTATTTGAACATGAAAGGCTATTGTTGGCCGACTGTGGGATGCAGATTTTAATCTATGAGAATATTTGCTTTAAGTGTCTAGGGGTTTTAGGTTGATTCTCTTTTCACTTCTGGATGCAAGGTGATCAGGGAAATTTACCACAAATACAAGGAGAAAAACACTTCAGTCCTTAAAGCAATGGTATCTGTGTGTAGGTTTCCCCTCCCACTCAATCACCTAATTGTTATTTAGTGTTACAGGACATTGATTGTTTATAACATATAAACAACCACGGTTGAACAAACATCAACACAATTGATGGAGACATCAACATTTGGACATACTGTTTAGGAATAGACTCAAATCAGAGGTAACATACACACATATAATGGCCATATTCAGTTCTGGGCTTTGCATGACATGACATAGGACATAGGTATCCAATCACATGAAATATAACATAGGTGTACAATCACATGAAATATAACATAGGTGTACAATCACATGAAATATGACATAGGTATAAAATCACATGAAATATAACATAGGTGTACAATCACATGACATAGGACATAGGTGTACAATCACATGAAATATGACATAGGTGTACAATCACACGAAATATGACATAGGTATAAAATCACATGAAATATGACATAGGTATAAAATCACATGAAATATGACATAGGTATAAAATCACATGAAATATGACATATGTATAAAATCACATGAAATATGACATAGGTATAAAATCACATGAAATATGACATAGGTGTACAATCCCATATGACAACCCCATTGTCCCAAAATCAGTATAATCATATTCATGTACTCACTCCAAACAACCAATAATTGGTTATACCACCATTGAAACATCCATTGGTTTTTACACAAAATGAAACCATGGTATGAGTTCATAAAACCACCTAATACATATATTCATGTACAAAACCAAAACAATAAACAATACTTGGCTTTAACACCTAGTTTAGTTTAGTTTGGCTTTAACACCATTGAAACCTAATGATGTAACAAAAAATCATTGGCATGTGTTCACAAAACAAATCAAACTCTACATGCAGGACATAATACTAGCTATTTAATTAGTTAACATCTCAACTGAGCACCTGTCTCAACAGGAGGACCATATCACAACCGGATACCTCTATCACAACCTGTCTTTATCACAATGAAACTCTGTCAAACTTGTAGACGTTTTGTTCAATAGTTGTGTTCACAATTTGTTATGTAACACTATGGTACCTTAGAATTTGATGATAGTGAGGGAATGATCCATGCACAAGGACACATTTTGAAATGGAGTGAGAGTATTTGACCTCTAGTGTCTTTGGTATATTTCTTTGATCATTTCGCATTCCAAAGGAGGCACTGACTTTACAAAAAACGTGTAGGACTTGAATATATTAGGATCTGTCTTTCACGTTGGGTGTTTCGGAGCCATTCATAGGTTTCCTAAGGAAGGATGATTAATATGGATAACCCATCCGGACAACCCCTAATCATACGACCCACCTTTCTCAAATTAAAAGGAAAAAAAAACACCTCATAGCTTGCCCTGTATTTTGGTAAGGATTTTGGATCCAATATATCATATTTGTTGCGAATGTGATCATGTCTGTGCACAGCCTTGTGTCTCGTGTGCTGCAACTGGTTTCTGATGCTGATATTCCTCCATGCCATGATGACAAACCGTCAAGCATACCTCGTTTTATAGAATGTTAGACGGGCCTGCGTGCCCAATTATTAACTTTTGAAAATAAAGTTCATTCGTTGGTGTCCGCCTGCCTCTCCTCCGCTCCAACTTTACCGCTGTGACGACATACTGCAGTGTTCCCTTTCTCATGACACGTCCAACAACTTTACCGCTGTGACGACATACTGCAGTGTTCCCTTTCTCATGACACGTCCAACAACTGTTTGTGGAATAATGGCCACCAGCGACTAAAGCATCTTTAGGCTGAACATCAGGATGAGAGCGCACGCCTGGAGAAGGACAAACGGGAAGACCCTCCCCCGGGAAGTGTGCGGAACCTAATCGACGCGAGGTACTCGTCGAGTGGGTGTGGGAGTGGGATGGGGAATGTGGCTCCTTCTGACGACTGTAGCCCTGCTGTGAGCTCGCCCAGCAGTGGGGTTCCTAGCAGTGAACGTAGATGACATATGTCCGTGAAAAAAAAAAATTAGGGCCCAATGTTCCACAGGGGCCAGAGTCGTCGTTCAGATGACCACCCCTGCTGCTGACCCTGGCCAGATCAAGCGCAGATACTACACTTTGATCTTAGCCCAAAGCTCGATAATTTGACGGCGACTGTTGTTGTTGTTTTATTCTTAATAAAGACTCTGGGGTTCCCACAGGGGTCAGAGCATCCCCATCAGACCCTCACATCCCTGTGTGTCATTTGGATGACGCCTTTGCATGTGGCCCTGGGGAGATCCAGTACAGATACCACACGTTGATCTAGCCACAAGGTTAAGAAATAAAATATCCAGTTTTTTTTTTTTTTTTTTGGTGTGGTAAGGTCTGGTGGTTCCCCAGTGGCAAGGGCAGCTCCGTAAGGTTCCCACTTCCCCTGTTTTTGTTGTGGGCCATTTAGTCTTCCCACCATGTGCCATTAGAGGCCCACTGCCAGTGTTAGTGGACCGTCTCTTTACTTTAGCCAGACCAACCGCAGATAAATCTACACTTGATCTTAGCCATAACGCCGAGAAGCGACCCACAATTTATTTATTTATTCCCCCCCCCCCCCCCAACTTTTATTTCATACAAAGCAATGTGTATTTACAAGTTGTAGTGTGTGTTTCTTTTGTTTGTGTATATTACAGAGCGTTGCCGTTTGTTAGTGTTAAGTGTGACATTGTGAATAAAACATATACATTCATATATACAGTTATGTTAATATGACATTTGTGGCATAGTGCATGTAGATACACATTCCTTGCATATGCTTCACTTCCACTTCCGCAAGCGGAATGCATGAAACACCTGTCCATCTCTCCCTCTCCTCTCTCTCTCTCTCTCTCTCTCTCTCTCTCTCTCTCTCTCTCTATCTCTCTCTCTCACATACACACAAACACACACGCACACACAATCTCATGCTTTCTGGAAACCGCAGTACATTTAAATGCCCCGCGCTTGGACAATAAACTTTAAACTATCATTTCCATTAAAATGTGGCTTCCTTGTAATTTCTGGGTCACTAAGCTCCCGAGGCGAAGGCCGTTGGTGTTGTTGTCTGATGACAAATTTCAGGGTGACGCTCTAGTCCATGATGTCTTTTGTTTGGGGGACAAGAATCAGGGATTTACTACTAGCAATTAGGGTCCATGGTCTGTCCCCAGGGAGATAATTGGTCCAAAATTGTGATAGTGTCTGGGTTTTATGTACAATGGGAAGGACTTAAAACCTGGCCACTAAAAGCCACCTTAGCTTACTGGGTACTTAAAGGGCTCATCGAATTTGTTTATACATGGTGGTGCATATTTTTCTTTTGAAACATATCATTACCGTATAACATCATTTTAATACTTAAGATACCGACTTGGTTTAAAGACTGCTACACGCACGCACGCACGCGCGCGTGCGCGAACACACACACTCGTACACATGCGCGTGCAAATTCATGCACCACACACGCACACACACCTGCATCCACACACAGACGCATACATATGTTGCTGCCAACGGCACAGACGCCCATCCACAATATATTTCATGTTGCACATTCAAATATAATAATGGGAAAATTAATAATAATAGTAGCAGTAATAATAATAGTATTAATAATAATAATAATAATAATAATAATAATAATAATAATAATAATAATAATAATAATAATAATTGTAAGATTATTAATACCATCAATAAATACATTTACAGTTGTAGTATCCTTTATTTAAAACAAGTTATTTGCTTCTTCTGTAATATGTGCTGTCTTCAGCCAAATATTTTACGAGATTTGCGCTTGTGGGGCTAAGATTAGAATGTTTGCGACTTTTTGTTGATAAAGTTGTTGGACAATTTCTTTGTTGATTGTTCTGTAATTGTATAGTGCTTTGTTTTTTTATGTCCATATAAGATTTCTGTACTCTGCCAATAGAACAAGTAGCTTTGTGTGGGTGTCTTGTGTGGAGTAAGGAATGGAATTTATCATGATTGCTTTGTAAACATCTGTTCTTTGTTTCAAATGAGTGTTTATGATGTTTTGTAGGAGATTTCTTGTTGGCATGATTGTATTGCATTCGTAATATATGTGCTCTTCTGATTCTTGGACGTTCCGTCTACAAAGCTGACACTGTAGTATTTGTTTAGTTATGTTTGCTGTTCTCTCTGTTGTTGGGATCATGCTGTAAACAAGCCTATATGTAATTTCCCTTGCTTTTGGAGTAATCTGCTTGTTGTGAATATTTGATAAAATTTCGGTATAATCTTTTATGAAATATCTATGTCCTCTTTTAATTCTGAGATGTACCGGAGTTGCTTGTAATCTAACTAAATGCCTGTAGATTGTATGTGTTTTCTTGTGTAGTAATTTTTCATGTCCTTTAATGGCTGAAATACATGTTTTGTAGAACGTTGGGAGAGTGCCAAAATAATGTGAGGATGTATTCCTAATAGGTTTTAAAGAAGATAGCCTAATTCCAATGTAATAGTGTGCTAAAGGGTGTTTTTCTGGGTGTTGTAGGATTTAACCTACGTGTTTGATCCTAAGTGCTTGTATTTTGGTTGTTATGTCTTGGAGGGCGATACCTCCATCTTTTTTGTCTTGCATGATTGTAGTATGTTTGATACTGTAGATGGTGCTGCCAAACACAAAGCGTCTAATCTCTTTGTTTATGTTTGTGACAGTTTGACGTGGGGGATCTAGGACTGTGCACAGATATAGTATTTTTGGAATTATATATGTATTAACAATGGTACTTCTACCAAATATGGTAGTTGTTTTGTATTTGTATCTCTGTAACATATCTGTTATTTTCTTCTCTAGATTTTGCCAAGAGTCTTTGTGTGTCTGATTCGGTTGACATGGGAAGACTATTCCGTACACTTTTATAAGATTGTTTGATGTTAAGTCAAATGGAAAATCCGCCTTATTTTTCCATTTGCCTAGCCCATTATAGTAGATTTTTGGACGTTTAATTTTGCTCCACTCCCTTTGCCGAAAAACGAGAACGTCTTCAAAATGGTCCGTACAGATTTTTCAGTGGTCGGAAAGAAAATGGTATCGTCCGCATAAGCACGCAGCTTTTGTTCACCCTTTCCTAGTATGAACGTACCCCTAACATTGTCATCCTGTCGTATCTTTTCTAGAAGTGGCTCTAGAGCGACAGCGTACAGTAAAGGGGACACAGGACATCCCTGTCTCACTGACCTAGTCAACCTGAAAGAATTGGTTAGGGTATGGTTTAATAGAATCCGACTTTCCGGTTTCAAATATAAAATGTTGACCCATGTCCGAAAATAATTTCCCACGTTGCAGTGTGATAGAGTTTTGTGGAGGTATGAGTGAGATATTCTGTCGAATGCTTTTTCTTGATCTAAAGAGAGAATTGAGGACTGACAGTTTTACAGATGTGTGTAGTTGATGATGTCCCTTATGAAGTGTGTGTGTTTCTGGATATTCCGGTGTTGCACATTACATTGCTGGTCTTCATGAATGAGAGATGCCATTACTGGTTTCAATTTATTCGTCAAAGTCTGTGTTAAAATCTTGTAGTCTACATTTAAAAGCGAGATAGGTTTGTAACTCTTTAAAAGTGTCTTGTCAGTGTTCTCCTTCGGAATAAGAGTGATGTAAGACGTGTTGAAACTGGATGGGAGTTCATGTTTGTGGAAAGATTCAGAGAATACTGCTAGTAAAAGGGGACCTAGAAGAGGAAAGAAAAACTGATAGAATTCAGCAGTAATACCGTCAGGGCCAGGCGATTTGCCCTTCTGCATTCCATGAACCGCTTGTGTTATATCTGTTAGTGTTAATTCAGTATCTAGTGTTAGTTTCTGTTCCTCTGTGAGTTCTTTTGTGAATTTCATAAAGTGTTCTTGCACGTGCGCCTGTGTGTTTTCCTCTGTATAAAGGTTCCTGTAATAATCTTCAAAGGCTATGGCTATTTGTTGTGGCTCGACTTGTATATTTCCTTCCCTGTCAATTATCTGGCCTATTTGTCTGCTGCGCTGTATGTTTTGTTCTAAAGCTAGGTATTGTTTACTCGGTATCTCTTGTGTTATAGTTTGTAACTTTGTTCGCAGTAAAGCCCCCTGAAATCGATGATGTCTGTGGAGATCTAATTCTTCCCGTAATGCTATGATGTGTGGTGAATTTTTGTCTGTCTGTAGTAAGAGCTTAATTGCATTTTCCAATACTTTTTCTTGTTGTAGTTTTTGCTCGTGTATTACTGCTGCTAGTGTTTGTGTTCTCTCTCGTATAGTTTGTTTAAGTGTTTCCCAGAGTTCTCGCGCTTTACCCTCCGGTATATCGCTTGTGTATGTGAGGATCAGTTTTGTTATGCAATCTACATAGTCCTGATTTTGTAAAAGTGTGCAGTTCAGTTTCCAATGGGGAGATCTTCTAAGATGTGGTGTTGCTTGTACTGTGTTTATTGTTGCAACTACCGCCTTATGATCTGTGAAGTTCAGTGTCTCCTGTAAATGCTTGACTTGTGTCATATGATGTGTTATGGGCGCATAAATTCTATCTAATCGCGCTGCTATGTTATGCGCATTGTTTGTGTGTGTTGTATCTGTTCCATGGGGGTGCATCTGCCTGTATGCGTCTGTTAGCCCATGGATATCTAAAATTGTTTGCAATGTGTCTAATTGATGTTCCTCCTCCCCCGTTGTGTTTCTAATTTGCATTCTTACATCTCCATTTATAAGGTCGTGCGCCGAAAGTACGCAATTAAAATCACCCCCTAGAATGATGTTGTGACCCCGATATGAGCGTGATAATAAATTTTCCAGTGTTTGGTAGAAGAGCGGCTGATTTCTGTAGTCAGGCGGTGCGTGTATGTTGACAATTGTGTATTTATTTATGCTATTTCTCACCTGTACTATAGCTTTCCTACCTTGGCAGTCCCTGTCCTTCTCTATAATCTGCCACCTGTCCGATGTCTGTATTATTGTTGTACCCAATCCGATATGTTGTGTACTAAGACTAAAACATGAGTGTCTTAGACCTAAGCATGTTGTGATATATGATGCGTGTTCATCGGTTTTAACGTTAGCTTCCTGAATGAGTATAAAATCAGGTTTATATTTGTGTATGAGTGGTATAAGATGATTAATTTTGGATCTTATTCCTCGAATGTTAATACTCATTATTTTAATTTCCGCTGCCATTTTTGTTGTAAAATAAGAAACGGTTGAGCATAATTATGTTTCTTGTTTCAAAACTGTCTGTATTCCTGTTATCATTTCTGGAGATTGTCAGTAGATTCCTTCGCCGGGCTCGAAATCTCTAAGTCAATAACGAGGCGTGGTGAAGAATCTGACAGGTTTCTTTGTCGTGGTGGTGTGTTAATGTTATCACTGTCTATTTCGGTCACGGCGCTGGTCGTTATCTGTTCAGTATAATTACTTACACATTTCTTTTTGTTTGACCTGTACGCTTCAGGCGGTGTAGGGTAGTCGTGGTTGTTGAGGGGCGGCAGCGTGGTAACATTTGTTTGGCAGGCTGGAGGTGTCGAGCTCTCACCGTCAGATAGGCTCTTGGTTGAGCGTCCCCTTTTCCGACTGACCAGCTGGAAACCGTCTTCATCCTCCTTACTATGTTGATCTGTCTGGGAGTTCGAGGCCACAATTTATTTAGCCTTTCAAAGGCCAGACAAAAATATCGACAAAAGTTTTCGCCAAACAACTCTCACTTTATAAGTATAATTTTGGAAAAGCAATCAAAGTGTATTATAAAAATGTGTTGTTTAATAAACAATATCCATAAGTAATATATCAGCTGTGTTAAAAGTCTATTCACTTTTCTTTAAAATACCAAATCAAAATATTGCGGAATAGCAGTAAAAGTTGATTTATAAACGAAATTAACGAGAAATTAAGAAAATAATTCACAGAACTGTAAATGTTAGAAATATTTTTAGATTGGGTAATGTCCCTTAATATCTTATGTAGTTATGTCCCATGTCTTAAGTTAATTTTCTTTGTTGTTTTTGTTTATGTGGCCTTCCCGAAATTATTTGAACATAATTGTTTGTAAATTCAGTCACCACTCAACATTTATGCTAGCCTGTTGTTATGATAATTTGAAAATGCTATTAATAAAAAAAAAATAAGAAAATAAACAAGCGAAGTACCATTTTATGATTTCTCATCATGTGCATTGTATTTGGTTTTGATAACAATAATTAGTGTTAGTAGTACTATCAGCAGTCTTTTACCTTTTGCATGATGGGAAACATACTGACCAATAAAAATATGACACTTGCAAAGAGAAAATTATTGTTGAACTGTTACATAGCTCGTGTACAATTATATGGGTGTGCATTGTGTACAGTCAGCAGAAAACATGGCAAACATCTGATGGCAGTGGAGATGTAGCTTCTGAGGAAAATGCAAAGAATGCCACAGAGAAACAGGGGGAAAAAACACCAGCAAGTCCTGCAAGTAAGAAATTAAAACCATAAACTGATGTGCGAAATTAAACTTAGACAGTCAAGATTAATTGGGCTCGTTATTATCCCAAACATAAAATAAAACCAGACAATTTACTAACAACCTGCAAGATTGTTCTGGAAAGAACAGGAGGAAGGCAGAGAGATAACTATCTGGATGGTTAGACCACGTGACATAATCGAGACCAGAATACGGAGCTGATCCACGACTCTGGTGATGGCGTGAGATGGCGAAACATGGCCGAACATGATTATCTAACAAATCAACAGAAATGAAAAGTAGTAAGGCTTAGCTGTATATAGTTCCCACTAATATGGGTGTCGTCGCTGGCGCTACGGAGTTCATACTTTGTGCGTTGATTGTGGCAGGTCGCTCAATGTAAAAACATCAAACCATACGGGATGAAACCTGTTGCAATTAACTCGACCCTCTCTCCTTTAATCCATGCGTTGCTTGTTTATCCCGCACTCTCCACCGAGTTTCGGACCTTGTGTGTAACCGACCGCCGAATACACAGCCACCTGTACCGCCATGAGGAGCAGTATGAGCGAAGTCGTACACGCAATGACCAACCCGTATAGTCGTGAGTGCGGGCATGACAAACGTAGGTGAGAGCCCTAGATGTATTGCTTAACAATTGCAGGACATCATCTTTTTATAGAATGTTAGACGGGCCTGCGTGCCTAATTCTTAACCCTTTAAAAATAAACTTCATTCGTTCGTGTCTTCGTGCCTCTCCTCCGCTCCAGCTTTACTGCTGTGACGACATACAGCAAAATTTTCTTTCTTATAACACGTCCAAAAACTTATTGTAGATTAACCGCCATCGGCGATTAAAGCGTCTTTAAGCTGCAAGTCAGGATGTGAGCACACGACTGGAGAAGGACAAACGGGAAAACCCTCCCCTAGGAAGTATGAGGCACGAAATCGACGCCAGGTACTCGTTAGAGGGGGTAGGAGTGAGGTGGGGGATGTGTCTGCTTCTGAAGACTGCAGACCTGCTGTGAGCTCGCCCAGCTGATGGGTTTCTAGCAGTGAAATTTTTTTTTTTTTTTTATATGGGCGCATGTTCCACGGGGGCCAGGGTGGCGCCATGAGGTTATTGAAACTTTCCCGTGTATCGTTCAGATGACCAGCCCTGCTACTGACCCTGACCAGATCAAGTGAAGATACTACACTATGATCTTATCCCAACGCTCGATAATTTGAAGGCGATTGTTGTTGTTGTTTTGTTTTTAATAAAGACTCGGGGATTCCCATAGGAGTCAGAGCCTTACAGGTCCTTACGTCCCTGTGTGTCATTCGGATTACCACCTCTGTGTGTGGCCCTGACGAGAACCTATGCAGATACTACACTGATTTTAGCCAAAATGCAGAGAAATAAAACAACTACAGTTTACTTGGCCTTCACATGCCAGTCAAATATATAAGAGTTTGCATGCAGTCCATCGAGGTTAGTAACGTTATCCGTCCGTCCAATTTGTAAAAAAAAAACAAAAAACTTTCCACCTTGATTCAACCAGCCCGTGCGGCATCGGTTATAATAGCAGTGGTTCATGGTGGGTAGATTATTACTTTATTTATGTACCAGTAAAATCTGACTTATGTTGTGCGCAGACACTGTCTGTGACGTTGGGTGGGGGGTCTGGTTGTCCGGCAAGTCCGTTTTTTTTTTTGTGGGGGGTTGTCAGCCTATTCCTGTTGGTTATCTCACATGTGGGCCCAGCATACCAGTACTGATCCCTGTCCTAGTCTCTCTCGTTCCCGCCCGTGATGGTGTTCTTGCCACCAAAAGGGGTCGCTCATCTCGTCCACCTCCTTCCGGGTCCTCCAGGGAGAAGCCAAACTACACACATCTCGTCCAGATCACGCCGCAGCCCACCGTCCCTTTCAGGGCACCCTGGACATCCACCACAATGGAAAATAGTGGATGTCCGAAAAAAAGGGAATTGAGGTACCATTTGCTACCTAGTTTTTCGCTGTTTTCCTGATTCTCATCATTTGTAAAAAAAATTTATCTGTATTTTTCTGTTTAATCCCCCACTTTATCCCTTTATTTTTCTACCTGGTTGGATTATTGGTTTTTATATTTATCTCATTTGTGATAATTATTTATCTGATCTATTCTGTTGCGTATTTATTTATTTGTTTTATTTGTTTAATTTGAGTTGGGGTTATGTGTCTGGCTGTTTAGTTTGTTGGTCTAATTTATTTGATTTGTCAATGTAAATATTTATATGTTCTTCCTTTTTAGAGATTTTGTGGTATCTTTTTCAATTCCCATCCTGATGTGTGGTCCGTAGCTTCTCTTCCCCGGTGCCCGAGAGTCTTTCCTTGTTTCTTGTCACAACTGTTAGTTGCTTCAACGAATTGACGGTTTCAGTCCTCTTCATTCGGTGGTTGTATTTTGTGTCGTTTATATATCCTTTCCAGTTCTTGCTATAAATTGGTTGACCAGTTTTTGCAGGTCTCTATCTCCATCTGTCCGCAGGCACTCCTTCATTGTCATCATGGTATCCCTTGCTTGAAAGTAGTCTATCAGTTTCTGGCGTTCCTGGTCATATGTCTTGCACGATATGAGATAGTGTTCTATCGTGCTATCTTCCGTGCATTCTACGCATCTTGGGCTGTTTGTTTTGTCTTTCCAATATCCGAGTCTCATCCTCCATAGTTTTTTATAAGTTGGGATTTTCGTGTTGTTTTTAATTTGACTTTTCATGCTGGGTTCTTTAAGGATCTGATATGAATGTCTTCCTCTGTTGCTGTCTTTCCATTGTCGTTTCCACATCTCTATTATATGATGTTTGATGATACTCTTTGCTTCTGTAACTCCTAGTCCAGTGTTTACTAGGTTTCGGCTGGTAGTCCCGCGTTTGGCAGCTTGATCTGCCATCTCATTGCCGTATATGCCTATATGGGCCGGTATCCAGGCTATTGTGACCTGACATCTCTTGTGTTTTAGGTTGGTTATCAATGTAAGTATTTCTTCCTTCAGGTCCGGTCTTTTCCCTTTGGAGTAGTCTCCGAGTGCCTGAACAGCTGACAGTGAGTCCGTTAATATGGTTAGTTTATGGGGGGGGGGGGGGGGGGGGGTTTCCATCGCCACTTCCAGTCCTTTCATAATGCCGACCAATTCTGCAGTGTATACCGCTGTGTTGTCAGTTAATTTGAAGTGTTTTTTAACGCTGTAGTAGGGGATCGCCACACCTGCCCCGACTTCTCCCTTTTCGTTCTTAGATCCGTCTGTGTATATAGTTAGGCTGTCCATTCGTAATTGTCTTATGTATTCTTCCGTGATGTCTTTCGCTGCCAAATCATCTGTTGATTTATCTATTTGGCTGGCGAGGGTTGTGTCTGTGAATGGCAGTTGGAGTTCCCATCGGGGTAGTTTTGATTTGTAGATTCTTGTTTGTGTCAGTGTTGTTGTTAGTTCCTCATACGCGTGCATTTCCTGTGCTGCTGTCCACCCTGCTGGTGTTTGGGTTTTTCGAATTTGTATTCCTCCCCATTTGCTTGTGTTGTCTTCGAATGCCTGGAATGCTGGGTGTGCCTTGTCCTGTGTCGCCTTCATCCAGTAATTGTAAGTCAGCTGTTTTCTCCTCATCTGAAGCGGCAGAATCCCGAGTGCTACCTCCAGAGCTTCCCTAGATGTATATTTGCCAGTTCCTACTATGATACCTAGCGCCTGATTCTGAATTGTGTCCAGTTTCCGTTTGTTGCCATTTGTTGCTGCGTCGTAAACTATGCTGCCGTACTCCAATCTCCCTCTAATAAATGATTTGTAATACATTATCATTGTCTTTGTATGGGCTCCCCATCCGTTTCCTTTGATTATTCTTAGTAGATTTAGTGTTTTTTTAACCTTTTAGACCGTTAGGTCTATGTGCCTTTTCCAGCTTAATTGTTCGTCCAGTGTCATTCCAAGGCATTTTGTATGGCGTATTCTCTGTATAGTCTGTCCTTGGATTTTTAAGCTGCAGTTAGAGTATGATATTATTCGTTTCGCGTTAAAAATCATGCTAACTGTTTTGTCGGTGTTGATCTGGAACCCCCATTTTACCATCCATTTGGCGATTCTATTTATCTGGATTTGAAGCCGGTCTCTAGTCGCTTTTAGGTATCTTCCGCTTCTCCATATTGCACAATCGTCAGCAAACTGGGATAGTCCTATTTTGTCGTCGAGTCTTTCTTCGTCTAGGTCGTTCACTAGTATTGCAAATATTGTTGGGGATATAACCGATCCTTGTGGTATTCCGTTTTCTTGTTCATAAGTGTTGGATTCCTCATTTTGAATTCTCACCGTGAAGCTTCTGTTTTGTAAGAAGTTTTCGATGTATCTGTATGTTCTGCCTACTATCCCTATTTGGTTGACTTTGATTAGGGCTGCTTGTCTCCACCATTGGTCGTAAGCTTTTGCCAGGTCCAGGAATACCGCTATCGTTTTCTCTCCCTTTTTGAAACCCTTTTTCACATGGTGCTCTAGTTTAATTATCTGGTCAACTGCGCTCCTGTTGGCTCTAAATCCTGATTGTGTGTTACTAATTAGTCCGTATTTTTCCAGGTGATGGTTGATTCTTTTAGTTATATTTGTTTCCATGATTTTTCCGAGATGCGAGGTCAGGGAAATTGGTCTGTATGAGTCAATTCTCTGTGGGTTCTTTAATTGTTTTTTAATTGGAATTACTGTCGCTTTCTTCCATTGAGCTGGTATTTTCCCTGAGTGCCATATTTTATTGTATAGTGTTGTTATCGTCAGAATTGTTTTCCTTGGTACCCTTTTGAGTATTGTATAGTTTAGAATGTCCGCTCCTGCTGCTGTGTCCTCTTTTTCTTTAATGGCAGATATAACCTCGTCGACTGTTATGTCCGTGTCCATGTAGAAGTCCTCTAATTCTTCATGTTGTATTTCCACTGATTCCCTTATGAACTTCTCTCGTCTCAACCTCTCCTGCTCGCCCATCGCCTTATGTTAGCAGACTTCGTAGAAGTAATCTTCAAATGCTTCTGCTTTTTCTTTGTCTGTTATTGCCCGTTTTGGGAATTTTATTGTTGCTATCTTGCTCTTAGTCTGGCTTCTTTTTATGGTTTTTATTTGCTCCCACACTTCTTTTGTTGGTGTGTCTGGTGACAGTCTTTGACAGTATTTCTTCCATGCCGTTTCCTTGGCCTTTTTAATTTTTCTGTTAGCTTCGTTCCTGTATTCTTTGTATGCGTTATCGTTCTCCACTGTCCTCATTCTTCTGTAGTGTTGGAGTGTTTTCTTTCTTTCCTTCAGAGCCTCTGTGCATTTAGGGGTCCACCATCCAGCTGGCTGTTTGTTCCACTTTTTTCCGTTGTCCGTGTATTCTGTGTGTTGCCAGTCAGGTGTGCTGGCATGTTTTTGTTCGGGATGTATTTTACTGCTGCACGGAGGATGGTGTTGGTGATTCTTTCCGTGTATTTATCTATGTCTTCTCCTTCTGTCTGTTCCAACGCCATCCCCTACAACTCTTCTCGGAACTGTTCCCATCTCGCTTTCTTGAAGGTGAAAGTCGGTTTGTTGCTTTCCTGGCTTTTCTGCGCTCTTGTGTTTATGTCGGTTATGATTGGGAGGTGGTCACTGTTGGAGTCCTCCTTTACGTCCCAGTGGCTCCTTATCAGGTCAGGTGTAACAATTGTCAGATCGATTGCCGTGTCGTAATTCTCTAGATTGGGGTCTATTCGTGTCATGGAGCCATCGTTCAGTACCGTCAGCTGGTTATCTTCTATAAATGTCATAAGTTTAGTCCCCGCCATGTTGCTGCTTGTTCCACCCCACATTGGGTGGTGACAGTTGAAGTCGCCAACCACTATCGTTGATGTTTTGATTCTGTTTTTAATCTCTGCCAGGTCCTCATTTTCGATTTTTCCCTTAGGGCAGTAGATGGTGATGATATTCAGGTTGTGGGGCTGGCTCGCGATTTCCGCTGCAATCCCTTCGAAGTTTGTATATCTGAACGTCTCGTGTGATATTATTTGTAATTTGTCTTGTATGAGTAGTGCCACTCCTCCTCCCTTAGTTTCTGTCCTGTCGTTCCTGAGTATCCTGAATCCCCTGCAGTTAAAATGATCCTTGGTTTTGAGGAATGTTTCCTGTATGGCATAAATGCTGTTTTCCATGCCTTGTTGTTCCATGGTGCCGGGGAAGTTTGTTTTCATGCCTCTGCAGTTCCATTGTACTATTATTATGTGGTCCTTTCCCATGGTACTGTCGTGGGTGTGATATTATTTGGGTTTATTGTTTTCTACTACTCAGATTTTTCGCTGTCCTCCTCGCTTGTCTCGTTCATCGTATCTGCCAGTATTTCAGGTAGTTCCTCCATTGAAATCCGGCCGTCTGTCGCTCTCTTGCATATATTCCGGAGTATGTCAGTCATCTGGTCTTTGCTCGGTCGTTCTTGTATGGATTTTCTGATTAGATTTATGTCTTGTTCCGTTTCTCTCTTCCATTTTTTGATGTCTGGTATTTTCATTTTTATTATCTCGGTTTGTCCTAGATCGATGTTTATTATTTGCTCTTTCGTGCGATCTATGTCTGTTGTGTTGTTAGTTAGTTCTCGTTTGGTTGTGTCCATCTTCTGGGACAGTTCTTTTAACTTGTTCTTGATTGTGTTGTTTTCTTCTTTCTGCTTTTTCAATTATGTTTTGATGGTCTCCAGTTCCTTAGCGATTCCTCTTGTGTGTGATCTCTCCGCTTCCATTTCTTTTCTTATGGTAGCCAGACTTTTATGCATGTCCTCTATTGCTTGTTTTAATTCCTTTTTCTCTCATTTCTTTGTCTTCTTGTGGTCCGCCCTTCACCACTTGTTTCTCAGCCATTTTATTCCTTATGTTGGATACTTCTGATCTCAGTATTCTCACTTCTGATTTTGTGTCAATTCCTTTGTCTGCGTTCTCTATGCGCCATCTGGCAACTCTCATTGGTGTTTGAGTAAGTATAGACTCTCTCCATGCTGTTTCCGACGTTTTAAATTTTGGGCATCCCTTATATCGTGCATTGTGGTTTCCTTTACAGTTGGCACAGAGTCTCGCCGGGTTTGTTTCTTTGTAGTTATTGTCTCTCTTGGCGTCTTGACACTCCCTGTACCAATGATTTTTACTGCGGAATCTGCAGTTGGGATTTTTTTCTCTGCAATATGATGTTGTATGACCTATCCTTTGGCACTTCGAACATTGCTTGATCGGTGCTATATGTACTTATATGTATTAAGCTTGAAAATCCATGAAAGAACATTACCAAAATTTGTTATACAAAAAAAAACAATGTAATAAAGTAATATATTAGTTATATTAACCTTTTCCACTCGATTTTTTTTTGGGTCTGACTTGTTGCCAGCTCGGAATATTTTTGGGGAAAAACAATCAAAACTGATGTCAGCTACATTCACTCATTTTCCAAAGGAAATAACAGAACATATTTAATGTTGAATGTAATTTTATTGATTATTGGTTATTATGTAATGTTATTGGCTGAAGATTGTCCAAAAAAATAGTGTTTTTTTATTTATACTGTGCCATAGTGTGGTATTTTTTGAAACATGTACCAGGATGTAGTCCGGGTTGACGTGAGCAAGTTTCGCAGTAAAAGACTGTCTGTCGCCTCTGACCAGGTGTTTTTCTGTCACTACACACTGCATAATCTTTTGTTTTCTTTTCACTGAATTGGGCAATGAAGTGCTGGCGCCGGTCAAGTCTCTCCTCTGCATCTAGAGTTGATGGTCGTCCTCTTCGGCGAATGGGCTGAGAGGCTCGTTGTTCGGACACAAGCTGCTGGATCAGTTCTTTTCTATATTGAATGTGGTCAATAACCTTGTCAGAGTGTATCTCTTTATAAAGGATGAAACTGTTCACAACTGCCACTTCTAGGAGCCAGAAAAATGTTTTTTTCCACCACTTTAGAGACTTTCTTGTGAAAGAGTAGCTGTTGCAGTAATGGTCAAAACGGTCAACAGCACCCATGTGTTTTGTGTATTCATTGACTGCATTTGGTTTTGTAATATCTTCAGTGCCACCATTGTTAGTTCTTCTCTGAATGACAGTTTGTCCAATATCATAGTATGTGCTTAGCATGTTGACAACTCTTTTGTCTGTCCATGATAAAGCCATTTCTTTATTTTGACGTGTCCACGCAATCGTATCACCTTTTGAAAGTTTGTGCTTGTTCTTGATTTGTGGTGGCAAGCCTTGTCTGTTGCTCATGACAGTCCCAGTTGTGTGAACATGTTGATCTAATAACGCCATGGCCAGCGTATGTCCTGTGTAGAATCTGTCAGTGAACAGATGGTAGCCGCGACCACGGACTTTCTGCAACAATTCATCACATAGATGCAGAACAATTCTAGCAGTGAATGGTAAGCCAGGATTTGACAGCTGATTTGTTGTAGAGGAACCTCGCTGATTCTTCCGAAGTCGGAGAGTGTCTGCCTGCATGGCGAGGAACCACCAGTCTGCACACCAATAAGCCAGACATGGGACAACGGATACTCACGCAAATCTCAGTCCGGTATGACATTATACTGATGTTGGACAAAAGGATGCCTTCATCCGACATACAGGACTTCGCGTTACAGCTCAAACCAATGAACTCAAGCAAGCAGCAAGCTACATATATTGTGTACAATTATATTGATGTGAATCGTGTACAGGAGTAACAAAATCTGGCAAACATCTGTTGGCAGTGGAGATGTAATTTCTGAGAAAAATGCAAAGAATACCATGGAGAGACAACAAACAACAATGAGAAAGTCATGCAAGGAAAAAATGAAAACCATACATTGATTAGAGAAATTAAACATAGACAGACAGGATTATTTAGGGCAAGTTTTTAATCAAGAAAACAAAAATGAACTAGACAATTTAGTAACAACCTACAAGATTGTGGTGGAAAGAACAAAAGAGAGATAAATATCTGGATGGTTAGACCATGTGACATAATCGAGATCAGAATACAAATTTGATCCACGACTCTGGTGATGGTGTGAGACGGCGAAACATGGCCGAACATGATTATCTACAAGACACATGAACATG
Organism: Cepaea hortensis; assembly: GCA_963921405.1. NCBI lineage: Eukaryota > Metazoa > Mollusca > Gastropoda > Stylommatophora > Helicidae > Cepaea > Cepaea hortensis. The sequence continues at coordinate 67,074,131 of OY992896.1, forward strand.
ACAAACAAAGCAACAGAAATGAAAAGTGATAAGGCTTAGCTTCATAAAGTTCCCACTGATAACGTCATTGAAGTCGTCGCTGGAGCTACGGAGTTCGTAATTTGTGCGACGCTTGCGGCAGCCTGCTCTATGGAAAGACACCTAGACATATGGGATAAAACCTGTTGCAATGAAATCGGCACTCTAGCCTTTAAAACATGCGTTCATTTTTTTTTTTTACCCACATTCTGCACCGAGTTTCGGACCTTATGTATAACCCACTGCCGAATACAGAACCACCTGTACCGCCATGAGGAGCAGCAGTATGAGAGAAGTCGTACACTCAACGATCATCCCGTATAGTCGTGTGTACAGGGCTGACAAATGCAGATGAGAGCTCGAGAAGTATTAAGAAAACAAACACACGAAGTACCATTTTATGATTACTTATCCGGTGCACATTATTTTGTTTTGATAATGATAATTAGCGTTAGTGCCAGCAGTCAGATCGGTAGAAAATATAAAGACAAGAGAATATTGTACATTTTAAACACTTCTAGACATATTTTAAAAATCATGATTGGCTTTTCCACAAGGATATAATCCAATGAAATAAATTGAAGTAAAAGCTATAATGCTAAATGCCTAACAAAACATGCCTAGAAAATAATGTTGCGTCAATTCATAGAGTGAATCCATACAACTGTCTCTAGTCAATTCATAGAGTGAATCGGTGCAACTGTCTCGGAACTCTCATAATATCTGATGGAATGTGCATTAAAAACATTAGATCAAGCATCGTTATGGCAAAAATTCTGTTTGCTTGAGGGAAAACATACCAATACAAAGATGACACTGGCAAAGAGGAAAAAGAGTGTTGAAGTGCTACATAGATCGTGTACAATTATATGGTTGTGAATCATGTACAGTAAGCAGAAAAGCGGGCAAACATCTGTTGGCAGTTGAGATGTAGTTTCTGAGGCAGATGCAAAGAACATAATGGACATACAAAAATAACCAATGAGCAAGTCCTACAAGTCCTTTTGCATTAATGCCAAATTCCGTTCATCAGTACAAGACGTCAGAGCCTACAGAGGTGCAGATGCTGGCAGTGATCACAATCTCTGCATTGCCAAACTAAAAGTAAAGCTCAAGACTCTGCACAGATCACCCGGAATTAAGAAAATAAACTCACAGTCCCTACTGACTAAAGAACACCAACTCGCATTCAATTCAGAGGTACAAAGCATCTATGCTAACAAAGAAAGTATATCGAGCAATGCGAATATTAAAAACAACATTGAAGAAAATTGGAATTTCCTAAAAAATACCTTGCTAAATGCTGCAACAAACACAGTCGGCTACGTACAAAGACAGAAGAAGAAGTGGCTAAGCGATAACACCTGGACGAAGATACAAGAACGAAAACAAGCAAAACTAACACTTCTTTCTGCAAAAGACACATCTACATATGAAACCCATAAGCAAAAATACTCTATGTTGGATAAAGAGGTGAAATCAAGCGCACGAAAAGACAAACAAAACTTTATTCACAGCCTGGCCTCCGAAGCCGAAGCAGCTGCCAGAACTGGAAACAACAGAGCCGTATTCCATATCATGAAGCAACTATGCAATCACTCACCTACACCAAATATACCCATCAAAGACACACAAGGCAATCAATTGTTATCCGATGACCTTCAAAAGCAACGATGGGCAGAACATTTCAAAGAAATATTAAATAGACCGCAGCCTGACACTGTTCCGAACCTGGATGGAGAAATTACTATGCCCCCACTAGATGCCTCCTGCAAGTCATTCACCATGGAAGAGATTAAAGCAGCCATAAAAAAAATTGAAGAACAACAAAGCTGTTGGTGAAGATGAAATCTCAGGAGAAATGCTCAAAGCAGCAGATGAGAACACCTTACATCGTTTGTTACAGTTGATCAATGAAATCTGGCAAAGCGAATCCCCACCACAACAGTGGAAAGATGGTGTAATTTTCAAACTGCCTAAAAAGGGTGATATGTCTGATTGCAATAATTGGCGTGGTATCACTCTATTATCAGTACCAGGAAAACTTTTTTGTAGCATGTTACTTGAGAGATTGAAAAAGGCGATAGATGAAAGGCTCAGAGAAGAACAAGCAGGCTTCAGACCAAAACGGTCATGCATAGACCACATTTTCACCCTCAGAATAATCATTGAAGACTCCGTAGAATTCCAGTCGAAATTAATCACCAACTTTGTCGACTTTCAAAAAGCCTTCGACAGTATCCACCGTCCTTCACTTTGGAATCTACTTAACATCTATGGTTTTCCTACCAAATATACCAACGTTATAAAATCTTTCTACAAAGAGACACGTTGCTGCGTAAGAACAGAAACAGGCAACTCTGACTGGTTCTCAGTCGAAACAGGAGTGAAACAGGGTTGTGTCTTATCACCGATGCTTTTTGGAATAGCTATCGACTGGGTCATGCGCAAATGCACAAACAACACAAATATGGGTATCCATTGGGTTGACAAAATTCTAGAAGACCTGGACTTTGCCGACGACATAGTGCTTTTGAGTTCAACACACCCGGATGCCCAAGAGAAAATAAACCACCTCCAAAATGTTTCAGGGCAAATTGGTCTCCAAATTAACACCACAAAAACAAAGACTATTGATCTTACCAACAGTTCAGATGACACCAAATTGAACAGCTACGTTCTTGAAAAAGTCAACAGCTTCACATACCTAGGAAGCAAAATGACATCACAGGGGACTCAACACCAGAAATATCATCTAGAATCGCACTGGCATCTAGTGCCTTCAATAAACTGTCAAACATCTGGAAGTCAAAGACACTCAGCAAACACACAAAACTTAAAATCTTCAACTCTTGTGTGATTCCAGTGTTAACGTATGGATGTGAAAGTTGGAAATCAACGGTAGCTTTAGATAAAAAGTTAGACAATTTTGAAAACAAATGTCTTAGAAGACTTCTAAACATCCACTGGACAGAATTCAGAACCAATTCGCAAATAAGACAAGAGACTAAGCAAGATACAGTATCCAATTTCATAAGAAGACGCCGTTGGAACTACATCGGCCATGTACACAGAATGGACAAGACAAGACTCCCCTACCAAGCCCTCATATGGTCACCGGTAGGGAAAAGAAAACGGGGAAGACCAAGAGAGACCCTGCGTAGAACCATCATTAGAGAAGGCTCATTCAATGGCCAAGTAAATATCCAAGATCTACAACAGGTAGCAGCGAACCGCCAAGCATGGAGAGACAGGACTTCTGCCCTATGCGCCGCCTTAGGCTCAAGAGGAAAGACTAACTAACTAAGTCCTACAAGAAGCAAATGAAAACATTAAACTGATTACAGAAATTAAAATAGTCAGTCAAGATTATATCGGCTCTTAATTAATGGAAATGCACTCGTGAACCGGAAGACGTAGTCCGGAATTGAACCCACAACCTTCGGAGAGCGAGGCAGACGGCTTGACCATTTCTAATTAATGGAAATAAACTAACCAGACATTTAGTAACAGTTGGAACGATTGAGGGGAAAGGAACAAAGGGTAGGCAGAGAGATACATATATCGTTGGCTTGACCCCATGGCATAATCGGGACAAGAACACAGAGCTGATCCACGACTGGTGATCGTGTGTGATAGCGAAACATGACCGCTCATGCTTAACGGTAAGGCACATGATGATGACTAAGAAATCAACAATCATGGAAAGTGGTAATGCTTGGCTTCATAGCTTCGATACGGAGACTCCCATTACTTTGCTTATCTTGGCAATGGTGTAGTTGCTGTTTTCTTTGCGTATCAAAGTAATGGTCAGGGGTCTATCCTATCAAATTTGGTAATAGTGAAAAACACGTGCTGAATCAGATGCAATTCGTATGCTAAAACAATTCTTGTGTAAACAAAACGTCTTGGTATTCCGCTGAAAATTACCAAATGGTAGATACTTTAAAATACTGTGAGAACATGTGTGTTGAATATGTCAACTTGAAGGATTCGTCGATTTTCTTGTTGTGTGATTTCTTACCCTAAAATAGATGCAGCGAAATATGCAAGACAATAAACTGTACAATCTACCGTTTGTGTCTTCAGTTTTTAAAAACATATACTAGCAAAATACGTAACGCGGGTAAACTGGCGTAAGATCGACAATCTGTTCGTAGGGGAAAGGAAAGGGGAGGGGGGATATGATGTTCAGACGATGTTTAATAAAAATAAATAAATGTTTTGCATATCCTCTACAGGACAACGCTGCCAACAGCAGCATCTTTCAGCTCTCTGTTGATTTCTTGGCAAGATTACGCTCAGTAGTTTGCCATTGCTTTCTGAGCGGCCGGCTCAGTTATCCCGCAAGTCACCAGCGGGGGACGAACCGCTCCCATTTCTCGCCCGCTACGAGACTCTGCGTGATAAACGGGATTACGGAGAAAGTGTTGTAACCCCTCGGCCAGAGAGACCGGCTATGTTTAATAAAGGACCTTATAATATACCACCATCACTTTCCACGTCTGACGTCAAGCATCGTGGGGAGAAATAATTGACATTCCAGCGCCCGATGTGTGGCGCTGGATAGTGTTATTCCGTGTGATTGTACGATCTTTATGATTTCATCAATCCATTTTTTCTCTCTAGCATCCTCTTGCTCTCGTATCAGATATTCTGTGTTGCATCGCCAGTGCTGTTAACTGGAGTATTGCATTCTAACGAGATGTCCGATCCATTTAACTGATTAATTGTCATGAGATAATTAATCATGGTAAGTGACTTTCCGTGTCTGTCATAGGCTTATTTATCACCGAAATGTTGTCATTGCGTTATAATACAATATGTCCGCTACCATATTAACAACTTGTAAGCCCCAACTGTAACACTCACCTGCTACCATATTAACAACTTGTAAGCCCCAACTGTAACACGCACCTGCTACCATATTAACAACTTGTAAGCCGTAACTGTAACACTCACCTGCTACCATATTAACAACTTGTAAGCCCCAACTGTAACACTCACCTCCTACCATATTAACAACTTGTAAGCCCTAACTGTAACACTCACCTGCTACCATATTAACAATTTGTAAACCCTAACTGTAAAACTCACCTTCTACCATATTAACAACTTGTAAGCCCTAACTGTAACACTCACTTGCTACCATATTAACAATTTGTAAGCCCTAACTGTAACAATCACCAGCTACCATATTAACAACTTGTAAGCATTAACTGTAACACTCACCTGCTACCATATTAACAATTTGTAAGCCCTAACTGTAACACTCACCTGCTACCATATTAACAATTTGTAAGCCCTAACTGTAACACTCACCTGCTACCATATTAACAACTTGTACGCCCTAACTGTAACACTCACCTGCTTCCATATTAACAACTTGTAAGCCCTAACTGTAACACTCACCTGCTTCCATATTAACAACTTGTAAGCCCTAACTGTAACACTCACCTGCTTCCATTTTAACAACTTGTAAGCCCTGACTGTAACACTCACCTGCTACCATATTAACAACTTGTAAGCCCTAACTGTAACACTCACCTGCTACCATATTAACAGCTTATAAGCCCTAACTGTAACACTCGCCTGCTACCATATTAACAGCTTATAAGCCCTAACTGTAACACTCACCTGCTACCATATTAACAGCTTATAAGCCCTAACTGTAACACTCACCTGCTACCATATTAACAGCTAATAAGCCCTAACTGTAACACTCACCTGCTTCCAATCTTCCGGGATGCTTTTTTGTTTGGTCCAAACCTATTTTTTGGGGGGTTTATTTGGCACTGAATCTGTTAATTTTCTGCTTTTCAGTATATGTGGCTCAAGGTGTTGATCCCACTGTCTGTCTGATAACATTATATATGTTGCTCAAGGTGTTGATCCCACTGTCTGTCTGATAACAAAATATATGTGGCTCGAGGTGTTGATCCCACTGTCTGTCTGATAAAATAATATATGTGGCTCAAGGTGTTGATCCCAATGTCTGTCTGATAACATACTATATGTGGCTCGAGGTGTTGATCCCACTGTCTGTCTGATAACATAATTTATGTGGCTCGAGGTGTTGATCCCACTGTCTGTCTGATACCATAATATTTCTGGCTCGAGATGTTGATCATACTGTCTGTCTGATAACATAATATATGTGGCTCGAGGTGTTGATCCCACTGTCTGTCTGATAACATAATATTTGTGGCTCGAGCTGTTGATCCCACTGTCTGTCTGATAACATAATATATGTGGCTCGAGGTGTTGATCCCACTGTCTGTCTGATAACATAATATTTGTGCCTCGAGGTGTTGATCCCACTGTCTGTCTGATAACATAATATATGTGGCTCGAGGTGTTGATCCCACTGTCTGTCTGATAACATAATATATGTGGCTCGAGGTGTTGATCCCACTGTTTGTCTGATAACATAATATATGTGGCTGGAGGTGTTGATCCCACTGTCTGTCTGATAACATAATATATGTGGCTGGAGGTGTTGATCCCACTGTCTGTCTGATAACATAATATATGTGGCTCGAGGTGTTGATCCCACTGTCTGTCTGATAACATAATATATGTGGCTCGAGGTGTTGATCCCACTGTCTGTCTGATAACATAATATATGTGGCTCGAGGTGTTGATCCCACTGTCTGTCTGATAACATAATATATGTGGCTCGAGGTGTTGATCCCACTGTCTGTCTGATAACATAATATATGTGGCTCGAGGTGTTGATCCCACTGTCTGTCTGATAACATAATATATGTGGCTCGAGGTGTTGATCCCACTGTCTGTCTGATAACATAATATATGTGGCTCGAGGTGTTGATCCCACTGTCTGTCTGATAACATAATATATGTGGCTCGAGGTGTTGATCCCACTGTCTGTCTGATAACATAATATATGTGGCTCGAGGTGTTGATCCCACTGTTTGTCTGATAACATAATATATGTGGCTGGAGGTGTTGATCCCACTGTCTGTCTGATAACATAATATATGTGGCTGGAGGTGTTGATCCCACTGTCTGTCTGATAACATAATATATGTGGCTCGAGGTGTTGATCCCACTGTCTGTCTGATAACATAATATATGTGGCTCGAGGTGTTGATCCCACTGTCTGTCTGATAACATAATATATGTGGCTCGAGGTGTTGATCCCACTGTCTGTCTGATAACATAATATATGTGGCTCGAGGTGTTGATCCCACTGTCTGTCTGATAACATAATATATGTGGCTCGAGGTGTTGATCCCACTGTCTGTCTGATAACATAATATATGTGGCTCGAGGTGTTGATCCCACTGTCTGTCTGATAACATAATATATGTGGCTCGAGGTGTTGATCCCACTGTCTGTCTGATAACATAATATATGTGGCTCGAGGTGTTGATCCCACTGTCTGTCTGATAACATAATATATGTGGCTCGAGGTGTTGATCCCACTGTCAGTCTGATAACATAATATATGTAGCTCGAGGTGTTGATCCCACTGTCTGTCTGATAACATAATATATGTGGCTCGAGGTGTTGATCCCACTGTCTGTCTGATAACATAATATATGTGGCTCGAGGTGTTGATCCCACTGTCTGTCTGATAACATAATACATGTGGCTCGAGGTGTTGATCCCACTGTCTGTCTGATAACATAATATATGTGGCTCGAGGTGTTGATCCCACTGTCTGTCTGATAACATAATATATGTGGCTCGAGGTGTTGATCCCACTGTCTGTCTGATAACATAATATTTGTGGCTCGAGGTGTTGATCCCGCTGTCTGTCTGATAATATAATATATGTGGCTCGAGGTGTTGATCCCACTGTCTGTCTGATAACATAATATATGTGGCTCGAGGTGTTGATCCCACTGTCTGTCTGATAACATAATATATGTGGCTCGAGGTGTTGATCCCACTGTCTGTCTGATAACATAATATATGTGGCTCGAGGTGTTGATCCCACTGTCTGTCTGATAACATAATATATGTGGTTCGAGATGTTGATCATACTGTCTGTCTGATAACATAATATTTGTGGCTCGAGGTGTTGATCCCACTGTCTGTCTGATAACATAATATATGTGGCTCGAGGTGTTGATCCCACTGTCTGTCTGATAACATAATATTTGTGGCTCGAGCTGTTGATCCCACTGTCTGTCTGATAACATAATATATGTGGCTCGAGGTGTTGATCCCACTGTCTGTCTGATAACATAATATTTGTGGCTCGAGCTGTTGATCCCACTGTCTGTCTGATAACATAATATATGTGGCTCGAGGTGTTGATCCCACTGTCTGTCTGATAACATAATATTTGTGGCTCGAGCTGTTGATCCCACTGTCTGTCTGATAACATAATATATGTGGCTCGAGGTGTTGATCCCACTGTCTGTCTGATAACATAATATATGTGGCTCGAGGTGTTGATCCCACTGTCTGTCTGATAACGTAATATATGTGGCTCGAAATGTTGATCCCACTGTCTGTCTGATAACATAATATATGTGGCTCGAGGTGTTGATCCCACTGTCTGTCTGATAACATAATATATGTGGCTCGAGGTGTTGATCCCACTGTCTGTCTTGTAACGCAATATATGTGGGTCGTGGTGTTGATCCCACTGTCTGTCTGATAACATAATATTTGTGGCTCAAGGTGTTGATCCCACTGTCTGTCTGATACCATAATATATGTGGCTCGAGATGTTGATCCAGCTGTCTGTCTGATAACATAATATATGTGGCTCGAGGTGTTGATCCCACTGTCTGTCTGATAACATAATATTTGTGGCTCGAGCTGTTGATCCCACTGTCTGTCTGATAACATAATATATGTGGCTCGAGGTGTTGATCCCACTGTCTGTCTGATAACATAATATATGTGGCTCGAGGTGTTGATCCCACTGTCTGTCTGATAACATAATATATGTGGCTGGAGGTGTTGATCCCACTGTCTGTCTGATAACATAATATATGTGGCTGGAGGTGTTGATCCCACTGTCTGTCTGATAACATAATATATGTGGCTCGAGGTGTTGATCCCACTGTCTGTCTGATAACATAATATATGTGGCTCGAGGTGTTGATCCCACTGTCTGTCTGATAACATAATATATGTGGCTCGAGGTGTTGATCCCACTGTCTGTCTGATAACATAATATATGTGGCTCGAGGTGTTGATCCCACTGTCTGTCTGATAACATAATATATGTGGCTCGAGGTGTTGATCCCTCTGTCTTTCTGATAACATAATATATGTGGCTCGAGGTGTTGATCCCACTGTCTGTCTGATAACATAATATATGTGGCTCGAGGTGTTGATCCCACTGTCAGTCTGATAACATAATATATGTAGCTCGAGGTGTTGATCCCACTGTCTGTCTGATAACATAATATATGTGGCTCGAGGTGTTGATCCCACTGTCTGTCTGATAACATAATATATGTGGCTCGAGGTGTTGATCCCACTGTCTGTCTGATAACATAATATATGTGGCTCGAGGTGTTGATCCCACTGTCTGTCTGATAACATAATATATGTGGCTCGAGGTGTTGATCCCACTGTCTGTCTGATAACATAATATATGTGGCTGGAGGTGTTGATCCCACTGTCTTTCTGATAACATAATATTTGTGGCTCGAGGTGTTGATCCCGCTGTCTGTCTGATAACATAATATATGTGGCTCGAGGTGTTGATCCCACTGTCTGTCTGATAACATAATATATGTGGCTCGAGGTGTTGATCCCACTGTCTGTCTGATAACATAATATATGTGGCTCGAGGTGTTGATCCCACTGTCTGTCTGATAACATAATATATGTGGCTCGAGGTGTTGATCCCACTGTCTGTCTGATAACATAATATATGTGGTTCGAGATGTTGATCATACTGTCTGTCTGATAACATAATATATGTGGCTCGAGGTGTTGATCTCACTGTCTGTCTGATAACATAATATATGTGGCTCGAGGTGTTGATCCCACTGTCTGTCTGAAAACATAATATATGTGGCTCGAGGTGTTGATCCCACTGTCTGTCTGATAACATAATATATGTGGCTCGAGGTGTTGATCCCACTGTCTGTCTGATAACATAATATTTGTGGCTCGAGGTGTTGATCCCACTGTCTGTCTGATAACATAATATATGTGGCTCGAGGTGTTGATCCCACTGTCTGTCTGATAACATAATATATGTGGCTCGAGGTGTTGATCCCACTGTCTGTCTGATAACATAATATATGTGGCTCGAGGTGTTGATCCCACTGTCTGTCTGATAACATAATATTTGTGGCTCGAGCTGTTGATCCCACTGTCTGTCTTGTAACGCAATATATGTGGGTCGTAGTGTTGATCCCACCGTCTGTCTTTTAACACAATATATGTGGCTCGAGGTGTTGATCCCACTATCTTTCTGATAACACAGTTTCTTTCACAGTATTTGAAAGTTAAGTTGGCAGCTCTTCTCTAGCGCCCCCCCCCCCCCCCCAATCTCGTAGATATTGATTCTACGTGTGATTTAGTTGATGTCCAAGTTTGACATTGGTAGCACTAGGTCGGCATGAATATGTTATTTATTATCTGTCGTGGTGCGGACATAGGTACAGCTGGATGTTTCAGTATGTGTGATAGTGATATATAAGCTCACTTGCTTTTTGATATCTGACTTAGATTTCTCGAAATCAGATGTCAATAGTTAGCAGGTTTTGCCTTGAAAGTACTTTATGTACAACGGTAAGTTCTCTAGTGACTGTTTCCATCGACAATAAACATTAATTATTTCGGCGGAATGTTGTGTGTTGTTTCTACATAATTGACATTGTTTGTATATGTATGCTTCTACCTGTGTTGTGGGGGGTCATACTGTATAACAGTCTATATGTGATCTCCCTAGCTTTTGGTGTTATGTGTTTGTTGTGTAGGTTTGAAAAGGTGCATGTGAAGTCTGTCATGAAGTATTTGTGTCCTCTTTTAATCCTAAGTCTTAGTGATGGTGCTTGCTCTCTAACTAAATGTTTGTATATTGTGTGTGTTGTTTGTTGTATTACCTGTTCATGTCCTTTTATTGCCTGTATGCATGTCTGATAGAATGTTGGCAGTCTTCCCTGGTAGTGTGCAGTTGCATTGTTAAGAGGTGTGAGATGAGGTGTGATTAGAAAAATTTTAAAGGTCAAATACACTGTAGGTCGCTACTCGACCTTATGGCTAAGATCAAGTTTAGATTTATCTATTCTTGGTATGGCTAAAGTAAAGAGACGGTCACCGCTACCTTACATAACTCACCGTCCACTAACACTGGCAGTGGACCTCTAATGACACATGTGGGACGACTAAATGGCGCAAAACATAAACAGGGAGAAGTGGGAACCTCACTGGTCTGCTCTTGCCACTGGGTGAACCACCATGCCTTATTTAAAAAAAAAAAAAAAAAACTGGCTATTTTATTTCTCAGTCTTTTCGCTAGATCAACTTGTAGTATCTGCACTTGATCGTCATCCGAATGACAGACAGAGACGCGAGGACCTTTCGGGGAGGCTCTGGGCCCTGTGGGAACCACCGAGATATTATTTAAAACCAACAACAACAAGAAAGCTGCACTGATATCACCGAGTGTGGGATGGCCTTATTGACATAAGACTGGTCGTGCTGAAATGCCTTGTTGACTAAAGCTGAGATTCTGATATTATTAACCAGAGCTGCTGGACGGTCGTCATCTCTTTTTTTATTGTATTCGATGATGTAGAGAATTACCTTCTACCCAGTCTGAAGAGGACCTCCTGAATTGTTTGACTGTCTCAAGCCTCAGCTTCACTCGGCCATACAGCCTATTTAGATCTCAGGCCATGGTTATGTCCTCTCGGGATCTCACTATGAAAGCATATAACAGCGTTGAGCCATGACAGTAGACAGTGCTGTTGACTTTCCCTAAATCAAATCCTTGATGTAGTGGGATAGGTCACAGAAAAAAAATATTCCCAGTACAGGTTGAGAGGATATATCAGTTAGATAGGACTCTCTTCGTGTATTTGTAGATGAGAGCTAGTTATCATCAAGTTGCAGATAGATTCGAAGAATTATTGATTTAATAATGTATGCATTTGTTGGTTGTTAATTTTTGGGAAAACATCAGATGGTATACACTGATTTTGTCATTCCTGTGTTTGTAATTGATGGAGGGGATTTAATATCCACAAGCCAGACAGAGAATTTCCCCAAAACCCAGCAAGTGTTCTAATTATATAGTTGGGTTGAAACCTGGAGTTTGTGTTTATATTTTGTAGAAGTGTTCTAAATAAATAGTTGGGTTGAAACCTGGAGTTTGTGTTTATAACTTGTAGAAGTGCTGTTCAAAAGTGGTGTTCACAATTTGTTATGTAACACTATGGTACCTTAGAATTTGATCATAGTGAGGGAGGGATCCACACACAAGGACACATTTTGAAATGGAATGAGAGTATTTGTCCTCTAGTGTCTCTAGTGGCCAAAGGAGGTACTGTCTTTACAAAAATCGTGTAGGACTTGCATACATTAGGATCTGTCTTTCACGTTGGGTGTTTCGGAGCCATTCATAGATTTCCTAAGGAAGGATAATTAATATGGATAACCCATCCGGACAACCCCTAGTCATACGACCCACCTTTCTCATATCAAAAGGGAAAAAACACCTCATAATTTACCTTGTATTTTGGTCAGGATTTTCGATCCAATATATCAAATTTGTTGGGAATGTGATCATGTCTGTGCACAGCTTTGTGTCTCGTGTGCTGGCACTGGTTTCTGATGCTGATATTACTCCATGCCATGATGACACACCGTCCAGCATATCTCGTTTTATAGAATGTTAGACGATCCTACGTGCCCAATTATTAACCTTTTGAAAATAAAGTTCATTCGTTGGTGTCCGCCTGCCTCTCCCCCACTCCAACTTTACCGCTGTGACGACATACTGCAGTGTTCACTTTCTCATGACACGTCCAACTTTACCGCTGTGACGACATACTGCAGTGTTCACTTTCTCATGACACGTCCAACAACTTTACCGCTGTGACGACATACTGCAGTGTTCACTTTCTCATGACACGTCCAACTTTACCGCTGTGACGACATACTGCAGTGTTCCCTTTCTCATGACACGTCCAACTTTACCGCTGTGACGACATAATGCAGTGTTTCCTTTCTCATGACACGTCCAACTTTACCGCTGTGACGACATACTGCAGTGTTCCCTGTCTCATGACACGTCCAACTTTACCGCTGTGACGACATACTGCAGTGTTCACTTTCTCATGACACGTCCAACAACTTTACCGCTGTGACGACATACTGCAGTGTTCACTTTCTCATGACACGTCCAACTTTACCGCTGTGACGACATACTGCAGTGTTTCCTTTCTCATGACAGGTCCAACTTTACCGCTGTGACGACATACTGCAGTGTTCACTTTCTCATGACACGTCCAACTTTACCGCTGTGACGACATAATGCAGTGTTTCCTTTCTCATGACACGTCCAACTTTACCGCTGTGACGACATACTGCAGTGTTCCCTTTCTCATGACACGTCCAACTTTACCGCTGTGACGACATACTGCAGTGTTCCCTTTCTCATGACACGTCCAACTTTACCGCTGTGACGACATACTGCAGTGTTCCCTTTTTCATGACACGTCCAACTTTATCGCTGTGACGACATACTGCAGTGTTCCCTTTCTCATGACACGTCCAACTTTACCGCTGTGACGACATACTGCAGTGTTCCCTTTTTCATGACACGTCCAACTTTACCGCTGTGACGACATACTGCAGTGTTCCCTTTCTCATGACACGTCTAACTTTACCGCTGTGACGAAATACTGCAGTGTTCCCTTTCTCATGACACGTCCAACTTTACCGCTGTGACGACATACTGCAGTGTTCCCTTTTTCATGACACGTCCAACTTTACCGCTGTGACGACATACTGCAGTGTTCCCTTTCTCATGACACGTCTAACTTTACCGCTGTGACGAAATACTGCAGTGATCCCTTTCTCATGACACGTCCAACTTTACCGCTGTGACGACATACTGCAGTGTTCCCTTTCTCATGACACGTCCAACTTTACCGCTGTGACGACATACTGCAGTGTTCCCTTTCTCATGACACGTCCAACTTTACCGCTGTGACGACATACTGCAGTGTTCCCTTTCTCATGACACGTCCAACTTTACCGCTGTGACGACATACTGCAGTGTTCCCTTTCTCATGACACGTCCAACTTTACCGCTGTGACGACATACTGCAGTGTTCCCTTTCTCATGACACGTCCAACTTTACCGCTGTGACGACATACTGCAGTGTTCCCTTTCTCATGACACGTCCAACTTTACCGCTGTGACGACATGATGCAGTGTTCCTTTTCTCATGACACGTCCAACAACTGTTTGTGGAATAATCCCTACCAGTGACTAAAGCATCTTTAAGCTGAACATCAGAATGAGAGCGCACCACTGGAGAAGGACACACGGGAAGACTCTCCCCGGGGAAGTGTGAGCAACGTAATCGACGCGAGGTACTCGTCGAGTGGGTGTGGCAGTGGGGTGGGGGATGTGGCTCCTTCTGACGACTGCAGCACTGCTGTGAGCTCGCCCAGCAGTGGGGTTTTTAGCAGTGAACGTGGATGACGTATGTCCGTGTTAACAAAAACAAATTATTTAATAACAATATAAATTAGGGCCCAATGTTCCACAGGGGCCAGAGTCGTCGTTCAGATGACCACCCCTGCTGCTGACCCTGGCCAGATCAAGTGCAGATACTAGACTTTGATCATAGCCCAAAGCTCGATAATTTGACGGCGACTGTTGTTGTTTTATTCTTAATAAAGACTCTGGGGTTCCCACAGGTGTTAGAGCATCCCCCTCAGGCCCTCACGTCCCTGTGTGTCATTCGGATGACGCCTCTGCATGTGGTAAGGTCTGGTGGTTCCCCAGTGGCAAGAGCAGCCTCGTAACGTTTCCACTTCCCTCTGTTTTTGTTGTGGAACATTTAGTCGTCCCACCATGTGCCATTAGAGGCCCACTGCCAGTGTTAGTGGACCGTCTCTTTACTTTGGCCAGACCAAGCGCAGATAAATCTGCACTTGATCTTAGCCATAACGCCGAGAAGCGACACACAATTTATTTAAGCCTTTCAAAGGCCAGGCAAAAATATCGACAAAAGTGTTGGCCAAACAGCTCTTACTTTACAAGTATAATTTGTGAAAAGCAATCAAAGCGTATTATAAAAATGTGTTGTTTAATAAACAATATCCATAAGTAATATATCAGCTGTGTTAAAAGTCTGTTCACTTTTCTTTAAAATACTAAATCATAATATTGCGGAATAGCAGTACAAGTTGATTTACAAATAAAATTAATGAAAATTTAAGAAAATAATTCTCAGAATTGTAAATGTTAGAAATATTTTTAGATTGGGTAAAGTCCCTTAATAACCTATGTAGTTATGTCCCATGTCTTATGTTTATTTTCTTTCTTGATTTTGTTTATTTGGCGTCCCCGAAATTATTTGAACATAATTGTTTGTAAATTCAGTCACCACTCAACAATTGTGCTAGCCTGTTGTTATGATAATTTGGACATGCTATTAATAAAAAAAAAATAAGAAGATAAACAAGCGAAGTACCATTTTATGATTTTTGCATCATGTGCATTGTATTTGGTTTTGATAACAATAATTAGTGTTAGTAGTAGCAGCCTTTTATATTTTGCATGATGGGAAACACACTGACCAATAAAAAGATGACAATCGCAAAGAGAAAATGATTGTTGAACTGCTACATAGATCGTGTACAATTATATGGGTGTACATTGTGTACAGTCAGCAGAAAACATGGCAAACATCTGATGGCAGGGGAGATGTAGCTTCTGAGGAACATGCAAAGAATGCCACGGAGAAACAGGGGAAAGAAACCAGCAAGTTCTGCAAGTAAGAAATTAAAACCATGAACTGATGTGCGAGATTAAACTTAGACAGTCAAGATTAATTGGGCTTGTTATTAAAATAAACTAACAAACAAACAAACACCAGACAATTTACTAACAACCTGCAAGATTGTGCTGGAAAGAACTGGAGGAAGGCAGAAATATAACTATCTGGATGGTTAGACCACGTGACATAATCGAGACCAGAACACAAAGCTGATCCACGACTCTGGTGATTGCGTGAGATGGCGAAACATGGCCGAACATGATTATCTAACAAATCAACAGAAATGAAAAGTAGTAAGGATTAGCTGTATATAGTTCCCACTAATATGGGAGTTGTCGCTGGAGCAACGGAGTTCATAATTTGTGCAACGAATGTGGCAGGCCGCGCAATGGAAAATATATGGGATGAAACCTGTTGCAATTAACTCGACCCGCTCGCCTTTAATCCACGCGTTCCTTGTTTATCCCGCACTCTCCACCGAGTTTCGGACCTTGTGTGTAACCGACCGCCGAATACACAGCCACCTGTACCGCCATGAGGAGCAGTATGAGCGAAGTCGTACACGCAATGACCAACCCGTATAGTCGTGAGTGCGGGCATGACAAACGTAGGTGAGAGCCCTAGATGTATTGCTGAACAATTGTAGGACATCATCTCCAGGTCTGTGCAATGTTAATTTAGTGCGTACATTCACACAGTTGGAAAGAAGACTGGAATCACATTAAATGTTGCATGTGCTGTGCAAGTCGTCGCGATCAACCCCACATCACAGGTCTATTTTCTAGGGAATTTTACTTTCAGTAGTTTGCCATTACGTTCTGAACGAGAAGACAAGATTCAAGTCCAACTGACCGGTGTAGGGATTGAACCGCTGCCGTCAGGGTCCCGCAATTTAAGCGCAATCGCATTAACCCAGCGGCCACGAAGACCTCAGCTGAGAAAACGAGAAGTATTGTTTTACAGATGTGAGACAAGAGTATTCATCACCCCAGGTCTATATATATATTGTTTAGATCAGCATGGGCGAAAGAATACGAGCGCTCGTTTTTAAACATCCGGGGTGTTGATGCTGAGGTAAGAGGTTCAATCCCTACACTGAACACTTGGACTAAAATGTTAACTTCTCGTCCTTGACTTGGGAACTTAAAATACAAGTACCTCTGATGTTGGAGAGGGTTCGCGTGATGGTAAGGGACAATGGTTATAAGAGAAAGCTAATCCACGCCCAAAATTCAATCCAGTGGTACTAAATGTAGCGTTTATGGAGTACCGTGAGTTCAAAGCGAGCGAGAGCAACAACAACAACAGACATGCAACAATATGAAACAGATTTGATATATCAAATACATTTAAATTACCAATAAAAAGTAATAGCGATCAAGTGTGTATGTTTACTCTACATTATGGTTTGGACTTCCAATTCAATATCCCAAAGTCAGAGCATGTCTGTGGTAGCGTTGTGTCTCGTGTGCTGCAACTCCTTTCTGATGTTGATATTCCTCCATGCCATGATGCAAAACCGCCCAGTATCGTCTCTCTTTAGACTATCCTGTGTGCCCAATTCTTAACCCTGTGAAAATAAAGTTTGTTTGTTCGATCGTCTTGCCCTGCTCTACTCTGTTCCAATTTTACCGATGTGACCATACTGCAGCAATCCCTTTCTCATGACTCATCCAAGAATTTAATGTGGGATAACCGCCATCAGAGATTAAACCTTTTGGCCTTTCAAGGGCCTTTCAAATATATAAAATTGACACTTTGAACCTGTGGTTACTATCGGGTGCTAAAGTTATACATATATTATTCTACAATAGCGAAGAAAGCAGATTATAAAAATGTATTATGCAAAAAATAAGTACACTAATTTTGTGTGTTAATATGGTGTTTAAATTTCTTTACTTGCATAACATAAAGTATTTGGGAATAGCAGTAGGTGTTGATTTACAAATGAAATTAACGAAAAATTAACAAAGAAATTGCCAGAAATGTAAATGTTAGAAATATCTTTTGATTAGATAATGTCTCTTAATATCTTAAGTTGTTATGCCTCATGCTTTAATTTAATTTTGTTTGTTCCCTTTGTTTACGTGGTTTCTTAAGGACATAATCTATATATATATATATATATATATATATATATATATATATATATATATATATATATATATATATATCATCATCATCATCTATATATATATATATATATATATATATATATATATATATATATATATATATATATATAAAAGACAATGTATGTATGTATGTTCTTTATGCGTTCGCGAATGGTCCATCCGATTGAGATGAAATTTACTACATGTGTTCTTATCATTGCCGTGTAACCAACTGTCATAGTTTGTTAGTGTACAAACAGTTATTTACTTAACATTATTTAATATTTCAAGCGAGGGGACATAACTTGTAATAGCATTGCTATATATGTAACATTGTTGCATATTTATCAAATAGGTGGACCTTTTCGCTACAGTTATCTACAGGCAAATGCGTTTTAATCCTGCTCCTCCTCTTACTCCTCCTCTTCCCCCTCCTCCTCCCCTCCTTCCCTCCTCCTCCTCCTCACCCTTACACCTCCTTCCCCTCCTTCCCGCTCCTACTCCTCCCCCTCCTTCCCTCCTCCTCCTCCCCCTACCCCCTCCTCCCCTTCCCCCTCCTCCTCCTCCCCCTCCTCCCCTCCTCCTCCCGCCTTCTCCTCCTCCACCCTCTCCCTCCTCCTCCTCCTCCCCTCCTCCTCTTCTCCTCCTCCTCCTCTCCTCCTCCTCCTCTCCTCCTACTCTCTCATCCTCCTCCTCCTACACCTCCTCCCCTCCTCCTGCTTCCCCTCCTCCTGCTTCCCCTCCTCCTCTTCCTCCTCCCTCTCCCTCCTCCTCCTCCCCTCCTCCTCCTCCTCCCCTCCTCCTCCTCCTCAACTCCTCCTCCTCCCCTCCTCCTCCTCCACTCCTCCTCCCTCCTCCTCCTCCTCCATCCTCCCCTGCTCCTCCCCTTCTCCTCCTCCTCTCTTCCTCCTCCTCATCCTCCCCCTCCTCCCCCTTCTCCTCCTCCTCATCCTCCTCCACCTCCTCTTGCCCCTACTCCTCCTCCTCCTCTCCTCCTCCTCTCCCTCCTACTCCCCCTCCTCCTCCTCTCCTCCTCCCTCCTCCTCCTCTCCTCCTCCTCTCCTCCTTCTCCCTCATCCTCCTCCTCCCCCATCCTCCCCTGCTTCTCCCCTTCTCCTCCTCCTCTCCTCCTCCTCCTCCTCCTCCTCCTCCCCCTCCTCCCCCTTCTCCTCCTCCTCATCCTCCTCCCCCTCCTCTTGCCCCTACTCCTCCTCCTCCTCTCCTCCTCCTCTCCCTCCTACCCCTCCTCCTCCTCCTCCTCCTCCTCCTCCTCCCCCTCCTCCTCCTCCTCCTTTTTATTCTGCTGCGTTATAATATATAATGTTAAAATCTTTAAGGCATTTTCAAAGTTTTCATAAAAGTAATGCATCTATTTTAAATACATGAAAATTGTCTAACTCATCTTTTTATTTATCTTCGACATCTATACTGTCATCCCAGCATTTATTGCGTTTTCGTGATATCTTGGTAAGTTTACGTTCAGTAGTTTCAGATTGCCCTATTTAGTTATTGGGATGAAGATTGTTCTCTTCCAATATGTTCGCCATATTTCCCGGAACGGGAACTGGAGCTTATATGACTACTTTTATGAATTAAATGAGACGCTCCCCACCAAGGACTGGGCGAAGTCGGGCCAGGTCGTCTTTTTGGGAACGGGAACGGGAACAGGAGCCGAAGATGAATTAAATGAGACACTCCCCGCCAGGATCTGGGCGAAGCCGGGCCGGGTCGTCATTTTTGGGAACGGGAACGGGAGCAGGGCCGAATATGAATTAAGTGAGACGCTCCCCACCAGGAGCTGGGCGAAGCCGGGCCGGGTTGTATTTTTTAGGAACGGGAACGGGAGCAGGGGCCGAATATGAATTAAGTGAGATGCTCCAAGCCAGGGCTGGGCGAAGCCGGGCTGGGTCGTCTAGTTATTTATAAATTCGGTCACCACTCAACGATTATGCCAGCCTGTTGTTGTTGTTATGATAACCTGGACATGCTCTAAATAAATAATACAATAAATAAACAAGCGAAGTCCCATTTTATGATTTCTTATCATGTGCGTAGTATTTGGTGTTCATTATGATAATTAGCGTAAATAGTGGCAGTCTGTTACCTTTTGCATAATGGGAAACATACTGACCAATAAAGAGATATCAACTGCGACTAGAAAAAAGATTGTTGAACTGCTACACATATCATAAACAATTATACGGATGTGAATCGTGTACAATTATATGGATGTGAATCGTGTACAATAATCAGAAAAGCTGGCAAACGTCTGTTAGCAGTGGAGATGTAATTTCTGAGGAGATTGCAAAGAACACCACGGAGAGACAAAACACAACAATGAGAAAGTCCTGCAAGGAAAACATGAAAACCAAACACTGATTAGAGAAATTAAACTTAGACAGACACGATTATTTAAGGCACGTTTTTTAATCAAGAAATAAAAACTAGATAATTTAGTAACAACCTGCAAGATTGTGGTGGAAAGAACAACAGGAAGACAGAGATATAAATATCTGGATGGATAGACCACGAGACATAATGGAGACCAGAACACAAAGCTGATCCACGACTCTGGTGATGGTGTGAAATGGCGAAATGTGGCCGACCATGATTAGCTACATGACACATGATGATGACTAACAAATCAACTTATTGAGTTCCCACTCATAACGTCATGGGAGACGTCGCTGGGGATACGGAGTTCATGCATTGTGCGACGCTTGTGGAAGATCGCTCTTTGAAACGACACCGAGACATATGGGATAAAACCTGTAGCAATGAAGTTGACACTTTCACTTTTAAACCATGCATTCCTGTTTTATCCCGCACGATTGCTCTGAGTTTCGGAACTTGTGTGTAACCGACCGCCGAGTACAAAATCACCTGTACCGCCATGAGGAGCTGTAAGAGCGAAGTCGTACACTCAACAACCAACCCGTCTAGTCGTGTGTGCCGGGTTGCTTTACAAATGTGAGACAAGAGGTATGCATCACCTCCAGGTCTGTGCAAAGTTTATTCAGAGAACATATTCAAACAGGTAGAATGAAGACTAGAATCACATTAAATATGTTGCATGCGCTGTGCAGGACGTCGCGAACAACCCCAGAACTGAGGTAGATTTTCTATTGAATTTTACGTTCAGTAGTTTGACATCGCCGGCTCCATGACGAAGGTGATACAGGCGTAATTCGTAATCCTGTTCGAAACACAGATGCTGGCGATGTGGAAGCAGACAGCCTTGCGTTGGTTTCCCATACACATGTATGAGTGCTGGTCGCTCTGAAAGCAATAGCAAACTAATGAAAGTAAATTAGCCAAGGCATCCTGGGGTTGACTGCAACGTCCTGTAAAGGATATGCACTAACTTTATGTTTTAGAGTGTACCATTGCTTTCTGAACTAGAAGTCAACCACCAGTGCAAGTGACCGGTGTAGGGATTGAACCGCCGTCAGGGCACTGGAAATTTAAGCACAAGCGCATTAACCCAGCGGCCACTAAGGCATTTTTGTTTCTTTCCTGCCAACTAGATGCTGTGTGTTATTTTTATTTTTATTCTGTGTTTTATTTAGCTTTTTATCTGTTTGTGTTGTCCTGTCCTTGATAAAGGTTTGTAGAACCGAAACTTCGACCCTGCTTTGCTGTCCTGTAATACGTATTGTTTTATTTTAATACTTCAGTATTATATATTTATTGATTGTTTTTTGTTTATATTTTTTTGGATAAGTTTCACCTGTCTAAGATTGCGTTTTTTGTAAGGTGTGTCTGTGTCTAGTATATCTTCTCTTCGCAGGAGCTAAATATACCTTATTGTTTGCAATTCATATTATTATATCCTGCTGCAGCCGCTGTTTTTTCTCTTGTTCCATATTTTTAGATTGAATAGCGTCCCTTAACATTATATATATATATATATATATATATATATATATATATATATATATATATATATATATATATATATATATATATATATATATATATATTGTTATGTCCCATGTCTTAATTTATCTTTATGTGTGTTCCGTTTGTTTATGTGGTCTCTCCGGAAGGTGTTTAACCAGAATTGTTTGTACATTCAGTGACTTCTTAACAACTACGCTAGCCTGTTGTTATGATAATCTGCAATTGCTCTAGATAAGAAAATATAAAAAAAATAAATAAACAAGCGAAGTACCATTTTATGATCTCTTATCAGGTGCATAATATTTTGTTTTGATTATGATAATTAGCGTTAATATTAGCAGTCAGATCAGTAGCAAATGTACAGAAAAATAAATATTATAACTCCTAAACACTGATAGAGACATATTTAATAAAGTCACGTTTAGCTGTTGTACAGAGATATAATCCTATGAAAGAAGCTGAAGTAAAATCTATAGTACAAAATTTATAATCAAACATTGCCTGGAAAATCATGTTTCGTGAATTCATAGAGTGAATTGGCACAGCTATCTTGGAACTATCATAACATCTGATGAGAGGTGCATTACAGACATTAGATCAAAAAAATCTGTTTGTGTTGTCCTGTCCTTGATAAAGATTCTTAGAATCGAAACGTCGGCCGTCCTTTGTGTCCTATAATACTTATGTTTTATTTTATTATTTCGTTACGATATATTTATTGCTTGTTTCTAATTTTGATAAGTCACACTTTGTTTTCCCCTGTGTATGATGGAGCTCTGTGTAAGGTATGTACACTGTGTCTGTGTTTAGTATGTCTTTTCTTGTCGCAGGAGCTAAATATACCTAATTGTTTGCAATTGATGCAAAAATATGAGTGCCGGTAGTTCAGAAAGCAATGGCAAACTCATTCATTCATTCATTCAGTAGCATGTCCTTTGCAGAACCTCGCTCCCATAACAACCTTCCGGAAAACTTCTCGATCACAAGCAAGATGTCCTTCGTCTGATACACCCATCTGGAGATTATCCGCCACATCCTGCACCCATCTTCTCTTCGGCCTTCCTCTTCCTCTCTTCCCTGGTATATACCCTTCCATTATTGTTCTCTCCAAACTGTCGTGACGTTTCAAGTGACCAAAATACTTCAATTTTCTTTGTTTTATCGTCTTTAATAGCCATCCCTCCTCAATATTCAACTCTTGAAGTATGGATGCATTTGTTCTTTTCTTTACCTAAGATATTCTTAGAACTCGTCTATAACATTTATATTCAAAGGCATGTATGCGCTGTTCAGCTTGTTTAGTAAGTGTCCATGTCTCACAGGCATATGTTGCAATGGGAAAGATGCATGCTCTTAAAAATCTAATTTTTGTAGTTCTGTCTGTCCCACACCATAATTTATTCATCTGTTTTAGTCTTTGAAGAGCAATGGATAGTCGCCGTTTAATTTCTTTCATTGTGTCACCATTATTGGTAATCAATGACCCAAGATATTCAAAATTTTCCACCACCTCCAATTTTCCCCCATTAATGTATATTTCTTTCTCCATAGTAGTCTTATCTGTATGCATTATCTTAGTTTTTGCTATGTTAAGATATAAGTTGTGATTTTCACTATTCACTTGTGTTGAGGCTATTAGGTTTTCTATGCCAATCTGTGTTGTGGATAGTAATACTGTATCATCAGCATATCGAATCTCTGGTATGTCATGACCGCCGATATTTAGGGCATCATATGGCTCCCTGTTTATATCATCTCTTACATTTCTCATTATATTTTCGGCATACAGGTTAAACAAATAGGGTGACAGCACACAGCCCTGACGGACTCCTTGCTTGATGTCAAACCAATCTGATGTCTCGCCATCTATTCTAACTGCTGCTTGTTGGTCTAGATATAGCATTTTTATGAGATGTACTACATGTGAAGGAAAGCCCATATTCCTCATGATTTCCCAAAGTTTCTGATGATGTACACATTCAAATGCCTTTGAATAATCCACAAAACATGAGAATAGGTTTACATTAAATTATCTGCACTTCTCTATTATCAAACGCATGTTGAATATGTGATCTCTTGTTCCTCTTCCTTGTCTAAATCCAGCTTGAACCACGTTAATCTATTCTTCCATTTTCTTACTAAGTCTTCGCATTATGACTTTTAGTAGAATTTTACTTGCATGACTGATCAGGGCAACAGTTCTATAGTTGGTGCATAATTTCAGGTTGCCCTTTTTTGGTATTGGAATGAAGATAGTTCTCTTCCAATCTTTTGGCCATATACCATATTTCCAAATCTTTGTACATAATGCATGATATATGTGTATGTTTTCTTCTCCTCCTGCTTTAATTAGTTCAGCTGGTATTTCATCACATCCAGGTGATTTACCATTCTTCAGGTTCCTTATAGCCCAAGCAATTTCATCTAATGAGGGTTCAGGTTCTGTCTCTGCTGTCATTGGCTCATGTATCTCATTCATATCCTCACTGTCACTCATATCATACATTCCACTGCAGTACTCCTGCCATTTTCTAGAATTTGTCTAGATTCTGTTAAGGTATTTCCCATCTTGTCACAGATAACATTCAATTGAGGTTGAACATTTCTTGTCAATAACTTCATTTCCTTGAACATTTCATAATCTCTTCCAGCCTTATGATATTGCTCTATTCTGGTACAGCAATCTTGTATATATTGATTTTTGTCCTTTCTTGTGTTCTTTCTTTTTTCTCTAGTTAAAGATTTATACTTCACCCTGCTATCGGATTCATCTCCTTTCTGTTTCAGCTCCCTTCGTTGTTTTATTAATTCTAACGTGTCTGATGTAATCCATGGCTTAAGTTGCTTTTTCTTGGTCGGAATGAAATCTTTGGCTGCAGTTATCAAGATATCTCTAGCTTGTACTGCCAGTTCATCAGGTGTCATTTATTCTTGTACAGACATCAAGACCCCAAAGCGATTCCTAACTTCTATGTTGTATGCGTCCGGTATTTTTGTGAGATCAAAACGAAGTGGCCTTGGTCCTCGGGTAAGCTTTTTGAGTTTTAATTTCAGATCTGCTTCTAATAACTGATGATCTGTATCACAGTCTGCACTTCGTAGGGTTTTTGCAGATGTTATGCTTGATCTCCATCTTCTTTGTATTAAAATATAATCTATCTGATTTTTGGTAAAACTGTCTGTAGACTTCCATGTGAAGAGTCTTCTTGGATGTTGTTTAAAAAGTGTGTTGGCTATCGTTAACTCATTTTCTGTGCAAAATTCAATTAATTTGTCACCTGCATCATTTCTATTTCCTAATCCAAATTTTCCTACAACGTGCCTCTCATTTTCAGCTCTTCCTGCACCCACTTTAGCATTAAAATCTCCCATTATTATTGCTATATTATTATGACCAATCTTATTTAATGTGTCTTGTAGTGTGTTGTAAAAATCTTCAATTTCGTCCTCCTCTGCTGTTGAAGTAGGTGCATATATGTGTATGAGAGTTGTGTTTTTTGGACGGCCTTTAAGTCTAATAGTGAGGATTCTATCACTAACTGGATTATATCCCATTAAAGCTTTTGCAGTTGTCTTATCTAAACAAAATGCCACTCCACTCTGGCTTCCGACATCTCTACCAGAATAAATGAAAATACTTCCATTTTCAGTTGTAAAATGTCCCTTGCCGCTCCAGCGATGTTCACTAATTCCTAAAATGTGAATGTTTAACCTCTCAATCTCATCACACACTACTTTAAGCTTTCCCTCATACAAACTTCTCACATTCCACGTTGCCATTCTCACTCTGTTTCTTAGTCTGACACAGGGGATTTCCTTGGTAACACAGTCAGGATTAACTCCGTCATCACGATTACTAGTACTGGTCCCTGCGTCACACTCTTCCCCAGTGTTATCTGATCTGCCTGGCCTGGAGGTCTCACCACCAGATCTCTTTCTTATTATGTTTTCTTTCATGGTTGTTATGGTTTCTTGGCAAGTTTTGCAGAAGGTAGTTTGCCGTTGCTTTCCTTCTGGGCAGTGACTGTACTAGTCGGTGGCCATAGCCATTGTCTCTACTGACTATCATCTGCCTATCGCCGCAGAGTGCAAGACCATAACCAACAACAATCTGTCGGCTGCTCTCACACTCCATCCACCACCTGCTTCCATGGCTTCACGTAACCCTGATCGGGGGGCTAAACGGGTACTCCACCTTGCCCAAGGGTGTCCCGGAGACTAACGGAGGAAAGGAGGCGTCTTACATCTCCTTTGATAGGGCATACCCCTACCCCGCTAACCGGAATGGCAAACTACTAAACGTAAATTTGCCAAAACATCACGAACGGCCATAAAATTCTGGGGTTGAGTGCAACGTCCGCTAAAGGATATGCAACTAATTTTTTATTATGTCTTGCCATTACTTTCTGAACTAGATGTCATCTTCTAAGTTCAACTTACCGGTAAAGAGATTGAACCGTAGTCAGGACACCGGAAATGTAAGCGCAAGCGCGTTAACTCAGTGGTACCGAAAACCTCTGTATTCCATATTGGAGGAGTAGCAGTAAACATAAAAAGATACACACGACGATTGTTGTATTAATTTTATTAACTGAACCATAGCGGAGTTGATTGTAATCATTAGGCGATCAAAATGATTGGATGTAAACATAAAATAAACCAAAACATTGTTATCAACACTGACAGCACCAAGCCACTTTTGAAAATTAATGTGAATGAAAAGCTACTTGTGCAGGTCAACAGTTTTTCTTACCTATATCAATTAAGAACAGACGATGAAATGCGAGAGGCAGCAATAAGTAAGAGAATTTAGACACAGTTATTTTTTGTTTTTTAAATTCGCATATCGGAGATCGCTGTCAACAGCAGCATCTTTCAGCTGTCTGTTGATTTCTTGGCAAGATTACGCTCAGTAGTTTGCCATTGCTTTCTGAGCGGCCGGCTCAGTCATCCCGCAAGTCACCAGCGGGGGTAGAACCGCTTCCAGTTCTCGCCCGCTACGAGACTCTGCGTGATAAACGGGATTACGGAGAAAGTGGTGTAACCCCTCGGCCAGAGAGACCGGCTTAAACAAAGTAACATGCAATAATACTTTTTTTCATTAGGGCAGCATGGGCGAATGGATAAGAGCGCTCGTTCTTACACATCCGGTTTGCTAATGCTGAGGTAGGAGATTGTGACCCCTACTCCGGCGAGTAGGACTAAAATGTTGATTTCTTGTCCTTAACTTAAGGACATACATCACAAGTACGTCTGTAGTCGGATTGCGAGGGACACAGGTAATAAGGAGAAGCTAATCCAACCACAAAATTCAGTTCATTAATACTACAAGTAGTGTTTATGAAATACGCTTGAGTTGAATGCGAGCGAGCGCAACAACAACAACAACAATAACAACAACAACAACAAAAACAACAACAACAACAACAACAACATGCAACAACAACAACAACAACAACCTGCAACAATGTGAAACATATTCTTATATCAAATACATTTAAATGACCAATTACAATTAATAGGGATTACAATATATTATGGTTTGGACTTCCGATCCAAAGTTCCCAAAGTCTGGCGAAGGTGATCATGTCTGTGCACAGTCTAGTGTCTGGTGTGCTGCCACTCCTTTCTGATGTTGATATTCCTCCATGCCATGATGCCAAACTGCCCAAAATCGTCTCTCTTTAGACAGGCATGAGTGCCCAATTCTTAACCCTTTGACAATAATGCTTGTTCGTTCGACTCCCACTGCCTCTCCTCTGCTCCAACTTAACCGTTGTGACGACATACTGCAGCGTTCCCTTTCTCATGACACGTCCACAAACGTATTGTGGGATAACCACCATCAGCGATTAAACCGGTTTTAAGCAGGAAATCAGGATGTGAGCGCACGGCAGGAGAACGACAAACGGGAATACACTCCTCCAGGAAGTGTGATGAACGTGATTGACGTGAGGTACTCGTCGAAGCGGACGGGATGGGGTTGTGTGTGTGTTGTGGGAGGGGGGGGGGATTTGGCTGCTTCTGACGACTGCAGACCTGCTGTGAGCTCGCTCAGCAGTGGGTTTTTTTTTTTTTTTTTAGCAGTGAACATGGATGACGTATGTCCGTGTATAAAATCTTTCTCGTCACCGTGTCTTTCAGATGACCACCTCTGCTGATGACTCTGGTCAGGTCAAGTTTGGATGACTACTCGTTGATCTTAGCGCATAGGTCAATCATTTGAAGGCGACCGTTCTTGTTGTTTTTGGTTTTTTTAAATAAAGGCCTGGTGATTCCCACAGGTGGCAGAACCGCTTATTCAGTTCCTCACGTACCTGTATGATATTCGGATGACCATCTCTGTATGTGCCGGTCTCTCTGGCCAAGGGGTTACACTACTTTCTCAGTAATCCCGTTTATCATGCAGAGTCTCGTAGCGGGCGACAACTGGAAGCGGTTCTACCCCCGCTCGTGACTTGCGGGATGACTAAGCCGGCCGCTCAGAAAGCAATGGCAAACTACTGAGCGTAATCTTGCCAAGAAATCAACAGACAGCTGAAAGATGCTGCTGTTGACAGCGATCTCCTGTAAAGGAATGCGAGAAAAAAAAATCTCTGTATGTGGCCCTGACTAGAAGAAGTGCATATACTACACTTTCATATTAGCCAAATGGTTGAGAAATAAAATAGCTGTAGATTATTTGGCCTTTCAAAGGCCAGCCAAAAATATATACGTCATAAATCTACATATATCAAAACGGTGAAGTGGTTATATATATAATATATATATATATATATTTATATATACTCTTCTAAAAGACAGGAAAGCAGATTATAAAAGTGTATTATGCATAATGTGTAATTAATAGTACAATTATTTATGTAGTAAACTGTTCATATTTTGTAAAAAAAAATATTGCCGAAGAGCATTAAAGTTTGATTTGTAAATAAAATTAACGAACACTTAACACACTAATTACCAGAACTTTAAATGTTAAGAATATTTTTAGATTTGGTAAAGTCCCTCAATATGCTAGTCGTTATGTCCCATGCCTTAATTTAATTGTGTTTATTCCGTATGTTTACGCGGTTTCTCCCGAAGTTGTTTGAACAGAATTGTTTGTAAATTCGGTGACCACTCACCAATTATGATAGCCTGCTATTATGATAATTTGGAACAGTTCTAAATATAAACAACAAATAAGAAAATAAACACGCGAAGTACCATTTTATGATGTTTTATCAGGTGTACAATATGTTGTTTCGATTATGATAATTAGAGTTAGTATCAGCAGTCAGATCGGTAGAATATATTACGAAAAGGGAATATTGTAACCTAAAACACTTGTATAAACACTGCAAAAGACATGTTTAAATATCACGTTTAGCTTTTGTACAAGGATATAATCCCATGAAAGCAACAACAATAAAATCTATAAAATGTATAAAATCTAACGATGGCTAAATGTATAACCAAACAATATCTAGAAAATCTAATGATGGCTAAATGTATAACCAAACAATGCCTAGAAAATCTAATGATGGCTAAATGTATAACCAAACAATGTCTAGAAAATCTAATGATGGCTAAATGTATAACCAAACAATGTCTAGAAAATCTAATGATGGCTAAATGTATAACCAAACAATGTCTAGAAAATCTAATGATGGCTAAATGTATAACCAAACAATGCCTAGAAAATCTAATGATGGCTAAATGTATAACCAAACAATGTCTAGAAAATCTAATGATGGCTAAATGTATAACCAAACAATGTCTAGAAAATCTAATGATGGCTAAATGTATAACCAAACAATGTCTAGAAAATCATGTTTCGTCAATTCATAAAGTGAATCGGTACAGCTCCCACAGAACTGGCTTAACATCTGACTGGATGTGCATTAAAGACATTAGATCAATCATCGCTATGGCAAAGATGCCATTTGCTCGATGGAAGACATACTGACAAATGATGTCAACTGCAACGCGAACAATAGTGTAAAGTGCTAATAGATCTTGTATAATTATATAATCGTAAACTGATTAGAGATATTAGACGTAGACAGTCTACGTAATGAGAAGAAATCAATTGGAGAACTTGATGACAACTGGCAAGCTCGAGGGTAAGAGAACTAGGGGAAGGTAGCGAAGTAAATACCTGGATGGCTTAGCCAAATGGTATGTTCGAGAGAAGAACACTTAATTGATCCACGACTCCGGGATCGAGTGAGATGGCGAATCATGACCGCTTACGCTTATCGGCATGGCACATGAATGAATGATGATTATATGGACGTGAATCATGTACAGTTATATGGATGTGAATCATGTACAGTTATATGGATGTGAATCATGTACAGTTATATGGACGTGAACCATGTACAGTTATATGGATGTGAATCATGTACAGTTATATGGATGTGAATCGTGTACCGTGAGCAGAAAAGCTGGCAAACATCTGATGGCAGTGGAGATGCAGTTTCTGAAGAAAAAGCAAAGGAACCCATGGCCAGACTGAAAAGAATCAATGAGCAAGTCATACAAGAAACAGTTGAAAACAGTAACCTGATTAGAGAAATTTGACGTTGACAGTCAAGATTATTTGGACACTTTATGAGAAGAAATAAATAAACTAGAAATGTTAGTAACAGTTGGAAAGACTAAAGGGACAGGAATAAAGGCAAGGCAGAGAGATCAATTATCTCGATGGCTAGACCACATGGCATAATCGAGACAAGAACACATTGTTTATCCATGTATATAAACATATACTGGCAAAATACGTGAGGCAGGTAAATTGCAGTGTGGGTCACATGATCAAATACGATGTTCAGTAAAGGACCTGATACTTGATCATCATCATTATCTTTCACTTTTGCCGAGAAGCGTCGTGGGGAGAAATAATTGACGTTCCAGCGTCAGATGGGTGGCACTCTATAGTGCCATTCTGTGTGATTGTACAATCTCCTTAATGTTTTCATTCTATGTTTCTTCTCTGGCGTCCTCTTGTTCTCATATCAGATCTTCTGTGTTGTAGCTCTAGTACTGGTAACTGATGGTATTACATTCTAACGAGATGGCAGATCCATCTGATCTTCTGCTTTTCAATATATGTTGATCCCACCGTCTGTCTGATAACACAGTTTTTTTTCCCTCGGTATCGGAAAGTTAAGCTGACAGCACTTCTCTAGTCCCTCATCTCGCAGATTTTGATTTGGATGATGTCCAAGAGTAACATTGGTAGCTTTGGGCTGGTGTGAATATGCTACAAATTATCTGTCGTTTCGTGGACATAGGTATATTCGGTTGTTTCAGGATGGGTGGTAATTGATATATAAGCTCTGTTGATTTTTGACATCTGACTTAGATTTCTCGAAATCAAATGTCAATAGTTAGCTGATTTTGCCTTATGCACAATGTGCGTGCAATTGTTGGTTCACTAGTGATTGTTGCTTCCATCGTTGATAAATTGTAATTCTGGTGGCGGACTGCTCTGTTGGCATTCCCGCATTGGTCGTATGCATGTATGCCAGTGCGTGATTTTGGTTTGTCGGAACTGCTGTCTGTTCCACTTTTCACAGTGATGAGCAGTTTCACTGACATAGAAACGGAGTTTTCGGTGTAACTCTTTGAAGTGTAGTTTGAACCACGACTATCGACAATTTTAAGGTTTACCAATTTGGACAACGAATAAACAATCCAAGGATGCAATTGAAGATTTCCAAATTTGGATGGCAAGAGAAGAGATGAATCAAAACTCTAGTGAAATTGTGATTGAAGATAACATTACTGAATGATAACAGCGTCACATAATTAAAGTACTTAAGGTCTATATGGAAGCACCGATTCTTTTAAAATGATCTTAACGAAGAAATGCCGGAGAATTGTGCTCAAGGAAAACATCGTGACAAGTGTGAGGACAATATCAACACATGGACTGCTACAATTCTGTATGATTGTACTGTGACAATATCAACACATGGACTGCTACAATTCTGTATGATTGCACTGTGACAATATCAACACATGGACTGCTACAATTATGTATGATTGTACGGTGACAATATCAACACATGGACTGCTACAATTCTGTATGATTGTACCGTGACAATATCAACACATGGACTGCTACAATTCTGTATGATTGCACCGTGACAATATCATCACATGGACTGCTACAATTCTGTATGATTGTACTGTGACAATATCAACAAATGGACTGCTACAATTCTGTATGATTGCACTGTGACGATATCAACACATGGACTGCTACAATTCTGTATGATTGTACCGTGACAATATCAACACATGGACTGCTACAATTCTGTATGATTGTACCGTGACAATATCAACACATGGACTGCTACAATTCTGTATGATTGCACAGTGACAATATCAACACATGGACTGCTACAATTCTGTATGATTGTACCGTGACAATATCAACACATGGACTGCTACAATTCTGTATGATTGTACCGTGACAATATCAACACATGGACTGCTACAATTCTGTATGATTGCACCGTGACAAGTGTGTGG
Organism: Cepaea hortensis; assembly: GCA_963921405.1. Lineage (NCBI taxonomy): Eukaryota > Metazoa > Mollusca > Gastropoda > Stylommatophora > Helicidae > Cepaea > Cepaea hortensis. The sequence goes on from OY992896.1 coordinate 67,106,658, forward strand.
ACAATATCAACACATGGACTGCAAGAGTCCTGCATGAATGCACCGTGAAAAGGCTGGACAATGTGTTGTAAACTCGCTACATCAAACCCTCTGTACAGATGCGGCACTTGATGATGATACTAATATTTGAATTTAGATTCGATCACATTATTTTAGAATGTCATGTGAAGGGGAAAGCTGAAGTATGTCTCCACAACGGGAAACGTGGAGCTGTGGAGAAGCAGGGGCACACCAAAAGGGTAGTTGCTGGCGGTTCAACATTATCGTATGCAAGAGCATCAGTATCAGAAATGCTTGGTTGCACATCAGACAGAAAGTTCTGGACAGGCATGGTCACCAACACCAGACGGCATGTAATAAACGGAGATGAGAATAATCGCCTCTTTTTATGAATACAGAAAAAGTTCATGCCTGGCTAAGATCCTTAAACCAAATACACAATTCATTTGTGAGACTTTCTTCCCCTTAGTCAGGGGTGGGCAAACTTTTTGTGCGGAGGGCCGCATTGACAAATGTAAAGCTATTGGCGGATATATATATAATGTCCATTTTGTTTACAGCAACCTATCACAATAAGTAATTATTAATTATTTATAGGTTATTAAGCAGTATAAATAACTAATTATTGCCATTTTAATTTACCTATACACTTATCTTCTTATATATAAAAGGCGATCTCCGTCTGTCTGTATGTCCGTATGTCCTTTATTCGCTCGCGAACGGCCCATCCGATTGAGATGAAATTTTCTACACGTCTTCCTTTCATTCCAGCGCAGCCCACTCTCATATTTGTTTAGTGTGAAATCGGCTGCTTACCCAATATTATTTAATTTTCCATTTTTCATTGTAATTTCTATACAGCGAGGGGAATTAACTCTGTAAAAGTTATTTCAAGGGGCATAACTTTTCTGTATAACTTATAGTCATATTGTTGCATCGTTTTCAAAGATTTATAAACTCTTAGTCCATAGTTATCTACCGGCATATGAGTTATAATAAATAATGATAAATCTTCAGGGCATTTTCAAAGTTTTCATAAAAATAATGCATAATGCATAACATTGTAACTCATCTTTTTATGCTTAAAGAATAAATAAATAATAGTTACCTTATCTCTATCAAGATTGAAGATTTTATATTTCTTTACACTGTCGCCAACTCTAAGAAGACATGGAACAACTTCAGCCATTACTAAATCTACAGGCATATGCGTTATATTCCTCCTCCTCCTCTCCCCTCCTCCACCTCCTACCCTCTTCCTCTTCCCCTCCCCTCCTCCCTCTCCCTCCTCCATCCTCCTCTTCCCTCTTTCTCCTCCTCCTCCCTCCTCCTCTCTCTTCCTCCTCCTTCCTCCTCCTCCCTCTTCCTCCCTCTTCCTCCTCCTGCCTCCTCGCCTCCTCCCTCCTCATAATCACTCCTCTTCCTTCCTCCTCCCTTCTCCTCCTCTCTCCTCCTACTCCCTACTCCTCCTCCCTCCTCCTCCCTCCTCCTCCTCCTACGTCATCCCCCTCCTCCCTCATCCTCCTTCTCCTCCCTCCACCTCCTTCTCCTCCCTCTTCCTCCCTCCTTCTCCTCCCTCCTCCTCCCCCTCCTCCTCCCTCTTCATCCATCTCCTCCTCCCTCCTCCTCATCCCTTCTCCTCCTCCCTTCTCCTCCTCCCTTCTCCTCCTCCCTCCTCATCCTCTCTCCTCCTCCCTCCTCCCTCTACCCCCTTCCTCCTCCTCCCTCCTCCTCCTCCCTCCACATCCCTCCTCCTCCCTCTTCATCATCCCTCCTCCTCCTCCCCCTCCTTCTCCTCTCTCCTCCTTCTCCCTCCTCCTTCTCTCTCCGCCTCCCCCCTCCTCCTCCCTCCTCCTCCCTCCTCCTTCTCCATCTCCCTCCTCCTCCCTCCTCCTCCTCCATCTCCCTCCTCCTCCATCTCCTCCTCCCTCTCCTCCTCCCTCCTCCTGCGTTCTTCTCCTCCCTCCTTCTCCCTCCTCCTCCTCCTTCTCCTTCCTCCTCCCTCTCACTCCTCCCTCTTCCTCCTCCCTCCTCCATCCTCCTCCCTCTTCCTCCTCCCCTCCTCCTCCCACCTCCTCCTCCCTCCTCCTGCCTCCTCCTCCTCCCTCATCCTCCTCCTCCTCCCTCCTCTTCCCTCCTCCTCCTCTCTCCTCCTCCTAATCCCTCCTCCTCCCTACTACTCCTCCTCCTTCCTCCCCCCTCCTCTTCCCTCCTCCTCCTCTCTCCAACTATCTCTTCCTCCCTCCTACTCCTCCCTCCTCCACCTCCCTCTTCCTCCTCCCAGCTCTTACTCCTCCTTTTTCTTCTTCTTCTGCTGCTGCTGCCGCTGCTCCATTTACCCAAGTTAATTGTTGGGGAAGATGTAAAGATCTTTCAAGTGCTCTTTCTAATGCTTTTTGTAAGTTGGTCTTCGTTTATCTAAGGTTGTTCTAACTGCAACCAATAAATGATTAGACAGACAGACAGACAGACAGACAGACAGACAGACAGACAGACAGACAGTCGGGAACGGGAACTTATATGACTACTTATATGAATTAAATGAGATGCTCCCCATCAGGGGCTGGGCGAAGCCGGGCCGGATCAGACAGACAGACAGACAGATAGACAGACAGACAGACAGATAGATAGTCGGGAACGGGAACGTGAGCTTATATGACTACTTATAAGAATTAAATGAGATGCTCCACACCAGGAGCTGGGCGATGCCGGGCCGGGTCAGACAGACAGACAGACAGACAGACAGACAGACAGATAGTCGGTAACGGGAACGGGAACTTATATGACTACTTATATGAATTAAATGAGATGCTCCCCACCAAGGACTGGGCGAAGCCGGGCCGGGTCAGCTAGTACATTATATTTGACACTATGGACAAAAACTTTTACTAATTTGTTAACAAGATTTTACAACTTGTTATTATAACAAATATTCTTTATTATCTATCAATGGCTTTAATTTAGACACAAACCGACTACACTGTCACTATAATTGTTGATTTATAATGAGATGTATGTACCTGCTTGAAATTTTGACAATATTCTTGAAATCTGGAGCAAGTTTACTTGTTGAAATTCGCATGACAGCATGCAAGTTGCAGTCCGACAATAAAGACCTATTCTTAGATTTGTTGATCTTCAAGAGAGAATGCTTGTTCGCAAATGTATGTTGACCAAAACAATAATAAAAGTTTAGCTGCAAAGTTTTTCAAGTTCTGAAATTATTCTTGTGATAAAGATCCATAGAAATCCAGCAAACAATCTGTCTTGAATTTCTCTCTCAGGTCATGATCTGCTTGTAAGTCAAGCAGCTCCAACTGTATGTCCTCTGTGGCTGTATCAGCTTCTGCACTAAACGGGGAACTTAGAATATTGAACTGTGGCTCTAAGTTCTTGAAATCTTGGAATATCCATCCAAATTCTTCAATCAATGCATCTAATTGGGCTTTGTACTTTTCAGTCATTTCACCAGAAATGGTTTCTTGTTTCAGCAAAGGGAAGTGACAAAATCTTTTTTCACTTGCTTGTCTGGAGAACAGTGAGAGTTTTGCCACAAATGATTTTACATGTACATACAATTCATGTGCAAACACACCATTGCCCTGAAGTTTGATATTCAGTTCATTTAACTTTTCCATAATTTCAATGGCAAACATAAAGTCTAACTTCAACTCTTTATTGACAATGTTAGTATTAAAGTTACATGCAATGCCCTTCATGTCTAGGAACATCACTATTTATTCTCTGAGTTCCCACACTCGCCTCAACACCTTACCGAGACTCAGCCATCGAACATTGGTGTGGTACAAGACATCGGAATGTTCAGTTTCCAAATCGTCACGTAATGCCTTGAAATGTCTGTGATTAAGTCCTCTTGATCTGATGAGGATGATGACACTGACAACTGGGTCAATAACATGCTTGATATTCAAAACAGTTTTACACATATTTTCTTGATGAATCACACAGTGAAGTGGTAATAATGTGTGGTTTGGATATTCTGCTTTAAGCTTATCACTTATCAACTTTACCAGACCTACATTTTTTCCCGTCAAAGCACGAGCTCCGTCAGTTGTAACATTTGCCATCTTGTTCCAAACCAACCCAGTTCTTTCAATACAGTTAGTAACAGCATTGAATATATCATGGCCTGTGGTTGTGTCTTTGAATGACTCAACACTCAGTAACTCTTCAGTTAGTTTGAAAAAAATACGTATTCCACGTATTAATATCAATGATTGGGCAGTGTCATGTACATCGTTACTCTCATCCAATGCAAGAGAATACCACAGCAAGTGTTTACTTGCATCTTGAAGTTTATGCATCATATTGTCACTTATCTTGTCAACATTTCTGACCACAGTTCTCCTTGATGAAGTAATGTTGTCAAATCTGTGTTTTTCTTCTGGACACATACTGTTTGCTGCATCTAGCAAACATTCCTTGATGTTCTCGCCATCAGAAAATGGCTTGTTCTGTTTTACAATTCTGTGTGACAGCACACAACTAGCTTCAGTTGCAGCATCATGAATTGAAGACTGTTTAGTGAAAATAGTTTGCTGTTTCTCCAAATTTTTCATCAACTCAAGGCATTTCCTTTCCCTCCCTTCGGTTGTTAAATTGTATCTGAAATCGGAATGTTTTGTTTGATAATGTCTTTTTAAATTGTACTCCTTGAAGTCAGCCACTGACTGACGACACAACAAGCAAACTGATTTGCTGCCAACTTTTATAAAACAGTACTTAGTTGTTCATTCATCATTAAAAACAAGGCATTCTTCTTAAATCTTACGTTTGTTATTGATATTCATTGCTTTAATAAAATTCGAACAGATAGTATTGTACAAAACTTTAAAACGGAAATGAAACAAAACCTACTTCCGGCTGTGTGTGAAAATAAAATATTCGGAAAACAAGTAGTAAACTCAGAATAAATTTCAGAAATATATCAATACTACTACAACGAATAAATTAATTTGACCATTGTAAATGTGGAAATAATTTATAACAGCAAAAAATTTTTAATTTAATTTTTTCATGCAAAATGAATCGTTTTATTCACCTGAGAAATATCTGTTTTTCATAAAATCATCCTTATTAAATTTTTACATGTCGATAAATATTTCTCTACATAAAAATCGATAAATTCGCATTTTAGCATTACATGGTTCCAAATGTTGCTGCATGTAGCCTGGAGCCAGGTTTGGGTGAGCGTCCAACCTTGCATAAATACCCTAATGGCTCGTGCATTCATCACCTATGCAGCAAAAGTCCACCTCCAGGCCTTCTCGTGGCGGAACTGTTTTAACTTACAGGAGAAGGGGCGACGGCGAGTCACTGGCGCCGGGAAATATCCAGAACGCTCTAGATGTGTATGCACGTACTTGCATGCGCAGAAATGTGTGTGCGTGCCTACACACCTAAACTCGATTTAGACCACAGTCTGCTCTAGCAAAGGAAAGGTGCTGAAGACGCAGGCAACAATAGAAATCAGGATGCCACCAATCACGCGTAATGAAATATGTCGACTACTTCTAACTATTACAGTGCTCGCCCTGCTTTGGATGGCTAGGCAGGTGCAGTGCCGGGCCATATGCCCCGAAAGGGTCCAACCACAGCTACTGGAGGTCCTTCTCAGATGTCCTGTGGAGCCAGGGGATCTGAGAATAGAGCGTCTGGCCATACCAAACAAAGACTAAAACTAATGCACTGGAATGCGGACGGATTCAGCAACAAAACAAAAGAACTAGAATACATCTTGGACCAAGAAAAGGTTAAAGTATGTTGCTTGCAAGAAACTCACCTCAACGAAAACGAGATGATGTCTTGGAAATTGCCAGTACTAAGGACACTACTTTCTGAAATTAGCAGCCAGCTTAAGGTCACCATACAGTGGAGACCATCCCACTGTGGAGTACCCGGAAACGATAGAACTGATCGATTGGCTAAGAAGGAGAAAAAGAAGAACAGCCTGATGTGCCCTTTAAATACCACCAAAAGAAAAGAATGATCAAATCAGTCAGAAGGCCACCAAAACCTGCTCAAGACGACTACCACGTTATGGACAGACCAGAACAAGTCATTATTCTGCGCCTCAGAACAGGACACAATAGATTACGCAACAAGATTCAAGATTGCTGAATCAGCCATGTGCACATGTGGATTATTGTCGCAGACAGCAGAGAACATGCTCAAAGACTGCCCAAATTACAACATGTCTAGGAAAACCTTCTGGCCTAGAGAGATGACAGTGGAAGGTAAACTCTATGGACAGCTGAGTGAACTAAAAATGAGTTAAATTCATACGAGAGGCAGCATTGCAGTTATGGACATATTTAAGGCGAACGAATGAAGAAGAAGAAGCATTACATTACGAAGGTCAAGGACTGTTTACAAAAATAGATAATTAGAAAGAAATTTTATCAAAAATGTTAAAACAAGCATAACGGTACATGAAATTCTTTAAAATTCTTCAAAATAATTTAAAACCGAAGTAAAACTTTTTATTCCTAAATGCCCTCTCGGGCCGCATAAAATCAGTTGGCGGGCCGCATGCGGCCCGCTGGCTGTAGTTTGCCTACCCCTGCCCTAAGTGATAAAAACAATCAACGAAATCAAGCAGAATTTGTAAGCTTTAGTAGAATGAAAGCGCAGGCGGTAGCTATAACTTTTGTCAGAACGCAAACATCAAACATGTTCTTCATGGAAATATCTACGCGAAAATATACATAAAGATTACTTTTCTGTCTTGAACAGCTGCCTAGTTATGGACTCGATACGTATGCACTAAGCGCCTCTTATTGTGGTAGAAGAGAACTTGAGGACATGCGGACTGAACAGGAACATGGCATTCGAAGGTACTATTGGAAGGTGTAGGGGTGGGGAGGGTCAATTACAAAACCCAGCAGATAGCTACAGCAAAACGACAGGAGGAGAAAGGAACACTTAGCGGTAGTAGTACCAGTCTTTTACCTTTTGCATCATGGAAAAATATAATGACGAATAAGATTATGTCAATTGCAACTAGAAAAATGGTGTTGAAGTACTACAAAGTGTATGTACAATTATATGGGGGTGAATCGTGTACAGTAAGCAGAAAAGCTAGCTTACATCTGATGGCAGTGGTGATGTAATTTCTTAAGACAATGCAAAGAATATCATGACAGAACATCGGGATGCAGAGGTGTTTCCAAGGCACCGGTGTCAGAGTCTTGCGTAGAGCAAGGCAAGTAGCTCGTTTTCTGGCAAGTGTGAAGCAATATCAAACTATCAAATCACACGAAGTGAATATCCGAAAGTATTATTCACACGCTTTATTTACGCGCTGCATTTATTATCGCACAAACATCGCGCAATGACAATCCATAGCAATCATTACGGCATGAACACTATCACTACAATACATAATAATACATGCAAGCAATAAACATCTCACTTACAAGTCAAACTATTCAAGCGTTCGAATCAGTCTCCCACTGTCGTACAGGCTAGCTCTCAATGCAGATTCAAACACTCCTCGCATACCCATGCGACCCTGTCCATTCAAACACCTAAACCCGTCTGCCAGTTCTGGCGTTCTACACGCTACACGCCAGTCGGCGCTCACGTCAGCTAGTGTGACCCCTGCACGGTTCACGGGGTGTACTGCTGACCAGCGGTCGTTTAAGCTTCGCTCAATTGCTGTGCTTGGCTGTTTATCCTGGCGTCGTCGAAGACGCCGCGTTCTCTCTGCAGTGTTTAACATCACTCAGGGTTGCGTGTTGTTATGTTGTCTGGCGTTGGTACAGACAAGGCGTCGCAACCTCGGATGTGAGACCTTGACACTCTCCACACCCCTTTTTCATGAAAGGATTTCCTTTCATGTACAATATATATCTAGGTGTTATTAAACATGTCAAAGTCGAACATTATATCTTAACAATTATAATAAATATATACAGGTGAATAGTAAACAATATGTATACACCAATTATGTTGCACTATGAAGTACAACAGTCAAGTACAATCTATTTCATAGGCATTACCTCGCTGTGACACAGCTAGTCCGGTAGGTATCGGCTAAACTGGCCCCTACCTCACAACCAAGAACAAAAATACTAAAATCATCAGATCAAGCCGTGAGCATCTCCCTCTGAGATAGCTCCATCATCAGACCTCTGTTTAGAGTTTCTAATGAAGGTCAACAGTTTTGGCAATATACTGTCCATATCTAAACGACGTTACATTGACATGTTATTTATCAAGCACACATGTTAATGGTTACAATACATATTTACATATCACCAACAATTTAGAGTAATGTCCCCTGGTTATTATACAAAAAATTTAGGAACAATAATTTATCGTCGTTTACAAGACATAAATTACCACTGTAAATTTATTTCTTAGTGTCATAATTTGATCCCTATTGACAAATGTGCACAAAAAGTCACGTTTGTAAAGAAGCAATCAAGTTACGATGCTGAGATTACATCTTATAAAAATCGACATATACAATTCCGTATATGGAAATATTTTAACTTACAATTTAATACAATTGTCATACATTTATAGACTTTTTAGCGTAGTCTGATAACTTTTAATATTAATATGCAAAAAAATCGGAAGTATACAGCTGTACTATTACATCTGTTGTGGTGTCATTCATACAACGTTGGTCCGTTCTGGATGGATCTTATATAACCGGAGTAGTAGTTGTTACTATCAGCTGTTGGATCATCTCTTCCGCCTTCTTCTCGGATTGTACTGTCGCAGTCATCTTTCGTACCTTGTTAAAACGTCTTGGACACCTCGGTCTGGATACCTTCCGGATTACCTCACGTTGTAGTGCCTTGGTAACTTCCTGAATTCTGTAGTGTTGTCCAGTGACACTTCTCTGTAGTGTCTGGTTGTTACAATATTTATGTATTTACAATAATAATTACATTCTTTGTCATATCTCACAGTTATACAACACATTGGTTTACATAATACTGATTCCATTCTTTCCCATATCTCACAATTATACACGCATTCATTCGCATGATAATAATAAGAATACAAATATGTACATATGTTATATACATTGGGAGATACAATATACCCTATTACATTGTTGTACACAGCGTTACTGACACATTGTCACAATTGGCTGTGGTACTGATCACTATCTACGTTGCAGTTTTATAAACCCTCTGCACTGTGCTCTGGTGTTGACTGGGTATTAGGTTCGTTGTATGGACATCTCGACAAGAGATCTGCAAGACAGTTTTGTGAACCCTTTATATGGTTAATCTCATAGCTATAGTCCTGCAGAAGAAGGGACCATCTTGCCACCTTGCTGTTACTTGGCGTTCCTCTGGTAACAATTGTCAGCGGACTATTATCTGTTTCAATAATGAAATGTTTGCCTAACAAAAATCTAGAAAGTTTACGTACCGAAAATACCATGGCAAGAGCCTCGAGTTCCGGTGTACTGTAGATTCGTTCGCTGGTGTTCAGTTTTCGAGAGACGTAGTATACTGGGTACAAGATCTGGTCGTGTTCTTGGAGAAGCACACCTCCAATGGCTACGGAGCGCGCATCTAAAAGTAATATTCAAATTTGGCAATTTCAGAATAGGTGATTTAGAAAAATATGACAGAATCTTATTAAATGCTGGCCTTAAACATTCACTGTTTACAATCACGTTGGGATGTTTATTTGTTAGTAGATCAGTGAAACATTTGGTCAATTCAGCAAAATGAGGAATAAACTGTCTATAATAGTTTAAAAGACCTAACACACTTCGCAACTGTTTCTTAGTTGTCGGAAGCGACAATTTCAAAATTCTGGACATGATGTTATCGTCAGTTGATATAAAGCCATTTGAGATCTTATAGCCCAAAAATGAAATTTCCTGAAAGGCTATATCAACTTTGGAAGGTTTTACAGTCAGTCCATGATGTCTAATCCTGTCAAATGTCTGCTGTAGTGCTGTTATGTGCTCTGTCATGTCCTTTGTGTGTATTCAAATGTCGTCCATGTACCAAATGATGTTAGCAATGTCTGTCAAAAGAATTCTTGTCATTCTGAAGAAGGTAGCTGGTGCATTGACTAATCCGAAAGGTAGTTTACACCATTCGTATAAACCCCACGGTGTGGCAAATGCAGTCAGATGTATACTATCAGGATGTACAGGTATGTGCCAGTAGCCTTTTGTCATGTCAAGTTTAGTAAAATAACGTGAGTCAAATAGTTCAGTCAAGATGTCTTCACAGTTGCTCATTGGTTCTAAATCCAACTGTGTAATGCTGTTGAGTTTACGATAGTCCACACAAAGTCTAATAGTGTTGTCTTTTTTGCGTACTAAAACTATTGGTGAACAGAAATGAGATTGTGAACGTCGAATGATATAATTTGCTTCTAAATCAATGATTTCTTGATGAAGTTTTTCTTTATTGTGTATAGGGATGGAATATGATCTACACTTAATAGGAACGTCAGATGTTAAGATGATTTGGTGTTGCACTAAATCTGTCTGTCCTGGGCTGTCAGAAAAGATCGTCCTGTATTCTTGTATCAGTTGTCTGCAACTGTCAGTCTGTGTCTGCGTCAGTTTAGGATTTACCTTAATGTCCTGTAAGTTGGTTGGCGTGTCAAGAACTGGTGTTGGTATCTCGTCAGTGTCATTGTCGTCCGTTTGGTCCACTATGGAGGTGCTTGCTGCAGTCTCTACTTGTTCGTCTTGCCTGTGGTGATATGGTTTGAGCATGTTAATATGGAATATCTTATGTTTGTCCCTAACTGCAATCTCGTAATCTACCGTCGAAATTTGTCGTAGCACTTTGAACGGTCCTTGACATGAGTCAGTTAGGAGATGTCTATCACTTGGCAAAAGAAGAAGAACGTCCTGTCCTGGCGTCAGTGTAATAGTTCTATTTCCTCTGTTAGCATATTGTCGGTAAATAGCTCCTGATTTTTGGAGAGCTTCTTTAGCTAAGATACATGATTTCATAATTCTATCACGCAATGATGTTACATGTTCATATGGTGAAATGGGTATAGACAAAGTTGTACTTTCAGTCAACATAGATTCATACAAAGATAATGGGCCGCGTGGTTGTGCACCATATAACATTTCGAATGGTGAGAACCCAGTGCTGGAATGGGGCACTTCCCTATATGCAAACAAAATGGCAGGCAGATAAGTATCCCAATCTTCAGGATGTTCTTGGGTTACCTTAGAGAGCATATGTTTCATATCGCCATTAATCTTTTCCACTATACCGGTCGAATGTGGGTGGTATGGACTGTTGAAGCATTGTTTGACACCCAACATTTTGGTAAAGGCTTGTGTAGCTGAGGAAATAAACTGGCTACCCCGATCTGAAAGGATGGTATCAGGGAATCCTACCCTCGCAAAAATATGAAAGAACACTTCCATGATGTCTTTGGAAGTTATGTTCTTCATTGGAATCGCTTCTGGCCAACGAGTACATAGATCAATGAGTGTTACAATGTATCTATTACCTTTAGATGTTATATGGTTCAGAGGACCAACTATATCGACCGAGATCTTTTCAAACGGTCTACTAGCCAGATCAGTAACTTGCAATTCAGCTTGTGGGTGTTTACCCTTTTTGACAAGCTTTTGACAGATGCCACACGATCTGCAATACTGTTTGGTATCGTTGCAAAACCTTGGCCAATAAAATTGAGTAAGTAACCTTGCTCTAGTTTTAGCATACGCCATGTGTCCTGCAAAGGGTATGTCATGAGCTAGATTCAATGCTTGTTTGCGGTTTCCTAACGGTAGCACTGTTTGTTCTATAGTGCTGGAACCTTTGGTGTAGTACCGTGTTAGAATTCCGTTCTTCAGAGCAAAGTACCATTGAGCATTCTTTGCTACTCTTGGCTTTTGGCCTACAAGTTTAAAATACTTTTGCAGAGATCGATCGGCTTTTTGAGATGTTATAAACGTCTCCCTAGTTGCTTCAGGAGATGTTACAACTGGACTTACTCGTTGTACAGCCTCTATCTGATCGATTCGATCTTGCATCTGTGCAGTAGATCTAGTTACTGCATTTACTACATTACAACGATTATTCTCATCACACATTGATGTTACATTCACACAATTACATGTATCTTCTGGCGTAGCCAAGTTGGTATGTGTACATTCATTTACAGGTGGTAATACATCATGAATGGTGATTGGTGATGAAGGTGAAATGGTAGTATCAATATTACAACTGACAGTTGATGTACTGCTGTCATGTGGTATGTCATTCACTTCAGGAAGGTTTCCAATGATAATATCGCAGCAAGGATTGGTTAGTGCTGCGCATTTAACCTTTCCTGTAAGGAATGGTGTAGTTATATATGCCCATGCAAGTGGATATTTCTCTATGTTTCCTGAGAATGTCCTTCATGTGACATATTTACCAATATATTGTGATGGTAAAATATAATCTCTCTTTACACCAATGAGAGTACTCCCGCTATCACGTAAAACTGTGGCAGCTCTACCATTAACATACCCCTGGTGGATGTTTAGTTTACCTTTGGAGTTTACTACAGAATTGGCCTCCTCACTGGTAAAAGGTATAGAATGGCCGCATGTTAACACGCCATCCTCATGAAATTGATCACAAATGGTACATTTTTCCTGATGGAACACCTCAATGGAATGTGCTGAGTGTACTGGGTGATCTTGTACACTTTCATCTTCTGACGAAGAACTGTCAAACATGGATGCATTAGCCTTTTTGGTCATTGATTTGCCTTTACAATCTTTACGCCAGTGACCATAAGCTTTACAAAGGTAACATTTGGTAACTTTTCTGTAGTTCTTCCTTTTTTTATCTTGCTTAGAAATGTAATTATGCAAGTACGTAGTGTACCCAGGGTGTTGGTCGCACATATCATTCTCATTGTGTTTATAATCGCAATATTTGCACTGATACAATTTCTCTGCAGCTTGTTTATAAGGTCTTTGTTTGGTATTTGACCCTACCTGATATTTGCCATATGTAGCTGCTGCTACAAAGTCTGTGCTGGTCAGACTACTAGAGAAACAATGCTTATTGGCTGCAAAATAACCAGAGCCACGACTTTCAATCTGTTGAACACTTTCACACTGACATTCTAACAAAAATTTAGAAAAGGGGTGTGGGAGAGATGCGATAATCTTATCTCTCAACATAAGATCAACTAATTTGTCATAAATTCCATTTACTTTGGCTGCTGACAGCCATTTAGAAAAAATATTTTGAGTTTCTGAGATGTAATCAGAGAACGTGTGTGTTGGCTTAGGAGACAACTTCCTAAATTGTTCTCTATAACCTGATTCATCCAGTAGAAAATGTGACATAATTTTAGATTTAATGTAAAGATAATCTTCTTTCAGGTCATTTGGGATCGACTCTATGACTTTAAGAGGTTCCCCAGAAAGACTTCTTACATATACTATCCCCCATTCAGGTTTTGGAATTTTGTAATGATCCATAACAAATTCAAAGTTTTGGGTAAATGCTGCTATGCAATCACCTGTGTTGTAACTTCTGATCAGACCTTGGTACTTCTTATGAGTTTGATCTTTGTCTGTTTCTTTATTCACTTTATCTTTAGAACATTCAGCTTTTAGCTGTTCAATTTTCAGTTGTGTTTCTTGCTCTTCTCTCTTACTTTGGGCTAAGATCTCAGCTTGCCTCACTGCCGCTTCCGACTGTTTTAGAGCAGCTTCTGATTGTTTTAGAGCAGCTTCTGATTGTGCTTGTTGAAGCTTTAAAGCAGCTTCTGATTGTGCTTGTTGAAGCTTTAAAGCAGCTTCTGAGTCTGCCTCTTTACTTTTCAGAGCAGCTTCTGATTGTGCCTGCTGAAGCTTTAACGCAGCTTCGGAGTCCTTTAGAGCAGCTTCTGATTGTGCTTTTGACGCCCTTTCGGCCGCTCTCTCATTCCGCTCAATAATCTGCTCTTGTTTCACAAGATATTCTGCATATTTGTTTTCACTCCATGTTCTCAATCCCTCACCAGACATATTCATTTTTGAACCCATTTCAATGAAATCGTTTAAAGAAGACATGATGAACAATAGGTATGATGGAATAAATATAAACAAAATTACTTATGATGTTAGTGAGTTAGAAATATTTATAGCACAGTTAATGTCTAAAGCCAGACTAACGAAAGTATAAAGAGGAATGGAAAAAATTTATACTCAAGTAATCCTTGGGTAATGTGCTGTTCAGTGGTGCTCGAAATCACACTGGAACGTCTTTCGGGTTGACGCACAAAAAATTTTTGAAGTTCACCAGACTCAGGTAAAGTTGACAAAAAAAACCTGTACTTTTTAAACTAAATGAAATTAGAACGTTTGTAAATGTATGGTGTGTGTAATGTCACTGAAGTCTGTAAAGGTTTGTATGCTGTCAAGTATTATTGTTAGTCGTTACCACAATCAACAACTTTCACGCTCACACTAACCCTATTCAATGACAATCAAGGGCACGGCCGCCATTTTGGATTTTAGGTACACAATTTGTTGAATTTAGTGATAAGTCTGAAGACGCCTCGGTTGGCTTCAAATAATATCTTCACACTTATAATTTAATTAAATCAACTCTATTTAGTCGTTACTTTACTTTAATCTATGACTTGCGCACTTCTATCGGCATTTTCACATTCGCTTCAAACTCGGACAAAAAATATTTACAAGTTCGCATTTGGTTCAAAACCCGGACGAAAGCCACCACGTTCGCACTTGTCAGAGTCTTGCGTAGAGCAAGACAAGTAGCTCGTTTTCTGGCAAGTGTGAAGCAATATCAAACTATCAAATCACACGAAGTGAATATCCGAAAGTATTATTCACACGCTTTATTTACGCGCTGCATTTATTATCGCACAAACACCGCGCAATGACAATCCATAGCAATCATTACGGCATGAACACTATCACTACAATACATAATAATACATGCAAGCAATAAACATCTCACTTACAAGTCAAACTATTCAAGCGTTCGAATCAGTCTCCCACTGTCGTACATTCTAGCTCTCAATGCAGATTCAAACACTCCTCGCATACCCATGCGACCTGTCCATTCAAACACCTAAACCCGTCTGCCAGTTCTGGCGTTCTACACGCTACACGCCAGTCGGCGCTCACGTCAGCTAGTGTGACCCCTGCACGGTTCACGGGGTGTACTGCTGACCAGCGGTCGTTTAAGCTTCGCTCAATTGCTGTGCTTGGCTGTTTATCCCGGCGTCGTCAAAGACGCCGCGTTCTCTCTGCAGTGTTTAACATCACTCAGGGTTGCGTGTTGTTATGTTGTCTGGCGTTGGTACAGACAACGCGTCGCAACCTCGGATGTGAGACCTTGACAACCGGGGCCGGGTTATGTACTGGCCAAGACCTATTGACGCGTACTCATCGAGCGTCCTGGGCAGCAGGTCCCTTCGGGGTCCTGGCTAAAGTCAGTAGGATCGCCGATTCCTCCGAAGTCGGAGAGTGTCTGCCTGTACGGCGAGGAACCACCACTCTGCACATCAATATGCCAGACATGGGACAACGGATACTCACGCATACGTCAGGTCCTGTATGACATCACACTGATGTTGGACAACAGGATGCCTTCATCCGACATACAGGACTTCGCGTTGGAGCTCAAGCCAAAGAACACATGCAAGCAAGCAAGCAAGCATGACAGAATATCAAGGACAGACAGAATACAACAATGAGAAAGTCTGCAGGGAAAAAAATTAAAACCATAAACTGATTAGAAAAATTAAACGTTGACAGTCAAGATTATTTGGGCACGTTATTAATAGGGAAAAAAAAAAATTAAACTAGACAATTTAGTAACAACCTGCAAGATTGTGGTGGACAGAACAAAAGGAAGGCAGAGAGATAAATATTTGGATTGTTAGACCACGTGACATAATCGAGACCAGAACACAAAGCTGATCCACGACTCTGGTGATGGTGTGAGATGGCGAAACATGGCCGAACATGATTATCTACATGACATATGATGATGACAAACAGATCTACAGAGATGAACAGTAGTAAGGCTTAGTTTTATAGAGTTCCCGTGAGAGATTTTTAGAGTTTTTATAGAGGTGCCGGTGGAGTACACTGGGATACCACGACAGTGACCATTACCCTTGATTCATCCTGATCGAGAAAGACAGGGCCAGGAGTCAAGGAAACAAGACACATGCCTTCCCGTACGACAACACTGGTCAAGACGCCATAAGCAAGATCAGAAGAAGAAAACTACTTCCTCCCGCAGGAGACAAGAAAGATGGTTTCAGCCACCATGGTGGAATGGAAAGGTCGAGAAGGCATCGCTGGGAAAGAGGCAGGCTGTCAAAAACTGGCAAAAAGCCAGAAAGGCTAACATGCCACAGGTTGAGTTGGCGAACCTGAAGACTGAGGACCATAGGACGATGACTTTATTCAAATACTGCGCCAAACAGGCCAAGGCCGAGAAATGGGACGAGTTCTCCAGGAAGGTGTGTTCCGAGCGATCTCTTACGACATTCTGGCGCCTCCATAAGAGCATGAACGGTGCTGCACAACGTAGGGGTATTCCAGACTTTCAAGGCACAGACCTCACATGGAAAAAATCGGATGCAGATAAAGGTAAGGCCCTTCTTGCACGCTACATAGGGCAGACTGACCAGAAAGACGAGCCCGCCAGACAGAGGACCACAACGACACTCTCTCAGTTGTGCGAGGGGGTCGGGACAGACGAAGAATGCATAATCACAGCTGAGACAATGCGTCCGTTGCTCAAGAAATCACCTAACCCCGCCCCAGGACCGACGGCATCCGATATGATGACCTACTGGTGATGTCAGATGATGACATGGAAGAACTGGCCAGATAATTCAACACCAGTATCCAGAGGGATCAGATCAAAGAGGAATGGCTACACAGCTACTTGCTGCCGCTGCCAAAACCGAACAAAGACCATTCCAAGATAAACGGCTACAGAATCATTACGATGCCGAACACTGCTGGCAAACTACTGGAGAAAATTGTAGCACACAGACTTGATTGTGACTTGGAACAACTCGGCTGCTTCCCGCCCACACTTGGATGATACAGACGTAACAAAGAGTCATGGCTGAATGCGGCAGTCTTTGCTCAAGATGTTTGCGAAGGATTTCAGGTCAGAGAAGAGACATGTCCATCCGCCATAGACACAGAGGACGCATACAATAGAGTATCCCTCTAGCACTTGATGCAAAACCTCTTCAGCCTGAAAGTGCACCCTCACTTTGTACGATGGATAGCTGCAGTTCTGCTCCAACGGAAGGTGGTGCTAAGATGCGGGAGTTGGTCTTCTGAGCCGATAACGATATGTCCAGGATTGCCGCAGGGTTCACCACTGTCACCAGTACTCTTCAACGTGTATACGGTGCCGATCACTGAACAACAGTTGGACGGGAGGGGTAGGACTCTGTCATTTGCTGACGACATTCTCGTGTATCGACAGGGTCGAGATAGACAGGCGATTGCCAATGATATGCAGGGCGAACTAGATCAAATCTCCTCATGGAGTGCTGATGCCGGTGCCCTTGTCAACCCTGCAAGAGCAACGGTTACATGGCTCTCCCTAAACAACCATATTGTGAACACAGACCTTCCGGCAGTAAGAATGGATGGAAATATTTTGAGTAGAACCCAGTGAATGACATATCGTGGCGTGAGGCTTGATCATAACCTGCCCTTCAGAGATCATGTCGATTATGTCATAACGAAAGCTCGAAAAGGTT
This sequence comes from Cepaea hortensis, assembly GCA_963921405.1. NCBI lineage: Eukaryota > Metazoa > Mollusca > Gastropoda > Stylommatophora > Helicidae > Cepaea > Cepaea hortensis. The sequence goes on from OY992896.1 coordinate 67,124,403, forward strand.
TGTCAGCAATGAGAGTCATGGCGACTGCCAATATCGAGCAAAGACTGCTAATATTTATGTTCCAAGGACTGGTGCTTTCACCCATCGAGTATGACCTCGCCATCCTTACTGTCAGCCCTACACAGATTGGCAGACTTGAAAAGGTAAAATACGAAGCCATGCGCATCATTTTGGGCTGCACGAGAGACACCAGTTGTGTAGCAATGAGATACCTTCTTGACTTCCCGACAATGGAACACAGGATCAAGATCTGGAGAGCTCGTGCATACTTAAAAATAAATGCAGAGGAGCAGCACCCTATGAATGAAGCTATATTCAGAGAAAAGGGTGACAGGCTAAAGAGAGGCAAATCATGGATGGGTCGGACGGAAGATGTCGTCAGACAGGTCTGCAGTCTTACCAGTATCAACCCCGGCAAGGAATGGGTACCAGTGCCTCCAGCTTTTAAGTGTACCTTCTCCTGCATTATCACACTCGACAGACGGTGCAGAGAGCAGAACCCTGCCTCTGTCAATGCAGAGGTCAACTCGCTCATATATGAACACCCAGATAGCCCCGAAGTGCTCATCTATACAGATGGATCTGTGGTAAAGCAGCAGAGAAGTGCGTGGGCATGTACAGCCCGCACAGCGGGCTGAACCGTTCAAGAATCCAGTGGCGCCCACTCTATGACCTCGAGCAGCATGACGATGGAGATGATGGCAGTTACACAGGCTTTCATATGGCTGGAATCACAGCATTATACCAACGTGTGTGTACTAAGTGATTCAATGAGCATGATTCAGAAGGTCGAAGCTGGATCTGTACGTAGAGAGTGGACTGAGTCGCTACGGAAGTCTGTTGTCCGTAAAATCACCTTCATCTTTGTAGCGGAACATGCAGGTGTCGAGGGAAATGAACGAGCTGATAAACTGGCTGGCTCTGCACCCCCTGTAGATGGCCAGCCCATGGATCGTGCCGATGTTATTAACGTCCTTAAAGATATGTCGAGAATAGAGGACTTTGACGTCAGTGAATCCACATCGCTGTCCTGGATGAAAGACTTGGGAGTAAGAATCGGCACAGCCAGACGCGAGAGGTATATCGGGAAAACGAGGTGCATTGTCAACCAACACAGAACTGGCACTATTAGCCACCGGACGCTGATGCATATGCTAGGGGGAGGATCTGAGCACCTATGGACCTGTCCGGAATGCAATGAAGATACCCCAACTGATAACTGATAACTGATTCATAGAGTTCCCACTGATAACGTCATGGGAGTCTGTCGTGTCCTCCTTTACAGTGTCGTCCCTGGAGTGAAGAGAGTCGACACCCACATTATAATATTTTCCTCCTTTTTAATATTCTGGAGAATCCACCAGCTTCCGTCCAACACACTCCATCAGCCCGTGGACACCTTTTCCTGTCACTCTCTCGCTGTCGTACTATGCCCCCTCTCATACTTCTCCAACGCAACATACTCAACAACTCTTGCTTCTAAAATAAATGAATATAGCTTAATTTATTAAAAAGAAAAGTGTAACGTGTATGAGACGTGTATGCGAAGAAAATGTGTGACGTGTTCTATAAAGTGTGTAGCATCGGACTCTCAGACCACAACCCAGTCAGCTGATCCCAGCAAGGATAGACCACAGCACGTTACGTCAGAACATGTACATCTCACCCAGTGCCGAAACCATCCTGCTGGATACTGATTTGCCTCTGTAGACCTCTGGTAATCCCATTACATGATCTTTCGAAATAGACACCGGTGGTATTAACAGTTAATCATGGACCGGTTGCACCCTACACAATGTCCGTTCCTATCGTTCCTAAAACAATGCACAAGTCCGTTGTAGTGTGTACACAGTTATTAATGTTAATTGTTAATGTACTTGATCCTCACTCGTGTCTATCTAGCCTCAAGTATCATGTCTTGTGTTCTATTACACGAGATTATATCACACTAGGTAACTATTATAATTAATGTTCTCGGTTAGTTACTACTGTCTGATGCTGTGTGGTGCATCAGTAATCATCACCCTCTTTGGTGAATCATCTTCCTTCTAGCTTTAGTTACGTTCTGTACGAAACTTTATTGACTGTTCAACTGGTGTTCTTCCGAATGGGATTTGAACCTTTCTTAAAAACTTGTTGAGTTTCCTCGGATCTGGTAGGGAACCTAGGAGAGAAACAACACATCTGGTGATAGTACTAGTCACTGATCCTACCGGCTGAGTGTAAGCCTATTGCCTTGCTTAATGATCTTTAGCTAACTAAACTTTGTCATAGAGCAGATTAGCTACCCACCTAGGGCCGAATCAGGCTATGACAAGGAAAGACCCATACAGAGTGCAAAACCCCAGCGGGCAATTCCCCCGTCTCCCAATTATCCATCATTACTCGATTCTTAACTAGCATAGCTTATCACCACTACCCTACTCTATTCTTAACTAGCAGAGCTAATATCACTATTCTACTCTAACTAGTTTTCCACTAACAGTGCTAATCATCACACTTAAGTTTCCACAAGGCTACAGCCTATATTAATTAGAACGAATATTATAATAGGTTATACCTTACGGCACTGCAGTTTACACTAAATTACATCTAATGGTAACCATACAGGCTCGTGTAAACTAAATCAAATATCTCCTCCACACGTTAGATGTTCTAACTGCTGCAGTGACAAGCATGTCTGCCTAGATCCACATTTTCAAGTTTTCCTAGTTGGTCCCAACTCGGGTTTTTATGGCAACTCCTAAAGTTGATCACGTGACATTTTCCTTTATGCCCACACAGGTGGCATATTGGCAGACCCTCCCTTGTCAGGGATCCATCCTCCCAGGATCCATCAATGTTAGATTTGTCACCACTGGTTTTGACATCCAAAACAATCTAGAGAATTACTGTACAGTTCCAACAAAGGGTTTCGATACCAAGCTGCCAATCATGGTTTTCCAAACAACCTTACATTGTGCACGTGACGTTGTTGATGTACTGCAGGTGTTCCACTGTTTCCAATAACCAGCCCTCAACTTTCTGTCATGTGGTGACAGTCAAATCCGCCATTCCGTTTTATGTCGGGAAATACCCAATGACAGTCTGACCGGTTGTCTCCCTAGTCGGGCACTTCCGACCTGTTGATAAACTGTCAATCTTCTGTTCAGTGGTGACAATCCCTGCCGCCATTTCTCCTGATGTCCGGAACCATAAATGACAGACAGTGCTGTTCCATGTACTGAGATGGGCAATTCTATGTGATTCTATCTGTTATGGAACTGTCAACGCGGTGTCTGATTCAGCGCACTCACTTCCCAATGTTTCCTATTTGCTGACCCGATGTAACTCGTGCAGCTGTATTTACTCTGTTAGTTAAAATCGCTGTGGCCTAGAAAATATCCCGTTAATCAAACTTCTGTATTTTCATTATCTGGTTAACTCATGGCGATCTCCTGACATAGGCCCCCTCTTAAGATAGTAGTCCATCTCACTCTTCTCCACCATGAGTTCAATCCAGATGATTTATTCCTCGTCTTCAGGAGCTGGGTGTATTGACAGAAGTCCGCTCCAACATTTTCCTTCCCAGGAATGTACTCCACTGTGAAATTATAGGGTTGAAGTAACAACGACCACCGCATCAAACGGGCGTTGAGCTTCTGAGAAGTAGCCAGGAACATCAGGGGTTGATGATCAGACTGGACTCGAAACTTAACTCCATACAAATATGGCTGGAATTTTTGCACTGCCCATACGAGGGACAAGCACTCTCTCTCGACGGTTGAATAATTCCTCTCCGCCTATAGAAGTTTCTTGCTTGCATATGCTACAGGTTTCAAAACCGAAGCATCGTCTTTTCTTTCCTGTAACAAAGCGGCTGCAATTCCAATCGCACTCGCATCTGTTCTCAACACAAATTGTTTGGAAAGGTCAGGGAGCTGTAATACAGGTTTGCTGACCAATGCCTCCTTTAACTGACTATAGGCATTCTCACATTCTGGTGTCCAAATGATTTGGTCCGGGAATCCCTTTTTCAAGGTTTCCGTCAACGGAGCTCCCAATTCAGTGAAATGTGGGATAAATTTGTGGTAGAACCCACACAACGAGAGAAAAGATCGCACATCCTTCTTCGTTTTTGGCCTTGGTGCATTTCTGATTTTCTCCAGGTTCTTTTCTTCCGGGACTATGTGTCCTGGAGTGATGGTGTGGCCTAGAAATTCCAGAGTTTGGTAACCAATCATGCACTTGGTTGGACGAGCAGTAAGCCCTGCTTCCTTGAGCCTATTAAAAACTCTCTCCAAGGATTGTAAGTGGTCATCCAAGCTGTCACTGGAAATCAGAATATCATCCATGAATGAGATGATGGACGGATCCTGTAACGGATCTAGTAAAGTCCTCATCATGCGTGTAAACACACTAGGTGCATTGCTGAGTCCAAAGGGCATGACCTTGAATCCACTGGGTGTATTGAAAGCCAACAGTGGTCGAATCTCCGGTTTGACTGGTATCTGATAGTACCCCCGACTCAGATCCATCTTTGAAAAGTACCGAGCCTTATGGAGCCTAGCAAATAACTGAGTTGGATTCGGCAAAGGTTCCACCTGAAATTGTGTGTGACTGTTCAGAAGTCGGTAGTCTATACACAACCGGTGTTCTCCACTTGGTTTGAGTAACAAAACTACCCCTGCATTGTATGGGGATGTGGATGGTGCAATCACGTCATCCTCCAGCAGTTTCTGTATTTCCTCCTCCAGGGCCTTTTCTTTAGAGAATGGCACTGGGTAAACCTTTTGGCGAACAGGCTCCGGTGTGGTCAAAGTCATCTCGAACTCAACCAACCTCGTTCGTCCTGGTTTATCAGTCAGTATCTCCTTATGAGACTTGAGAACCTGGGTTATCCTTTCCCTCTCCTGGGAGGTCAGATCAGGGTTCACTTGCACATCCATATAGGTTTCCTGGTGTACCAAGGGATATTCCCTGCCCTCGCTGGTTCCCACTTCTGTCTCCACTGCAACTGCCATTGCCATGAGGTGAGCTGTCTTGTCTCCGGGTCTCTCTTCGTTTTTCCGCAAGAGATTGATTTGGAAAATCTTCGACTTTCCCCGGATCCGGATCTGATAGTTGGTTCTGGATATCACCCTTTCCACGGGAAATGGTCCTTGCCAACCTATCTCCAGTTTGTTGCTTCCCGTTGGAAGTAGCAACAAGACTTTATCTCCCAACTCTAGAGATCTTTCTTTAGACCTACGGTTGTAGTAAGCCGCATGTCTTTTCCTGGCCTTTTTCAAGTTTTGATTTGCCAGAGTCCATCCCTTGTGGAGTTTTTCTTTCAGTTCCTCCACGTATTTATAGGATGAGATCACTTCTTCTGACGTCCCCTCTTCAGTCCAACTCCTCAACATGGCTTCCAACGGTCCTTTGATTGGACGACCAAACAGCAACGTAGCGGGTGGTAGTCCTGTTGAGCCATGAGGAACTTCCCGATAGGCAAAAAGTGCTGCTGGGATATATTCATCCCACCTATCAGGTTTTTCCTGCGCTAGTTTCCTGAGCATTGTCATCAACGTGCCGTTGAAACGCTCTACTTGTCCATTGGCTTGAGGGTGGTAAGGGCTGGTATGTATGTGGTTAGAGTGAAACACCCTAAATACCTCCTCCATGAGTTTTCCACAAAACTGAGATCCATTGTCCGTCAGAATTTGATCCGGAAAGCCTAATCTGGTAAAGGCCTCCATCAGTGCGTCCGCCACTCTTTTCGAGTCAATCGTGGTCAACGGTATGGCTTCACCCCACATTGTACAGCAATCCACCATTGTGAGTATATACATGTTCCTCTTCCTAGTCCTGGGAAGTGGACCCACGATATCGATGGCTACCCTCTCGAAAGGAGAGTTCATGATGGGCATCTCACCCAACACCACCGGTGCTGTCCAGTTTTTTGGTGCCACCCTCTGGCACTCAGGGCATGACTTCACATACCGACGCACATCATCTGTCATTCCCGGCCAATAGTAATGGCAGGAAATCCGCTGCATGGTGGCGACAATACCCATGTGTCCACTAAAGGAGATGGTATGCCCCATATGAAGAATCTGGGACCGGTGAGCTTTCGGGACGACCAACTGACCGTATAGGTTGTCTCCCCTTCCTGCTCTCCTGTAGAGTATCCTATTCTTCATTTAGTACTGCCCCCGTCCTGGTGGATCAGCACTTTTCTGCAGCTTTCTGTAGCAAGGACGTAAAGTATCATCCTCACTCTGGGCAGTTCGTAGCTCCCCCGGCATTGGGTTAGTCACAATTGCGTCTGCCTCTTCCGTTTTCGTCTGAGAGCGAGTCTGCATTGCTCCCATATGGATTGGCTCCCTGTGCATTCCCAGAAAGACATACCGGCAACCTAGGATGACTGGAAAAATGGGATCGTTCAATACAGCGGCCTTGATGGTGCCGGTGACGTACCTTGACCGAATCTCCACATTAGCAATGGGCAACTTCATGACTACAGCACTCTTCTGTGCAGGCTGTATCTCCCATGTCTCACCTGTGAATTGTTCTGGATGTACCAGATCCGCAGAAATCACGGCCTCCCCGTCCAGTCCTGTGTCGTATAAACACTCCACTTGACGACCGTTAACCTCTACCAATTCCACTACAGGTGGTTTTTCCTGGTCTGGAGTCTCTTCCTCGGCCTCGACCTGTTCGGTGGGCTCCACCTTAGGTTTCCCGGGGCACACGACGAATTGAGTGTCTCCTGACTTTCCCTTGCAGTCAATAGCATTGTGCGTGTTTGACTTGCATTGGTTGCACCAGTTCCCTGTCCTAGATTTTCTAGGGCCGGACTTGAGTGAGCTCTCCTGGTGGCGAGCTTCCTTGTTGACCTTGGCATTTTCCGTGACAACCTCCTTGGAAGTCACTTGACATGCTGCGAAGTGAGGGTTCTTAGCCTTCGATTTGCAATCCCTCGTATTGTGAGAGGGTGACTTACAAATTGAACACCACTTCTCCGACCACAGTCGTTTTGGTGTAGAGCTTGAAGTGCTCTTGGTTCCTTCCTTCTTCTTCTCTGAACTATCCTCTGATTTTTGCACATAAGGTTCCCACTTTTTTTGTTCCTGAGTTTTTGGCTTTCTTCTTGTCATGTTTCTCTTGACTTTTGGTGTTGGTGGAAAGCTTTTCCCCTGCCTCCCCATGCACCTCGACGAACCGTTCTGCTAATTTAGTCACGAGGTCAATACGTTCCGCTCCTTGTTCTCCCAGGAACGTCCTGAGAGGTTTAGACATTTGCTTCTTCAGCTGGTCGACCACCATGAGCTCTTCTCGACTCTCATAGTCATGTGCGAACCCAGCCAAATCCATCCACTTATGGAGATAAGATTTTAGACGCAAACTGTAGGCGGCAAACAACTCCCCCGGTTCTCGTTTCGCTGCTCGAAATTTTTTCCGGTAGGTATGTGACGTAACCTCGAATCGTTTCAGCAGAGCCGTCTTTAACTCGTCATAATTGTTCTCATGTCCTGGTGGTAGGCGAGAATAAACCTCGTAACCGGTCCCGCGTAAACCCTGGGATAGCTTAAGATTCCATTTGTTACGCTCCAGACCCATAGCAACTGACATAGCCTCGAAGCGTTGAAGGTACTGGTCAATCTTCTCTTTGTCCTCCTCGTAGAACGCCACAGGAAACTTCATGGCATGGTACCCATGTCCACCTACTGGTGTTGAGCCTGGGATGGAGGAACCTCCAACTGCTCCCTCAGTTTCTCCATTAGATTGACACTTCAACTCGAGTTCCCTCATCCGGTACTCGTGCTCCCTTTTCTGAGCTTCTTGTTCAGCTTCAAGTTTCCTAGCTGCTTGCTCAGCTTCAAATTTCTTAGCTGCTTGCTCCGCTTCAAATTTCTTAGCTGCTTGCTCAGCTTCCAATTTCTTAGCTGCTTGTTTCAACTCCTTCCTTCTCAATTCCAACTCGGCCTTTCGATCTTCCCGTTCTGCTTGACGATACTCTCTCTCCAGTTCCTGTATGTAATCCGTTAGAGCAGAACCCGCCAATCCCATGTCTTCCCCCTTTGCCTTTAATTCTAACGTGGTTAGTTTAGGGGTGGCCATAATACAGAGAGGTAAGCTAGCAGGTCGAGTACAATATAGCTGCAAATTACTATACAGATATATGAACAAGTACTATAAATCTAGATATTACCACACACAGCACATTCACTCAGTGACAAGAGTAGAATCAGGACCACAGACCTATGCAGACGTGTGAAGTGTGAACAGGTAAGATATTAGTCCTAACCCCTATCCACATTCACTCTAGCTGGATTCTCCAATATGATATCTCCCTCTTATAACTAAGGATCCCGTGTCAAAAGACCCCGTTGTCAGAAGATCCCACTGTCAAAAGTTCCTGCTTGCAGGAGATCTCCCTGTCCAAGAATTCCGTTTACGAGAGATCCCGCTGTCCAAAGATCCCGTTATCGATAGATCCCGCTGTCCAAAGATCCCGGACGAGCCCCCAATAATGTCGTGTCCTCCTTCACAGTGTCGTCCCTGGAGTTAAGAGAGTCGACACCCACATTATAATATTTTCCTCCTTTTTAATATTCTGGAGAATCCACCAGCTTCCGTCCAACACACTCCATCAGCCCGTGGACACCTTTTCCTGTCACTCTCTCACTGTCGTACTATGCCCCCTCTCATACTTCTCAACGCAACATACTCAACAACTCTTGCTTTTAAAATAAATGAATATAGCTTAATTTATTAAAAAGAAAAGTGTAACGTGTATGAGACGTGTATGCGAAGAAAATGTGTGACGTGTTCTATAAAGTGTGTAGCATCGGACTCTCAGACCACAACCCAGTCAGCTGATCCCAGCAAGGATAGACCACAGCACGTTACGTCAGAACATGTACATCTCACCCAGTGCCGAAACCATCCTGCTGGATACTGATTTGCCTCTGTAGACCTCTGGCAATCCCATTTCATGATCTTTCGAAATAGACACCGGTGGTATTAACAGTTAATCATGGACCGGTTGCACCCTACACAATGTCCGTTCCTATCGTTCCTAAAACAATGCACAAGTCCGTTGTAGTGTGTACACAGTTATTAATGTTAATTGTTAATGTACTTGATCCTCACTCGTGTCTATCTAGCCTCAAGTATCATGTCTTGTGTTCTATTACACGAGATTATATCACACTAGGTAACTATTATAATTAATGTTCTCGGTTAGTTACTACTGTCTGATGCTGTGTGGTGCATCAGTAATCATCACCCTCTTTGGTGAATCATCTTCCTTCTAGCTTTAGTTACGTTCTGTACGAAACTTTATTGACTGTTCAACTGGTGTTCTTCCGAATGGGATTTGAACCTTTCCTAAAAACTTGTTGAGTTTCCTCGGATCTGGTAGGGAACCTAGGATAGAAACAACACATCTGGTGATAGTACTAGTCACTGATCCTACCAGCTGAGTGTAAGCCTATTGCCTTGCTTAATGATCTTTAGCTAACTAAACTTTGTCATAGAGCAGATTAGCTACCCACCTAGGGCCGAATCAGGCTATGACAAGGAAAGACCCATACAGAGTGCAAAACCCCAGCGGGCAATTCCCCCGTCTCCCAATTATCCATCATTACTCGATTCTTAACTAGCATAGCTAGACTCGACCGCATCCCCTCCGCCAGGAAGAGCAGTCAATCTTAAAGAGGCCAGGAGGTGATACGGTGCCCGAGGTAAGGGCAGGGGTGATGAGGTAATGGGAGATGGGTTAACCATTCCCTCATGAGACACGCAGGCGATGTTCAGAGAGTTAGCACTCTAATCACGATAACATCACGCCTCGTGGTAGCCACAGAGAAGTTGAGTATACACTCAACGTACCACGTCTGCCATCAGCGTGCCATGTGAGGCAACACGCATCAAGGTGAAGGTCAATCTGCGTGGTGTGTGACCACGGAATGAAAGATTGTCAGACGGGAGGACAGGACTTGTAGTGTGCACTTCGTTAGAGTAGCGATAGGGTTTCTTGTGTTTACTTGTGTAGAAAGTTAGCATAGGGGTTAGCAGTTCGTGATAGATAATACTGTGGCTTTATGTTGTGTGTTTCAATAGCGACTGTTCACTGATTGTAGCGAGCCAACGGCAATAAAATGTACCATTTATTTTCCTCGCACACGACTTGCAAGTTGTCTTGTATGGTGTGCCAGAAGTACCCGATGATGCCTGTCAGTTGAGTTGTTGACAGGCAAGGGTAATTGTGGTGTCAAGAAGTGAAGCTTGAACGAAAAGTTCAAGCTAATCCACTCATCCACGGGCTCCAGACTAGGGTTTAATTTTTGTAGTTACGGTAATTTGTGCAGACAAGAGCAATTTGCAGGCTAGAAATGTGCCTATCGTGACAAAATAGTGTTTAATTGTGTTTATAAAATGTTTATTTACTGAAATCATGTATTCTTCAAAGCTGTACGTATTAATATTCTTATTTTCTTATATTTATTTATGTATTTACCAATTTATTCTTGAATAAGCACCAAAAATGATTCAGGGCGGAGCAATACACTGTCAGCCGACAATATCGATTTTTGAGAACTAAAAATAGCGCTGCGGCTGTGACGTAGATTGATTGACAAACAGTTGTTCGGCGTCATTAGCATAAAGCAGTCGGGTGTTTACAAGATCGCTTAGCGGCGGCTCGCCTGAATCTGTGCTTTATATTATTTATTATTTGTTTATTTGAATTACTAAATGAATATATTTATTTATTTAAACACCATTATGTTATTCATATTTATTTAAAAGCAGTTATTCATATTTTTGGTTCTATTTTCTCTTTGTTTATCGTCACGATGGAACTATTTTTGGCCAAGCATATGAGACTTGGCTACACAACGCTTACAGAAATTAACTAGGTTAGTAACAAAAGACAATTACTGTTTAGAACAAAGACAGGACAGTGACATCAAATTTAATTAATACATGTTCTAGTTGTTCGTGAGTCTGTCATTGTCTAAGTCATTGTCCTTAGTTGTCGGGTAAATCATATCGTGCAGTAGGCGTGTTTACTGCTGCCCTGCATATCAGAGGGCAAACAACAGCTGAGTACATACGCCGGTGTGCCAAATATAGTGTCCTACTTACGAAACGTGTCTCCACCCCAAAGTACCAAACAAGGTGACCTGTGTCAACGGAGTTCCGTTCCCTGATTCTCGGGAACATTAAGTTGAGTATAACTATATTTTTGGCATGCAATGTGATTAATAGTGCATCTCTTTTTCAGCTTGTGATACACTAGCATATTTTTTGTGCTCTGATTTGCCAACATAGAAATCGTGTTCAGCATATAAACTGTAAATAAAATTAATATTCCTTAATGAGCAACAAATAGATAACATCATAGATAAATAGGTAAATAAACAAATCAGTGTAGGTCAACTCGACTTAAATTACTAAACAGCATGGCTACGTTAGCCGATTTTATAAAAGCAGGTAAAGATTTACAATACACAGGGAAGGAACTAGAAGAATATGCTGATAGGAAATTTAAAGAATTAAAAGATGCGGAGAGAGATGAACGCGCACGAGATAGACAACACCAGATACAACTAGCTGAGATAAATAAACATAAAGAAGTAGAAATTAAACAACAACAGTTAGAACATGATAAGAAGATGAAACAAAAGCAATTAGATCAAGAGAAAGAATTAAAACAAAAGGAATTAGATCTAAAGCAAAAAGAGATAGATGAAATGGCAAGAGTTAAAGAAAAACAAATTCAAGTAGAATCAGAGACACAATTAAAGATGAAAAGCATGGATGTAGACTCACACGCAGAGATCTCTGCCACTAAACTAAGAAGTCAACAAGAGGAAAATAAGTTCAACAAATACAAAACTATTATCAAACCATATTGTAAAGAGGACTCCATATCTGCCTGGACAGAGAATGTAGAGTATCAATTTAAATATCACCAAGTTCCTTTAGAGATGTGGGCTCCTATTTATATGAAGAATCTGAGTGGTGAACCCCTTAAAGTAATAGAATCTATACCAATTGACCTTAGATCTAACTATCAATACATCCATGATAGGATTATGCAGCACTTTTTACTTGATGCCCCTGGTTATCAAGTTCAGTTCTCAAATCTAAAACCTAAACCTAGTGAAACCTTCATTGATTATGTTTCAAATGTACAGAGTGTACTAGACAGGTGGCTTAAAGCAGCTAACATAGGAAAAGACTTTGATAGATTAAAAAACTTAATAGCTATGGATAAGGTAATATCCACCATACCTTCTCCTTTTGCTAAATTTTTACAGCAGGCAGACATTGAGAACATCCAGCAATTTGAGAAAAAAGGTTCAGCATATTTTTCTTCCAACAGACATATTTTTAAAACTTCAAATGACTCTGAGATAGTTTCCTTTGTGAAAGACCACCCAAAAAACTATCAGAGTAACAGAAAACCTTTTCAGAAGTATGACAAGAAAGACAGGAAAGTGTCCAAATGCATGTATTGTCAACTTATGCACGACACTTATTCGATGTGCGACAAATCGCCGAATTATCCGGCGCATCTTGAAAATGTTATCAAGAAGCAGCAAAGCAAAAGATATGCATACAGGCGTGCAATCAAATGTTTTTTTTTGTTCCAGCTTTGGCCATTATTCTAATAAGTGCCTTGGCCGCCAACGTTTGAAAGCCAATAATGCTATTTTGATTGACACCTCGTCAGATAGTGGTAGTGAGAATGAGTGTGAGGTTGAAAATGACTTACCTACTAACCAAGCAGAAGATGTGTGTGGTGCAAACGATATCCTAAGCTTTGACAGCTGTGAACATTGTCACCAATTCCATGCAGACGGAAAATTAGAATGTGGACATACAATACCATGCTCATCTGAGAGTGTGAATGCAGCATTAGCCTCGAGAGGCAGTTTGGTGTTCCACAATGCAATGGTCAATGATGTACCATGCCAATGTTTGCTGGATAGCGGCAGCACCCTTATTGGTCTTCGGAAAGAACTAGTGAGTCCGGTTGATTAGACTGGTGACACTGTTAAATGTCGAACCTTTTCGGGTAACGTTGAAATTTACCCTTTGGCAAAAGCCCGTATTGATTCTCCTTTTCTTTCCGGTACCTTTACTTGTGCAATACTTAACAACCCTTGTACTGATTTAATTTTGGGGTGCTTACCTCAACTGAAACAATGTACTAGTGAAGAAATAGTTGCATGGGAGAAATTGAATGCAGCTAATGCAACAACAAGAGCAGACAGTGTGAAACATCAAGACAAACGACAAGATGAGAGACTACTGTTGCTGTATCCAACTGGCACAGATGACACCAGCAGACTGAAATCAATAGAACAGCAGAAAGCTGATTCTAGTAGGTCTCCATACTTAAAATTACTAAAAGATAAAGCCAAAGTGACCAAAAATGCTTCATGGGTTTTTAGATGTAATAATGGCATTTCAACTAGATGTTATACTACTGGTAACCAGGAACAGGTGTTACCTGAACAACACCGGTTAACTGTACTAAAGAATGCACATAAAACACCGGTTGCTGGTCATCTTCCATACAACAATGCCAGCCCACGTGTTTTCAATAATATAAGATTATTTTTTCATAATGTATTTGCTTGTAATGTCTGTCAACAATTAGTACAAAAGTTTAAGGGTAGACATCCTACAGCTGGAGTACAACCGTCTACACTGGCTCCCAAGCCATCTGATAGAGGAAGGGTCATGTCTACCACAAACACACAAACAAAGGTGCGAAAACAAATGTTCTTGAACTTGATCAAGACAGATTTAGGCTTCTTCCATACAAACGAATGGCAAGGACCATTCAAGGTGATACATAACCATGGTACATGTTGACTATGAAATATCGGTAATCAGACATTTAGAGATATTCCATGTCAACATGCGTAAACTTTACTTTTCACGACAAGAGACAGAAGTAGAGACAGACGAACACAGTGCACAACATCTAGTGATCAGACGACAGACATACACAACGCAACTACACCAGTGAGTGAGACTGGCAGATCCGACAATGTGCATACATTTAGTGAACTTACAGAATACGCATAAATATATCAGAAGACTGATGACTGGACAACACACTTACTGAAACTAAGTTATGTCTTTCATAGGGTGCGACTCTTCGGTCTCACTGTCAAACCGAGCAAAGTCGAATTAGGCCTAAAAGAAATTCATTTTTGGGTCATGTCATTCCTCAAGATCAACTAAAGACTGACCAGAAAATTAGTACTAAAATTATGAATCTGACCATGTCTACTAGAAAGAAGAAGGTCAGAAGCCTTTTGGGATTAGTAAATTACTCAGAAATTATAATTCTATATTCCAATGTTTTAAAAGCATCTGTAAAAATGAAATGTCAAAGATGCATTATTAATTTCTGCACTGTCAAAAATGAAAATCCGTTTTTGTAATATTCCAATCCTCCGCTTGCCTAATCTTAGGCTCGTTTATTATTCTAGGACAGATGCCATCAGTACTAGGCCAAATTTTTGAGAGCATCTTCCACCCGATTTGCTACGTGAGCCGTAAGATCACACCTGCTGAGTCCAGAGATTCCATATCACAGTTGCAACCCTAAGCGTCATCTATACGGTGAGAGAGCTCCATCTAATTCTGAAGGATGTTCACTGCATTGTCCAGACCAACAACTCCCCGATCACGGTCATACAGAGTGGTATGCATCGAAATGACCGGATATACAGGTGGTCACTAATTTTACTATCTGGGGTAGAAATACCTGAAATCCCACATATAAATGTAGAGTGATAGGTAGTACATGAATATATTATATTATTCTATGTAAAATAGGTTACATATACATATACATGATGTGCTTAATCATGTACCAAGAACAATGAACTATCATGTGTCCGTAGACATCAAGTGAAGAACTGTGCTGCAAAACGTAGATATCACCGTGTGAAATAGGACAGCTCATTACCAACTAAGCTCCATTCCGGTGTATCATTTGTGTGAAGCGCAAAAAACAGTGTCAGAACAGTGCTTAATTACAGACACGAAAAGACTGAGCTACGACACCAGCGATCTCTACACGTGCACTACCAATAGAACACTATGATGACTGTGCAAGGTATTTCAGATACCCAGGCAAAGTGTGTAGATAGATTATGCCTATACAACCATTATACATACATGAAGGCAACTACTAACCTGTGGAAACTGAATACCATGTATATAAACTTATTGTGATATGTAATATAATATTTTAAGATAGTGATAAATTAGATGTAAGTTAGGAAATATAATAGTTCTCATTTATTTTAAGTGTAGTTAGTACAGTATTTAACCCATTAGAATTAAATTAGAATATTAATTTAGACGTAAAAATAGTTAATTATAAGCTAAATTAAAGTATTGATAGCATTAGTACCATTTAGATTGTTATATTTCACTTAGCTTCATTTTAGTTCAGTTTATTCCAACTTAATAAAACCATACCATATTTAAGATATTACCATTTATTAGTATCATCATTTGACATCATAATAGATTAAAAAGAGTAGATAAGGTAACATACATCATTTACACCATTTAGATTAAGTATATCACTCATATAATTCCTTTGTGCATTTAAAAACATTATTTAGCATAGTATTTAGAAAAATACATAAATTGTGTTCACATCACCCATTGAATTAAGGTACATAACTCACATCACAACAATCACATTTAAATAGTTAGATTACATCCCTTAGATTAGAGAAAAATAAGAAGTAATATAGCATATCATATAATTAACATAACAGATTTAATAAATTTAGGTAACACATTAAATACTTAGTTATAGAATTAGAATGGTATATTAGAATGTAGAGTTTTATGTTAGTGTAATATAGTGGATGATGAGACCAAGGGGACAAACCATAAACCCTTTCTCGTCCATGTAAATATATT
The DNA here is from genome assembly GCA_963921405.1 of Cepaea hortensis. Lineage (NCBI taxonomy): Eukaryota > Metazoa > Mollusca > Gastropoda > Stylommatophora > Helicidae > Cepaea > Cepaea hortensis. Next base: position 67,140,345 of record OY992896.1, read on the forward strand.
GTAAATACATGACTCGTGCAGCGATTTCCGCACAGTCATTGGGCTCAACTATCTCAAACTGAGCCAAACCTGTATAGTGTCACTCCAAGGTTTTTAATTAATCGGAAGAATTAGTGTGGAAGGATAAAAGATGTGTGACAGAATTAAGGGTGAAAGGAGTGTGACAGAAGTGTGAAATCGAGAGCGAAGGGAAAATAGACGGGAGAGAGTGAAATCAGTCAGCGAATTCTTCTGCTGCCTGGCGCAAATTTTAGTATTTCTCTGTGTTAATGTTGGTTTTCGTTAGTAAAAATGTGCTAGTGTGAATGTGTTGTCTGTAATATAGTTTAGAACGTAGATTACAGTATTTTGGGTTTCATAACAAGGGAATGTAGTCACGAATTAGTGTTATACACCTGTTTGTGGCCGCATTTAACCAAATTATGACACTTAAAAAACTAACATACATACACATAGGAGTTAGAAACATAGATTAGAAGGTAGATTAGTAGATTGATTACATCCAAACACGCAAACAACCAGAAAAACAAACAGATAAATTACATACACTTTTTCTAGATCAAAGGGAGATAACTTCAGGTCAGGGGACACAATAGACAACGAAAAACTAACTTAACAGTGAAATAATACTTTACACGCGGAAGCGATGTAGGTAAAGCCTGTCGCACACACTCTCGTATAATGGTTGTTAAATATTATATGGGGGACATGAAGCAATTCATGTGTTGACCCTAAGAAAGTCAACTTTGTATGGGTAGTAAGTTAATTTACTATGTGAGGGCAGGTCTTATAAGACAACGGTCCGGTTCAGACATACCTCTAATAAATATAATATAGCATGTGAGAAAGGGCTCACGCCAACCAGTCAAGTTTGTGGCGATTGCCAGTAGCCAAGTAAAGTTTTGCTACACTGTGACAAGAGTCAGTAGAAGTCTAATAGAGTGCCCAAAGCCAGGTTATCTAGAGTCTTTGACAAAAAAATTAGACATTAAATTTTTTTTAGAAACCTCTTGCGTCACAACCAATGAGTGAAAGTTGATGACGCAACACAGGAGGGGCGGGTGTGTGTCAAAGACTCGACCGCATCCCCTCCGCCAGGAAGAGCAGTCAATCTTAAAGAGGCCAGGAGGTGATACGGTGCCCGAGGTAAGGGCAGGGGTGATGAGGTAATGGGAGATGGGTTAACCATTCCCTCATGAGACACGCAGGCGATGTTCAGAGAGTTAGCACTCTAATCACGATAACATCACGCCTCGTGGTAGCCACAGAGAAGTTGAGTATACACTCAACGTACCACGTCTGCCATCAGCGTGCCATGTGAGGCAACACGCATCAAGGTGAAGGTCAATCTGCGTGGTGTGTGACCACGGAATGAAAGATTGTCAGACGGGAGGACAGGACTTGTAGTGTGCACTTCGTTAGAGTAGCGATAGGGTTTCTTGTGTTTACTTGTGTAGAAAGTTAGCATAGGGGTTAGCAGTTCGTGATAGATAATACTGTGGCTTTATGTTGTGTGTTTCAATAGCGACTGTTCACTGATTGTAGCGAGCCAACGGCAATAAAATGTACCATTTATTTTCCTCGCACACGACTTGCAAGTTGTCTTGTATGGTGTGCCAGAAGTACCCGATGATGCCTGTCAGTTGAGTTGTTGACAACAAGGAAAGACCCATACAGAGTGCAAAACCCCAGCGGGCAATTCCCCCGTCTCCCAATTATCCATCATTACTCGATTCTTAACTAGCATAGCTTATCACCACTACCCTACTCTATTCTTAACTAGCAGAGCTAATATCACTATTCTACTCTAACTAGTTTTCCACTAACAGTGCTAATCATCACACTTAAGTTTCCACAAGGCTACAGCCTATATTAATTAGAACGAATATTATAATAGGTTATACCTTACGGCACTGCAGTTTACACTAAATTACATCTAATGGTAGCCATACAGGCTCGTGTAAACTAAATCAAATATCTCCTTCACACGTTAGATGTTCTAACTGCTGCAGTGACAAGCATGTCTGCCTAGATCCACATTTTCAAGTTTTCCTAGTTGGTCCCAACTCGGGTTTTTATGGCAACTCCTAAAGTTGATCACGTGACATTTTCCTTTATGCCCACACAGGTGGCATATTGGCAGACCCTCCCTTTGTCAGGGATCCATCCTCCCTGGATCCATCAATGTTAGATTTGTCACCACTGGTTTTGACATCCAAAACAATCTAGAGAGTTACTGTACAGTTCCAACAAAGGGTTTCGATACCAAGCTGCCAATCATGGTTTTCCAAACAACCTTACATTGTGCACGTGACGTTGTTGATGTACTGCATGTGTTCCACTGTTTCCAATAACCAGCCCTCAACTTTCTGTCATGTGGTGACAGTCAAATCCGCCATTCCGTTTTATGTCGGGAAATACCCAATGACAGTCTGACCGTTTTCTCCCTAGTCGGGCACTTCCGACCTGTTGATAAACTGTCAATCTTCTGTTCAGTGGTGACAATCCCAGCCGCCATTTCGCCTGATGTCCGGAACCATAAATGACAGACAGTGCTTTTCCATGTACTGAGATGGGCAATTCTATGTGATTCTATCTGTTATTGAACTGTCCACGCGGTGTCTGATTCACCGCACTCACTTCCCAATGTTTACTATTTGCTGACCCGATGTAACTCGTGCAGCTGTATTTACTCTGTTAGTTAAAATCGCTGTGGCCTAGAAAATATCCCGTTAATCAAACTTCTGTATTTTCATTATCTGGTTAACTCATGGCGATCTCGTGACTGAGTCGTCGCTGGAGATACGGAGTAATGCTTTGAGCGACGCTTGCGACAGGCGGCTCTATGGATAGAAGACGCCGAACCATATGGGATAAACATGTTGCAGTGAAATCGACTCTCTCACATTTAAACTACGCGTTCATTTTTTATCCTGCACTCTCCACCGAGTTTCAAACCATGTGTGTAACCGACCGCCGAAAACCTGTATCGCTATGAGGAGCAGTATAAGCTAAGTCGTACATTCGACGACCAACCCGTCTAATTGTTTGCGACGGGTTGACAAATGCAGTTGAGAGCTCGAGAATTATTGATTTACAGTTGTGAGACAAGGGTATGCATTACCCCCACGTCGTATACAATGTTTACTCCCAGAACATATTTAAACAGGTAGAGAGAAGACTGGAATCACATTAAATATGTTGCATGTCGTCGCGAACAACCCCACATCACAGGTCGATGTTCTAGGGAATGTTACTTTCAGTGGTGATTATAATGTAAGATTATATAGTGATTAGTTTGGTTAGTTTATGTGGCGAAGTGGTCAAGCCGTTTGACTCGGGCTCCAACTGGTGTGGATTCGATTCCGGGCCGCGTCCTTCGGTTCACGAGTGAATTTTTTCGGAGACTCCTGTGGGTCGTCACTGGAGCTAAGAAGTTCGTGCTTTGTGCGACGCTATATGCGCTGCGGGAAGAGACCGAGCCATATGGGGTAAAAACCCGGCGCAATGAAATCAACCCTGTCAACTTTTAAGCGACATTTCTTAAAGCGACGTTCAGTAGTTTGCCATAGCCGACTCAGTGTCGAAGGTGCTACGGACGCAATTCGTAATCCAGCATACCGCGTTCGAAACACAGCTGCGGGAGATTTGGAAGCAGACCGCATTGCTTTGTTTTCACATTATGTGTGTCAGTTCTTCAGAAAGCAATGGTAATCTCCTGAACGTAAATTTACCGAGACATCACGAACAGCCAAAAATGGGTTGACTACAACGTCCTGTAACGGATATGCAACTCACTTTTTATCTTAAAGGTTGCTATTGCTTACTGAACGAGAAGTCATCCTACAGTTCCAACTGACCGGTGTAGGGATTGAACTGTCGTCAGGGCACCGAAAATGTAAATCTATGCGCATTAACCCAGCGGTCACGAAGACCATTTATCTCCATATTGGAGGAGTAGTAATAAACAGTAATGTGTTGTTGTTTGTCCATCAAGAATGATGATGACCATTCATTTCATCCAGTGGGTTTGCAGGTATGGAGCCGTGGGTTCTAAGATAGCCGATAAGGCCTATTTTGGCTCGAAATGTTCTTTGACAATGTGGGCAAGGAATGCTTGACGTTTCTGGAGGAGGATTTCCTGCAGTGGTTTTTCTGTCCTTCCTTTTCTTCACAGCTCTTGCAGTCCTGGTTGCCTCACATATGACTGCACCCTTGCGTAATGATGCACGCCACGAATTTCGGTCTCTGCCTGCAGCCTACCAGGTGTCATGATGAATTCCAAAAGCCTTCAGTGAAATTTTCAGAGTGTCTTTAAAGCGTTTCCTCTGGCCACATTGGGAGCGTTTACCACAACGCAGTTCGCTGTAAAAAATTCGTTTAGGGAGCCTGTGATCTGGCATGCGAGTCAAGTGACCAGCCCAGCGAATCTGATTCTTCATCAGTAGAGTGTGGATACTGGGCATGGATGCTCTTTCTAGGACTTCAGTGTCTGGAAACTTGTCTTGCCATTTAATCTTCAGTAGCTTCCTTAGACAGACTGTGTGGAAGTGGTTTATTTTCCTAGCGTGTCGCTGATAAACAGTCCAGGTTTTACAAGCATATAGCAGTGTGGATAATACAACTGGATTGTAGACTTTTAGCATTGTTTGCAGGCTTATTCCAGTTCTGTCCCATACATTCTTGTACAGTCTGCCAAAGGCCGCACTGGCCTTGGAGATTCTTGCATTCACTTCGTCATCAATTGTGGCAGCTTGTGACACAGTGCTGCCAAGATAGGTGAATTTGTCCACAACACTTAGTCTATGATCATTCACTTTGATATTCAGCACAGTGTGATTATTCCCTGGAGCTGGCTGGTACAAAACTACAGTCTTCTCCAAGTTGATATTGAGCCCAAAGTTGGCACAGGCATGTGAGAAAGCTGAAACGTTATGTTGCATGTCCGCCTCTGAGTTGGCGTACAGCATACTGTAATAAACAGTAAAAGATACACTGACGATTATTTTATTAACCGAACCATAGCGGAGTTATTTGTAAACATTAGGCGATCAAAATGACTGAATATAAAAAATATTTCAACAAAAACAATGGTTATAAAAACTGAAAGTATCGGGCCACTTTAGAAATTTAGTATGAATGGAAAGCCATTTGTGCAGATCAACAGTTTTTCTTACCCATATTAATTAACAACAGACGAAGACAGGCGAGAGGCAGAAATAATAAAGAGAGTGTAGACAAAGTAATATGCAACAATATTTATATATTGTTAGGTCAGCATGGACAGCCCCTACAACGGACAGTGGGACTAAAGTGTTCACTTCTCGTTCTTTACTTGGTGACTTACATTACAAGTACCTCTGAAGTCGTAGTGGGTTCGCCTGATGGAGAGGGACATTGGCAAATTATGTCCCTATACTAAAATAAGCGTTTATGGAGTACGCTTGTGTTCAAAGCGAACGAGAGCAACAACAACAATAAACACAAACAAACATGCAACAATATAAAACAGATTCTTATATCAAATACATTTACATTACCAATACAAATTAATAGCGATCAAGTGTTATGTTTAATGTATATTATGGTTTGGACTTCTGATCGAATACCCCAAAGTCTGATCATGGCTGTGCACAGCCTTGTGTCTCGTGTGCTGCCACTTACTTTCTCATTTCTCAGCATCGTCTCTCTTTAGACGGGCCTGCGTGTCCAGTTCTTAACCCTTTGAAAATAAAGTTTATTCGTTCGTCTCCCCTGCTTCTCCTCTGCTCCAACTGCCTCGTTGTGACGACATTTTACAGCGTTCCCTTTTACATGACACGTCCAACATTGTATTGTGGGATAACCGCCATCATCGATTAAAGTGGCTTTATGCTAGAAATCCGGATGTGAGCGCACGACAGGAGAAGGTCAAACGGGAAGACCCTCTTCCGGGAAGTGTGGGGGACGCAATGGACGCGAGATACTCTTCGACGGGGATGGGATGGGTCGGTTGGTGGGGAGGGGGGGGGGAGGAGGATGTGGCTGCTTATGACAACTGCAAACCTGCAGTAAGCTCGCTCAGCAGTGGTTTTTGTAGCAGTGAATATGGATGACGTATGTTCGTGTATAAAACCTTCCACGTCACCGTGTCATTTAGATTACCCGCGTTAGATCAAGTGCAGATGACTACACTTTCATCTTAGCGCAATTATTTGAAGGCGATCGTGTGTTTTTTTTAAATAAATGATCGGTGATTCCCACAGGTGCCAGGTCCTCACGTTCTTGTGTTATTTGGATGACAGCCTCTGTATGTAGCCCTGACCAGATGAAGTGCAGATTCTACACTGTGATATTAGCTAAAAGGTAGAGAAATAATATGACAGAAGATTATTTGGCCTTTTAAAGGCCTGCCAAAAATATAGAAATAAAGCAATTATCAAACATATCAAGATGGTGTACTAAAGTTACATATATATTATTCTAGAAAATACAGGAAAGCAGATTATGACAAATGTATTGCACAAAAAAGTGTAACTAAATAATATAACTACTTATATTAAAACGTTGATTATTTTTCTTTAACATATACAACTTAACATGTTTGTTAATGGCAGTAAAAGGTGAGTTCAAATGAAATTAAGGAAATAGCAACAAAGTAATTGGCAGAACTGCACATGTTAGAAATATTTCTAGATTAGGTAATGCCCCTTAATATGTTAAGTCGTTATGTCCCATGCCTTGATTTAATTGTGTTTATTCCTTTTGTTTACATGGTCTCTCCCGAAGTCGTTTGAACATAATTGTTTATTAATTCGGTCACCCTACACAATTATGCTAGCCTGTTGTCATGATAATCTGGACATGCTCTTAATAAAAAAAAAAAGATAAGAAAATAAGAATATAAACAAGCCAAGTACCATTTTATGATTTCTTATCTTGTGCATAGTATTTGATTTTGATTATGCTAATTAGCGTTAGCAATAGCAGTATTTTACCTTGTGCATGATGGAAAACATACTGACCAATAAAAAGATGTCAATTGCAACGAGAAAAAGATAATTGATCTGCCACATAGATCATGTACAATTATATTGATGTAAATCGTGTGCAGTAAGCAGAAAAGCTGGCAAACATATTATGGTAGTGGAGATGTAGTTTCCGAGGAAAAATGCAATGAAAACCATGGACAGACAGAACAAAAAAACAATGAGCAAGTCCTGCAAGGAAGAATTATTGAAAACTGTAACCTGATTAGAGAAATTAAACGTAGCCAGTTAAGTTTATCTGGGCACGTTATTGGCATGGAGCAAAAACTAGACAATTTAGTAACAATCTGCAAGATTGTGGTGGAAAGAACAAAGGGATGGAAGAGAGGTAAATATCTGGAATGGTAGACCACGTGACATATTCAAGACCAGAACACAAAGCTGATCCACGACCCTGGTGATTGTGTGAGATTGCGAAACAAGGCCGAACATGATTATCTACATGTCACATGATGATGATGACTACAAATCAACAGAAATTACATGTGGTGAGACTTAGCTTTATAGAGTTCCCACTGATAACGTTATGGGTGTTGTCGCTGGAGATACGGAGTTCATACTTTGTACGACACTTACGGCATTCCGCTCTGCGGAGAGACACCGAGACATATTGGATAAAACCTGTTGCAATGAAATCGAAACTCTAGCCTTTAAACCATGCGTTCCTTGCTTATCCCGCACTATCCACCGAGTTTCGAACCTTGTGTGGAACCGACCGCCCAATACACAACCACCTTACCGCCGGCTCCCTGGCGAAGGTGTTCCGACGCAATTCGTAATCCCATAAACTGCGTTCGAATCACAGCTGCATGCCATTTGTAAGCAAACAATTATGCTATCTTGTTGTTACGATAATCTGGGCATGCTTTATATTTACAACAAATATATCCATATATAAAAAAATAAATAAGCGAAGCACCGTTTTAAGATTTCTTATCATGTGCATTATATTTTGTTTTGATTAGGATAACCATAGTTATAGTAGCAACCGGATCTAGAAAACATAATTAAAACGGAATATTGTACCTAATAAACACTGCTAGAGTCATATTGTTTATAAAATAAATGATGTTTAGGTTTTGCACAAGGAAATAACCACATGAAAGAAACTGCAGTAAAATCTGTTAAGCGCTACATTTCTAACCCCCCCCCCCCCCGTCCCTCCCTACCCCCACCCCCTAAAAAAAAATAATCAAATGCACAGAAAATCATGTGTTATCAATTCCTAGAGTGAATCGGTACAAATATCTCTTGTCAATTCATAGAGTGCATCCGTAAAACTATCTCTCGTCGATTCATAGAGTGAATCTGTACAACTATTTCAGAACTGCGATAGTATCTGCGGGAGGGGGAGGGGGCTGTAAAGACATTAGATCAAGCATCGCTATGGCAAAGATGTCTAATGGTAAACATACTGATCAATAAAAAGTTGTCAACAGCAAAGAGAAAAAGAGTGTCGAAATGCTACATAGATATATACAATTATATGGACATGAATCATGTACAGTAAGCAGAAAAGCTGGCAAACATCTGATGGCAGTTGAGACGTAGTTCTGAGGAAGATGAAAGAATATAATGGAAAGACAGAAAAACCAATGAGCATGTCCTACAAGGAACACATTACAACAGTAACCTAATTAAAGAAATTAAATGTTGGCAAACAAGATTATTTGGGCACGTAATTAATGGAAATAAACTAAAAAAAAATAAGCAATTGTTGGAAAGATTGAGAGAAAGGAACAAAATGAAGGTAGCAAAATAAATATATTGATGGCTTGATCACATGGCATAATCAAGATAAAAACACATAACTGATTCACGACTGGTAATGGTGTGAGGGGGCGAAACATGACCACCCATGCTTATCGGCATGGCACATGATGATAACTAACAAATCAACTAACATAGAAAGTGGTAAGGCTTAGCTTCATAGCTTCGATGCTGAGACCCCCATTTCTGTGCTTATCTGGGCAATGGTCTGGCTGCTGTTTTCTTTCCTTATCAAAGCAATGATCAGGGATCACTACCTGTCCGTGGCTGCATTCTCTCCGTTTTTGTTTTAGTACTGCCAAGATTTGATAATAAATAAAAACATCCGTTGAAGCATGTGCGATTCGTACGCTCAAACTTCTGTATATAACCAAAAAGTCTTGATATTTCGATGAAAATTACTGAAAGGGTAGACACTTTAAAATACTGTGGGAATATGTGTGTTACATATTTCAGCTTGAAGGATTCGTCGATTTTCTTGATGTGTGACTTCTGACACTGCAGTGAAATCCAAACTGACAATAAACTGTGCAATCTACTGTTTGCGTCTTCAGTATTAAAAAAAAAAATATGTGATGCGGGTAAACTGCGAAGAAGGGTGGGGAGGGAGGGGGAGGGTGGAGTCATGATGAAATAGGATGTTCAGTAAGAGACCTGATACTTGATCATCATCACCTTCCACTTTTGCTGTCAAGCGTCGTGGGGAGAACTAGTTCCCGTCCCAGCGTCCAATATATGGCACAGGATAGTGTCATTCTGTGTCAATCCATATTTTTCCTCTTATGTCGTTTTACTCTCGTATCAGATATTCTTTGGTATAGCGCAAGTGTTGGTAGCTGACGATATTGCATTCTAATGAGATGGCTGATCCATATGGTCTTCTGCATTTCAATATATGAGGCTCAAGGTGTTGATCCCACTGTCTGTCTGATAACACTATTTCTTTCTCGGTATCGGAAAGTTAAGTTGGCAGCTCTTCTCTAGCCCCACATCTCGTAGATATTGGTTTTGCGTGTGATTTGGAGGATGTCTAAGTTTGACATTGGCAGCACAGGATTGGTGTGAATATGTTATTTATTATCAGTCGTTGTGCGGACATAAGTATATTTGAATGTTTCAGTATGGGTGATAGATAGCTCACTTGCTTTTTGACATCTGACTCATATTTCCCAAAATCAGATGTCAACGGTTAACTGGTTTTTCCTCACGAATAATGTGTCTACAACTGTTAATTCTCTAGTGAATGTTTGTTTCCATTGACAACAAACTTTAATTTTAGTGGCGGACATTTAGTCTTGGTATTTTTGCAGTAGCCTTATGCATGTATGCGTGAGCCTGCTTTTGGTTTGTCGGAACTGCTACCTGTTCTACTTTTCACAGTGAGGAGCATTTTGTGTGATGTTCACTGAGACAGGAACAACGGATCAGTGTGGGATGACCCTTTATCGTGAAGTTGGTACCACGGCAAACGTCTATTTTATGTTTTAAAATGTGGACAACGAATAAACAATCCAAAGATAAAACTGAAGATTTCAAAATTTGGAAATAATGTCGAATAGAAGGAATGTGATTGCAGGAGACAAGAAGCAATAAATCTCCAGTAATATTGCACCAAGTCACTTTATAAAATTAACGTGAATGGAAAGCCACGAGTGCAGGTCAATAGTGATTTCACCTATATCAATTAACAACAGATGACGGCAGGTGAGAGGCAGACATGAGTATGAGAGTGTAGACAAATAACACTTACTAATATGAAACACGTTCTCCTGAAAATCAGAGTGTGAGCGCACGACAGGAGAATAACAAAAGGGAAAATCCTCCCCCTGGAAGTGTGAGGAACGTAATCGACGCGAGGTACTGGTCGAGGGGGGTGGGAGTGAGTTGGAGGTGTGACTGCTTCTGACGACTGCACACCTGCTGTGACCTCGCCCAGCAGTGGGTTTTCTAGCAATGAACGTGGATAACGTATGTACGTGTAAAAAACTTATTTTTTTTTGTTTTGTTTTGTAATAAGGGCGCATATACAGATAGTGCATATACAGACCTACAAGCACTTGGAATCAACGACTGGCAAGAGAAGGTCCACCAGAGAGACGAATGGAGACGGATTGTATCTGCAGCAAAGAACATCAATGGCTTGGAACGCTGAAGAAGAAGAAGAAGAAGAAGAAGTAATAAGGGCGCAATGTTTCACAGTGGCCAGAGTCTCGCCATAAGGTTCCACTTGCCCGTGTGTCGTTCAGATGACCACCGTGCTATTGACCCTGTCCATATCAAGTGTAGATGACCACACTTTGATCCTAGCCCAAAGCTCGATAATTTGAAAGCGATTGGTGTGGTTTTGTTTTTAATGAAGGCTCAGTGTTCCACATGGGCCAGAACCTCTCCATCAAACCAACACGTCTGTGTGTCATTATGATTACCGCCTCTGCATGTGGCCCTGGAGAGAACCAGTGCAGATAATACACTGATATTAGCCAAAAGGTCGAGAAATAAAATAAAACAGCCACAGTTTTATTTGGCCTTTCAAAGGCCAGTCAAAAATATAACATGCAGAATCAACGTCGTCATTAGTAAATATATATGTATTATTAAAGAAAAGCAATGAAAGCATGTTACCAAAATGTGTTTCATATAAAGCAATGTGACTAAGTAATTTATCAGTTGTGTTAAAATGCGGTTTTCTTTTCTTCATCGTATATAATTTTAACTATTGCAAAATTTCCTACATGATTGATTTATAAATGATACTAAAGAAACCCTAAATAACTAATTGCTAAAAGTGTAAGTGTTAGAGATATGGTTAGCTTGGGTAATGCCCCTTAATATGTTAAATCGTTGTGTCCCTTGGTTTAATTTAAAATTGTTGCTTTTGTTTATGTGGCTTCCAGCGAAGTTGCAAGGAAAAATTAAAACCATAAACGTATTGGAGAAATTAAACGTAGACAGTCAAGATTATTTGGACATGTTATTAATTAGAAAAAATAAGAACTAGACAATTTAGCAACAACCTGCAAGATTGTGGTGGAAAGAACAAAAGGACGGCAGAGAGATAAATATCTAGATGGATGGACCACGTGACATAATCGAGACCAGAACACAACGCTGATCCACGACTCTGGTGATGGTGTTAGACGGTTAAACATGGCCGAACATGATTATCTACAGGACATGATCATGACAAACAAATCTATAGAAATTAAAAGTGGTAAGGCTTAGCTTTATAGTGTTCCCACTGATAACGTTATGGAAGCCGTCGCTGGAGATACGGAGTTCAAACTTTGTGCGACGCTTGCGGCAGGCCGCTCTATGGAAAGACACCGAGACATATGGGATAAAACAAGTTGCAATAAAGTAGGCCCTGTCGCCTTTAAACCATGCATTCCTTTTTTATCCCGCACTCTCCATCGAGTTTCGGACCTTGTGAGTAAACGACCGCCGAATACAGAACAACTGTACCGCCATGAGGAACAGTATGAGCGAAGTCACACACTCAACGGCCAACCCGTCTAGTCGTGTGTACCGGGTTGACAAAGGCAGCTGAGAGTTCGAGAAGTATTGCTTTACAAATACGAGACAAGGGTTTGCATCAGCCCCAGGTCTGTACAACGTTTATTTTAATGGGCATGGCAAGGCACGTAGAGTGCCCTGGTCACCCACTGCTCCCGTATTCGTCTCCAGTCGTCTTGACTTGTCTTGCCACTGGATTCAAATGGACTCTGGCAAAACAGTGTGGTAGACGAATTGCGCAACTCTTCCTCACTCTAATCCAATTCATCGCGCAAGTCAGTCTTCATCCAACCACAATGTTTATTTAGTGATACCATTTAAACAGGTAGAAAGAAGACTGGAATCACATTACAAATATTGCATGTGCTTTGCATGACGTGGTGAACAACCACACATCATAAGTCGATTGTTTAGGGATTTTTACGTTCAGTAGTTTGCCAGTGCCGGCTCCGTGGCGAAGGTGTTACCGACCCAATTCGTAATCCCACATACCGCGTTCGAAACACAACTGAGGGCGATTTGCATGTAGATAGCCTTGCGCTGGTTTCCCATACAAAGGTTTGAGTGCCGGTCGCTCAGAAAGCAAGGGCATTCTATTGAACGTAAATTTGCTAAGACATCACCAACAGCCAAATAATGATGGGGTTGACTGCAGCGCCCAGTAAAGGATATGCAACTAACTTGTTTTTATTTGTTTTTTGTCATTACTCTGTGAACGAGAAGTCAACTTCTAAGTCCAACTGACCAGTGTAGGGATTGAATCGCAGTCAGCGCACCGGAAATGTACCGTTAACCCAGTGGTAACGAAGACCTCTTAACACCATATTGGAGGAGTAGCAGTAAACAGTAAAAGATACACACGACGATTGTTGCATTAGTTTTATTAACTGAACCATAGCGGAGTTGATTGTAAGCATTAGGCGATCAAAATGACTGGATATAAACATAAAGTAAATAAAAACAATGGTTATCAACACTGACAGCAACAACCACTTTTAAAAATTAATGTGACTGGAAAGCCACTTATGTACATCAACAGTTTTTCTTACCTATATCAATTAACAACAACAAAACAAAACATGCAAACATGTGAAACATTCTTATATCAAATACATTTAAATTACCAATTAACATTAATAGCGTTCAAGTGTTATGATTACTATATATTATGGTTTGGACTTCCGATCCAATATCCCAAAGTCTGTCGAAGGTGATTGTCACACGTCGTTCTATGTTGACGATACTGTCGATGTTCTTGATGATAAGTTTATGATATTGTCGTGTGATGGTCGTTGTCTAGGTAACGATACTCATGGTGTGTCACTGGAGATATCTGACTGTCTCTTAATCCACTCACCCCAGACGTGCACCTTCACCAGTCATTAAACAAGATTCACTTGGCGCACATAATCCTTTATTACAGAAATAACACAGACTCACGGAACATATGTATATATCCAGAAACAATGCAATCCATAGAATATAAATGTCCTCCTCACAATTTAACCAGCACACATCAATGCCTTCTCAAGCCTGCTTCATATCTCAAATTCACCAGACAGGTAATCCAGCTACTATCCACGGCTGGATCTCCTACAATACAACCCACTGTGACGAAACGCGTTTATCTGTCTTGGGTCGTAAAGATCCCGCACTATTTTGGCGCGTCATCGGGGGACTTTCCCAGCTAAAAATAGACTGAGGGAAGCTGATGGAGGAATTACTATCTAGAATCTTCTCGAAACACCGGAATTGGAGTGACCCGTGAGGCTTGGTATCGCACTAAATTCTCGTGCAGAGAGATCTAGAAATTCTAGGCGGGGAATGACGCTTTCCCGAGAAAGTGTCTTTTCTCAAGAAGAACTAGCTTCTCGTGCGCATTGAATTGGCACGAGGGGGGAAATTGGCTAAACCTTTCATTCACTTCTACGTTGCTCGGAGAGAGAAGACGCAGGCCTTGTGAGCCAATTTTGTGTGGCGTCTCACCGCAACCATGATTCGTATGACTGTTATGGAAAGGAAGCTGAGAAGCCCTTGAACAGTTCTGAAGCTGACTGGAAATCTGGTTTTCGACATTCAGGTACAGATTTGTTTAAATCATTTAACTTTGTACGTGTGTAGCACACGGCATTGTTCTAACCTCATTACCTATGCGGATGTCCTTGCATACTAATGAGCAAACCGATCGATAACGCAGTTGACGGCTAATCGTGGGTTTGTTTACTGTGTGCTCGCGAATCAGCGGTTAGGAACGCCGGAATGCGATGTAGGCGATCTGGGTTCAAAATATATGTACCCTATATTGCCAATCGTTGCATCTATTAGGTTGCTGTGTTAGAATAAAACATAGTTACTTGTGCCTGATAGAAACTTAGATTTATGTCAGTCAGTTGCTGAAGCCAGAAGAACGGTTAGAAAACCAGGTAAGTTGGTAGGTGGAGATTCAGACAACATTTGTGCTTAGTTACTAAGTAAAGGAAGAACGTAGTTCTGTGCCACCAGGAATGATGTAACTATTGTGTAGTAACTTAATAGTGAATTCATTGTGTGGAACACCGGATTTCTGTGGTAAGGTAAGTCTGCTTTGGTGATATATATATATATGATGTGACATTGTGTATATATATTAGGTCATGGCATGTGATACTTCCTGGAGTAATTCCGAACGCCGAATAGCTCGACGCGTGATAACACTGCGTGCCGTCGCGATATACATATGCGTTCTGAAATCTTGTCTAAGCTATCTTGTTCTTTCATACTGGCGCTAGTGCGAGTGAATGCTAAAGTGCTGGAAGTATGGAAGGATGCAAGGAGGCTGTATGAGACTGGGGAAATATAAAATATGGGGGAAGTTAAAGCAAGCTATGAAAGTATTGGTTGGTAGGCCAAACCAACGATGAAGTTTGGTCCGAGCCAAGGCTAAACCACTTGGGAGGGCTGCACTGGAACATTACCCTTGGAACATGTGGGGAACATGCATTCTCAAGAAGGCTTCTTGACTCTAAGGCAGAGTCTGATAAGAAGAGTTTGCTATGGCGTGGGCAGGTGGTCCCACCAGCAAACAGGCTTGTGTACATATTGGATGTGATCATGTACTATTCCTATATCCCGAGGGATGGTATATTGATCAAGATTATGTTGCTTAATGAACATTGATGATATTAGGAACGAGTCCAGGGACTCTTTACCGATTTGTTTAGTTCGATTAAATTAGAACTATGATAACAGCCTACTATCATTACTGACGTTAGCGACGACTGGTAGATGATTAGGGATAGATGAGACCTACGATCAGACTCGTCATTCTGATTTCGTGCTCTGTTTGACGGGCTGTTCTGTGAGGCCAGCTGACATTCGTGAACCCATGCTTTACTACTCTCCATATAGAGATAATGCTTTGGTTATAGGCATAACTAAGTAGCATGACTGAGGGTTGAGTAGTTATTGGTAGGATGCATGTGGACTAATGTTTGGGCCAGTATACTCTCACCGGTCGCTCTTCCTTTTCAGGAGTTTGCCTGTTGAGGAACCAGTCAACTATAATTGTCGTTGGCAGGAAACCACTTCGTGTGACACAGCGAAGGGGTCCATTCTTTACTTATCACGCCCGACTCAACCACGCCATGTACCCAATGTGATTCACCATGCGTGAAGGGGTGCATCAAGAGATACCAGTGCCCTGAAGGTGCACGTGTGGGAAGTGATCGTTTGTGATGTTTTTCTATAGTAGAAGATACTCTGTTTCAGCCAGGAACATTTCAGCATTTTGAGTAATCATGCTCAACGAAAGGAAACACCTGACCGTATGTTATTACGGTGGTTCTGCCTAAACGCGGAAGTGAATGAACTTCAGACACTTGAATGGTTCTTTGGATAGCTATAGTGGCAGGTCTTGAGAAGAACTACACCAGCTATTAACTTGTGGCAAGTGTTACCAGGTGGAAGGGACTATTGATTATAGTCAAACCTGAATTGTTTCCGTGAAATAGATGTCTGATTCTAATAATGTACTGTCTCAGTATGAAGATTATAAACTGTGGTCGAGTAGGACTCAGTGTCATTTCAGTTGCCATATCTGATTCTACCAGCAGTGTGACTGTGAGAGACCATTGAATTGGTCATTGACATATTCTTCCATCCGTGTTAATGTGATGTGAGGAAGGGACCATTGAATTGGTCATTGTCATATTCGTTCAGCAGTGTGACTGTGCTATGATTGACAGACCATTCGATTGGTCAGTGACTACTTATGTTCATCGAAGTCACGAATACTTGGAGTCAAGTCCAGGAGGATTGTCTCCCAACCATGGTTGTTAGAGAACTGTATTAACAGTGACTCCGTGGGAGTGATACAGATGCAGTTGGTCCAGTGAAGTGAGGTCCAGCAGTGACTCTATTGTTGTGGATCCACGCTCTGTATTCTGGAGTGTAACGAGTTCACCTTGGGTAGTGAGAGTGAACCACACCCGAGGTGTCCCTGGCACTCCCGTGTATTTTAGCCCCAGGGGTTGGACAGGCAGATACACATTTTTACTCTGCGGTTGATCTCATATTAGTTAATTATGTCTACAAGCCCCTCCAGATTCTAGACCCCCACTAACTACCTAGACATGTGGAACAATGAACACTTAGGCATCGTCCGAGACCACACTCAATCATTATACAAAGATCAAGTCAACTTACATAAAGTTTATTCTACCCTTGAGAATATAGAACTGAAATGAACATCCTGATAGAATAATCTATTTACACAAATAGAGGATAGAGTAGAGACAGAATCAGAGATATAGTTGTCTTCATCGAGTTGAGAAGTAGATTGGATGCAGATGTCCCGTCTAGTCGGTCCGCCACTCTTCTATATGGGTACCGTCCTACTCTACCAACATTGTTTCCTCGGAAACCATTATCTTGAGGTTCTTGCTGCTCACCTTTCTTTGCTGAATCCACACTTTTCGCCCTTGGTCTGATGACTGGATTCTGGTCCTGTTTAGTGTACGCTGCACAGACTATTTCCTCACTCATTAGTTTCCCAATAGAACTGTTAGGATGTGCAGTCATATAGTTTTGCCCTAACTGAGACATTGTGTCTATGTCCTTTGGCTTCCGTTCCTCAAAGAACGCCACTAAATTAGAATTGCATGCAGATACTACCTTGTCTCTTAACATTAGATCTACTAATTTATTAAAATCTTTCCCTACTTCTGCGAGCTCCATCCAATTGTTAAATGTGTTCTTTACTGTGTTAACAAAGTCTGTGAAATCTTGATTTGTCTCTGGCACTAACTGTCTAAACTTTGTTCTATATCCATGCTCAGTGAGTTGGAACTTTGTCAGCAAACGTTGACGTAAGATAGTGTAGTTGTTTCTTTCTTCTACCGGTAAATTGAACATGGTGTCTAGTGCCTTGCCCGTAAGAAATTCGCCAAGTCGCATCCCATACTCTTTCTCTGGAATACCTAACGCTTTGGCTGATGCCTCGAACCTGGCCAAATAATTTTCAAGTTGGTCCCGGTCTGTAAAATATGGCAGTTTTAATCTCTGTGACGACTGCGACGGTCTTCTGCTTTCCTCACTTTGACCTTTCGAAGATAGTTCTAGTTTTCTTAACTCGATTTCAGTTTGCATCTGACACTTGATCTTCTCTTTCTCAATTTCCATTTCAGCTAACTTTACTTCCTGTAGACGTTTGTTTTCCATTTCAGCTAGTTTTACTTGTGTCTCTTCCTGTAGACGCTTGTTTTCTATTTCAGCTACCTTTTCTTCCTGCAGACGTTTTGCCTCGCGTTCATTATGCCTCTCCTCTCTTTCAATCTATTTTTGTTCTTTTGCTTCGGCATACTCCTGTAACTCTTTACCCTTCAGGCCTATTCGTTCACCTGCTTCAATATAGTCCATTAAAGTAGGCATCTTGTACTTGTGACCACGTTGCTGTCTATCAGCCACTATAAATGTAAAGACTCTGCTACTAGTCTTTGTGTGCCCTCAATAAGTACACTACCACTCCCTGTGTACATAAATTCGTAGTGCTAATAACGTCACCCTGTACTCACCCAGTCACTCGATAAGCACTAGGTAGTGAGGAAAAATATCCTCCCTAATCCCTCGCATATATCTATAACAAATAGTTGTATAATATTTCTGGAAATATTGTTAAACATACATATAAATACATATACAAAACGAATGAATGATAACACTAAGTGTTGACTATCCAACGCTAGACTTCACAAGCTGAGTACACGGAGACGATGATCACACAGAAATAAACCACAGTAACAACTACAAGCTTGTGTAGGGACACCCACAGTGCGCGTAATATATAAATATAAATTGACAAAGACCACTAGACAGCAGATATGACGAAAGGTCACAATAATAACATATATCCGACCACAACAAATATCATATGTAAATATAACGAAAAGAAGAAAGAGAAAAGAAAAATTATAGCGTAACAATATACACAAATCTGACGTGAAACAACTCGGCTCTAGATATTGGTTAGGACTATTCCAATGCCACTGCACGACACGTTAACTCATTAACGTTTTCCTTACAAAAAATATCTTAAGCACCAGAAAATATCCACGTTTTGCCAAGCCTATCCTGATGTAGATAGAGATCGCAACCAGTGCCTATCAACAACTACATGTAAAACATATCAATATATATAAGTCCACAAACGATAACGACATTTAATGATGAGAGCAAGTGTTAAGATGGTTGGCCGACCAATGTATGCTTCTTAAGCCGTCGCCCAACAGTTCTTATTTTGCTGTTAATAGTTTTTCACAATATGCTGGAAATGTCTGTGTTAAATTCTCCTAAATGTCTACCACGCTAGATTTCAAAGCGACTTGTTGTTTTGTTGAGTAGTTAAAGAGTTCGCGTGGTGATTACCAGTTCCAACTGTCGAAAACGTTGACGGTAAATAGTAATTATCCATAGTGTTCTTTCGATTGTCGTACGAATTGAAGATGATGGTAATTATCCCAAAATGTTCTGGATTGCCGTTTAAAGACAAAGTTCAAATGAAAAATTGGCCGCAAATGCCCAGTGCTATAACCCTGTACCGTCAGTTCTTTTTGGCAACTGTATGCACCCTTGTGTGCGGTGATGACACCACGTTAAAATGTTTGCTCGTAACAGAATAATGGTAACGATAGTAGAACAGTTCAATAAAAACGAAACATAAAATCTGGCTTTCTTTCAAAACACCTTGTTTTGTTCATTCACAATGAGTCATCTTGACCACACTAGGCCATGGAAATTTTCCTGAGTACCTTTCCTCCTTCCACCCCCAACTCACAATGTCACCTCAATTTCTCTTTATCACCTTCAGTGAACAATCCTCAGTAAAGACAGGTTCCACTATGGAACACCTCAGTAACTTTCCACTGTCCCCAACCTTGACCTTGCCGGACACCTCAAGTCAGTACCTCAGTCTTCTTTGTCACAATAATCCACACTGACTGTCTGTAAAATGACCGGACACTTTTCCGTCATACAAAAACACTTTCCACACAACTTCTCAGCCCCGACCCGGCTGCTATTTTTAACTTCGTGGATAATACACTTTACACCATTAACCCGCCCCAACTCTGGCGGTAGAGGCACTGTTTACACAAAGACACCTGCCCGTTGAATCAGCGACTGTCACTTTTCTCTGTGTATTCTACACATTCATTAACTCTCCCCTTCCCGGGAGTTTAATGTTTTCGTAAACAGCGCTGAGCCGATTTGTCCGTGGAGACTCACACTTCCACCGGCCTCCCCCGTTGTGTTACTTGTGGTGAAATTCGTCACTTGTCGACCCGCGACCAACACAGTGCGTTGCCTCCAGCACACACACACCAAGTATCCCACCACACACAGGATGTTGAGACGAAATTGCCCACTGTCTTAAATCTTTGGTTCAATCCTGTCCTGTCAAACACACACTAGGACTGACCTCACTTGTTGCAAACCCCTCACTGTCCACGCGACATTTCCTCTGTGCTGTCCGTGACCAAACACCCCTGCTACTGCAATCGACTCTCCCGGTCGATTTGTACTGCGTTAATTCTCCTGGCGCCCTGCCTCGTCTGTTTACGTGTGGTGACCGTCGTTAAATTACCTGTAGTGAACCTGACGTGAACTGACTGCTCGCCTGTGACCTCCGCCGCGCATTTTCCCCGCGCGCTGACAGTTTTTTTTCCATGTGGCGTCTTACACACACAAAAGAGTTGCTGTTAATCTCTTGACGCAGTACTGTCTAAATTAATGGAACGAAGCCACAGATAATAACTCCTCTCTCAGCGAAGAGCCCACAGATATCTTAGAATGACACAATGTCTATAATGCTCTTGACCGTACGTAGCCTTCCAGATACTCCTTACTAAGCGACGAGACCCCAGATTGTCACACGTCGTTCTATGTTGACGATACTGTCGATGTTCTTGATGATAAGTTTATGATATTGTCGTGTGATGGTCGTTGTCTAGGTAACGATACTCATGGTGTGTCACTGGAGATATCTGACTGTCTCTTAATCCACTCACCCCAGACGTGCACCTTCACCAGTCATTAAACAAGATTCACTTGGCGCACATAATCCTTTATTACAGAAATAACACAGACTCACGGAACATATGTATATATCCAGAAACAATGTAATCCATAGAATATAAATGTCCTCCTCACAATTTAACCAGCACACATCAATGCCTTCTCAAGCCTGCTTCATATCTCAAATTCACCAGACAAGTAATCCAGCTACTATCCACGGCTGGATCTCCTACAATACAACCCACACATTGGGTCGGAGCCACTGCTCAACTATGCAACCCACTCTGGGTTTTGGCCCTCACTCCCTATAGAACCCACTCTGGTTCAGGCCTGTCTTCACACTAGGAGAACAACACAACACGGAGATCTCTAACTCCGCTTCTCCTTAGAATACCGACCAGTTCGGCATCTACACATTAACTGCCCTGAAGTCCCTTGACTTCACACAAAAATAGACTGTCCTTCCCCCATCCCCTGGGGTCCACGCTCACCCTTCCCATTATTTTATTTCTCAGGACTGGCTGTTTTCTCATAGCCAGGTCAGTCACTTTACTGTCTCCCACTCTCATCTCCATTCTTCCTCATGCCCGGTCACTCACCTCAATGTCAATGACCCAGGCTTATGTCAGTAATCAAGTCTGCGCACAGCCTTGTGTCTCGTCTGATGCCACACCTTTATGATGTTGATATTCCTCAAATCGCACGTCAAACCGCACAGCTTAGTCTCTCTTTAGACGGGCTTCTTTAAAGCAGACTCTTATGTCATTATAAAATTCCTCTACACTAACCTCACTGGATTCCCCCGTTGGGGCATATGCTTGAATAAAGTTTATGCTAAAAGGTCTGCCGCTGAATTTAACAAGTAGAACTCTGTCTGACACTCAATATCCTTGAACAGATTTTGTTTGCTGGTCCAAGATAATTGCTACCCCCTCCCCCACCCCCTTCGTCGATCTTCTCCTCCACAATAAATAATCTTAAAGTCTCCATCTATCTTAATGCCTGCTCCTGTCCATCTCGTTTCGCACATCACTAAAATATACATTTTCTCTCTTTCCATTTCTTGTTTGATGTTGTCTAATTTTTCGTCGTCCTTTAATGTCCTAACATTCCATGTTGCTAATTTTAATGTCTATGTCTTTGTCTTGCGATGATCTGTCTTTAGGCGAATCATACCGCGTTCGAAACATAGCTACGGGAGAATTCGAAGCAGACCGCATTGCCATGATTTCACAGTATGTGTGCCGGCCATTCAGAAAGCTATGGCAATCTCCTGAACCTAAATTTGCCGAGACATCACGAACAGCTAAAAAGGGGTTGACTGCAACGCCCGGTAACGAATATGAAACTCACTTTTTTATTTTAAATGTTGCTATTGTTTACTAAACGAGAATTCAATCTCCAAGTCCAACTGAACGCTGTAGGGATTAAACCGCCGTCATGTCACCGCCAATTTAAACCTATGTAGGGATTAAACCGCCGTCATGTCATCGCCAATTTAAACCTATGTAGGGATTAAACCGCCGTCATGTCACCGGCAATTTAAACCTATGTAGGGATTAATCCGCCGTCATGTCACCGGCAATTTAAACCTATGTAGGGATTAAACCGCGTCATGCCACCGGCAATTTAAACCTATGTAGGGATTAAACCGCCGTCATGCCACCGCCAATTTAAACCTATGTAGGGATTAAACCGCCGTCATGCCACCGCCAATTTAAACCTATGTAGGGATTAATCCGCCGTCATGTCACCGGCAAATTAAACCTATGTAGGGATTAAACCGCCGTCATGTCACCGCCAATTTAAACCTATGTAGGGATTAAACCGCCGTCATGTCGCCGCCAATTTAAACCTATGTAGGGATTAAACCGCCGTCATGTCGCCGCCAATTAAAACCTATGTAGGGATTAAACCGCCGTCATGTCACAGCCAATTTAAACCT
The DNA here is from genome assembly GCA_963921405.1 of Cepaea hortensis. Lineage (NCBI taxonomy): Eukaryota > Metazoa > Mollusca > Gastropoda > Stylommatophora > Helicidae > Cepaea > Cepaea hortensis. The sequence continues at coordinate 67,163,148 of OY992896.1, forward strand.
ATGTAGGGATTAAACCGCCGTCATGTCACAGCCAATTTAAACCTATGTAGGGATTAAACCGCCGTCATGTCACCGCCAATTTAAGCCTATGTAGGGATTAAACCGCCGTCATGTCACCGCCAATTTAAACCTATGTAGGGATTAAACCGCCGTCATGTCACCGCCAATTTAAACCTATGTAGGGATTAAACCGCCGTCATGTCACCGCCAATTTAAACCTATGTAGGGATTAAACCGCCGTCAGGTCACCGCCAATTTAAACCTATGTAGGGATTAAACCGCCGTCATGTCACCGGCAATTTAAACCTATGTAGGGATTAATCCGCCGTCATGTCACCGGCAATTTAAACCTATGTAGGGATTAAACCGCCGTCATGCCACCGGCAATTTAAACCTATGTAGGGATTAAACCACCGTCATGCCACCGCCAATTTAAACCTATGTAGGGATTAAACCGCCGTCATGCCACCGCCAATTTAAACCTATGTAGGGATTAATCCGCCGTCATGTCACCGGCAAATTAAACCTATGTAGGGATTAAACCGCCGTCATGTCACCGCCAATTTAAACCTATGTAGGGATTAAACCGCCGTCATGTCGCCGCCAATTAAAACCTATGTAGGGATTAAACCGCCGTCATGTCACCGGCAATTTAAACCTATGTAGGGATTAAACCGCCGTCATGTCACAGCCAATTTAAACCTATGTAGGGATTAAACCGCCGTCATGTCACCGCCAATTTAAACCTATGTAGGGATTAAACCGCCGTCATGTCACCGGCAATTAAAACCTATGTAGGGATTAATCCGCTGTCATGTCACCGCCAATTTAAACCTATGTAGGGATTAAACCGCCGTCATGTCGCCGCCAATTAAAACCTATGTAGGGATTAAACCGCCGTCATGTCACCGGCAATTTAAACCTATGTAGGGATTAAACCGCCGTCATGTCGCCGCCAATTAAAACCTATGTAGGGATTAACCGCCGTCAGGTCACCGCCAATTTAAACCTATGCGCATTAACTCAGCGGCCACGAAGACCTCTTAACTCCATATTGGAGGAGTAGCAATAAACAGTAAAAGATACACGGACCATTCTTTTAATAACCGAACCATAGCTGAGTTCATTGTAAGCGATCAAAATGACTGGGTATAAAAGTTATGTAAAGAAAAACAATGGTTGTCAACATTGACAGCATCAAACAACTTTTAACAATTAATGTGAATGGAAAGCCATTTGTGCAGGTCAAGTTTTTCTTACCCTATCATTTAACAACAGACGATGAAATGTGAGACACTGAAATAAGTAAGAGAATGCAGATATATATATATATATATATATATATATATATATATATATATATATATATATATATATATATATATATATATATATATATATATATATATATATATATATATATTAGGTATATATTAGGTGTGCATGGGCGATCCATACAACTGGCAGTTGGACTGAAATGTTGAATTCTTGTCCTTGACTGACTTGGTGACTTACATTACAAGTACCTCTGATGTCGTAGTGGGTTCGTCTGATGGAGAGGGACATTGACGATAAGGGAAAGCTAACCCTCGCCCAAAATTAAGTCCATAAAAACAAGGCGGTTTCCCTGGCCTAGGCGTTAACGTCTTTCTCCGTACTCCCGTATATTCTCTTGAGTAACGTAACCTGCGCGGGAATCGGTAGCGGTTCTCGCCGCGTTGGTAACTTACGGGGGTATGTTAGCCGGTGGCCCAGAAAGCAATGGCAAACTACTAAGCGTAATGTTCACATGAAATCAACAATAAGCTGTTAGATGCTGATGTTGACAGCGCGATGTCATGTAAAGGATATGCGAGCAAAAAAAATCACTTGAGTAAGCGTTTATGGAGTACTAAGGTACGCTTGAGTTCAAAGCTAGAGAGAGAGAGAGAGAGAGAGAGAGAGAGAGAGAGAGAGAGAGAGAGAGAGACAGAGACAGAGAGAGAAAGAGAGAGAGAGAGAGAGAGAGAGAGAGAGTGAGAGAGAGAGAGAGAGCAACAACAACAAAATGGAAAAAAAAAACATGCAACAGTAAGAAATAGATTTTATATCAAATACATTTAAATTACAATAGCAATTAAAAGCGATCAAGTGTTTTGTTTACAATATATTATGGTTTAGACTTCCGATCCAATATCCCAAAATCTGGAGAAGGTGATCATTTCTGCCCACTGCTTTGTGTCTCGTGTGCTGCCACTCATTTCCAATGTTGATATTCCTCCATTCCTGACACAATTGATGACGAAGTGAGTGCAAGAATCTCCAAGGCCAGCGTTGCCTTTGGCAGACTGTACAAGAAAGTATGGGACATAAATGGAATAAGCCTGCAAACAAAGCTGAAAGTCTATAAAGCAGTTGTATTATCCACAAGGCTTATGAAACCTGGACTGTTTATCAGCGACACGCTAGGAAATTAAACCACTTCCACACAGACTGATTTATGAAGCTATTGAAGATTAAATGGCAAGACAAGGTCCCTGACACTTAAGTTCTAGAAAGAGCATCCATGCCCAGTATCCACATTCCACTAATGAAGAATCAGATTCGCTGGGCTGGTTACTTAACTCGCATGCCAGATCACATGCTCCCTAAACGAATTTTTTACGGCGAGCTGCGTTGTGGTAAGCGCTCCAAAGGCGACCAGATGAACTCTGAAAGTCTCACTGAAAGCTTTAGGAATTAATTTTGACACCTGGGAGATTGCAGTCAAAGACCGAAATTCGTGGCGTAAATCATTATGCAAGGGTGCAGTCACTTGTGAAGCACCCAGGACAGCAAGAGCTGTGAAGAAGAGTCTGGACATAAAAACCGCTGCAGGAGATCCTCCTCCTAGAACGTCAAGCATTCTTTGCCCACATTGTCAAAGAACATTTCGAGCCAAATTAGGCCTTATCAGCTGTCTTAGAACTCACGATTTCATACTTTCAACACTACTGGATGAAATGAATTTGTCATCATCATTCTTGATCGACAAACAACATTCCTCCATGCCATGATGCCAAACCGCACAGCTTAGTCTCTCTTTAGACGGACATGTGTGCCTACTTCTTAACCCTTTAAAAATAAAGCTTGTTCGTTCGTTCGTTCATTCGTTCGTTCGTTCGTTCGTTCGTTCGTTCGTTCGTTCGTCCTGTCTCTCCTCTGCTCCAACTTTACCGTTGAGATGACATACTGCAGTGTTTCCTTTCTCCGACACGTCCAGAAACTTATTGTGGGGGCATCATCTCTCACAATCCTGTTGTCCAGAGAGCACCACAACCACCACCAGCGATTAAAGGGCCTCGAGATGGAAATCAGGATGTGAGCGAACGACAGGAGAAGGATAAACGGGAAGACCCCCCCCCCCCCCGTTTCCCACCCCTCCCCCGGGCGGGAGAAGTTGAGGAACCTAATGGACGCGAGGTACTCGTCGAGGGGGTGGGGATGGGGGAGATATGTGGCTGCTTATGACGACTGCAGACCTCTGTGAGCTCGCTCAACAGTGGATTTTCTAGCAGTGAACATTGAATACGTTTGTCCGTATATAAAATATTTATTGTTTTTTTTTTTTTTAAATAAAGGCGTTCTGTTCTCTAACGGCATACGCCCCATGAGGTTCCTCGTCCCTATATGCCATTCGGATGACCGCCTCTACTGCAGACCCTGGCCTGATCAAAACCAAATGCTGAGACATAAAAAAGCCGAAGATTATTTGGCCTTTCAAAGGCCTGCCAAAAATATAAACAATGGGTCAAACGTTACCACATCATGATCGGATACTAAACCTACACATATATTATTCTAGAAAAGCCAGGAAAGCAGATTAACAAAATTAAATTGCGAATAAAGTATCTAAATAATATAATTACTTGTGTTAATATGATATTTCTCTTTAACACATATGCGCTAAAATATTGGGGAATAGCAGTAAGGGTTGATTTACAATGAAATTAAAGAAAAATTAACGAAGTAATTGCCAGAAATGTAAATGTTAGAAACATCTTTAGATTATGTAATGTCCCTTAATATGTTAAGTTGTTATGTCCCATGCTAAATTTGATTTTGTTTATTCCTGTTGTGTACTTAGTTTCTACAGAAGTTGTTTGAACATAATTGTGTATACATTCGGCGACCACTCAACAATTATGCTAGCAGGTTGTTATGGTAATCTGGACACGCTCTAAATATATAATAAAAACATAAACAAGCGAAGTACCATTTTATGATTTCTTATCATGTGCATAGAATTGTGGTTTGATTATGACAATTAGCGCCAATAGTGGCAGTCTTTTATCTTTTGCATGATGAGAAACATACTGGCCAATAAAGACTTCATCAAGATGGAGCAAGATGGTTGTTCATTCTTTCCGCCCATTAGGCGCAACGTTTATTTTCATTTAGTTTATTGTGTTCCGGCAGTGGAATGCCATTGAATGAGCTCTGGCAGCTGACAAGGTTGTGGCGCTAGTTCTGTCGCGGAGTGTTGTATCAGAGCTCAGATCAATAGGTAATGTTGCCTAGTAAGTATAACTGAGAGATTCCCAGCTAGTTATAGCGAGCTACAGTTTTCAAGCCAAGCATTCCCATGGTCACAATCGCATATCAGTTTCAGTGATCAGTCGCTATAAACAGCTGTTTCGTACAGACAAAGATCATCTACACACCAGTAGTCTACTGATTCACAAAGCGTTTCGTCTGTAGATCAATTATACATGGGGACCGAAGCTTACGGTGCTGCACAAGTCTCACCGACAAATCCTTATGAAGTGCTAGAAGATCTGTAAACCAAGAAGATGTGATTCTTTCCAAGGGGACTTTAGAATCGTCACCAAAGTTCCCGAGTTTTCATTCAACGCCCACCGTCTACTCCTTTGGTCGGTCAGTTGCGGCCCGGCGTTTGCCATCCTGCGAGAAACAAGTAGTTCAAGCTACCACACATTCACGACGAGCTGCTAGACTCCCCATGAGCTCCTGGGTCTCCTCAATTACGGGTTGAACAATTATATATCGATATTTGGTCACAACAACACATCTGTGAGAAGTTTCCTCCTTACATAACCACCAGAAGCTCTCAAGCCGAGGCTAGGCGCATACCCACAACATGCCTCCCCCGAGACCCCCTAAGCTAGACCCCGACGAGAGCATTTACTCGAACTATCCTGGCACACGGATCTCGGCTCCAGAATCTTGAGGCAGCGTACATGTGGATTTACCACCCTTAAGACACTCTACCCCAGAAAGTAGCTCGATATATGGGAGCTTGAGTGGCACTGTACAAAACGCATACTCCTTGAACTTCTCCCAGCTCTGGACAAAAGTGGTGATGAACAATTTGTCTATGATGAACTTTTTACGCCCAGAGCAACAATCAATTCTAGGTTACTCAACTCTAGAAGATAAGGATCCGGTCCTATGATGTTTTATTTGAAGGTCAGTACGTGTTTGGGCTGGACGACGATAACTTTCATATCGTGTCACATAAAAGGATCTGGCAATGATTATGTTTTACGATCCACTCGACGCCCAAACTGACGCACCCTAAGCTAATTTCAAAAAAAGCGGCAAGACATCAAGACAGCGATCAATGTGTGGCAGTGGACTGCCAGCGATATTCCGATCTATGTAAGAGCCTGGTTATAAAAAAAATCCCGCCAATGTTCGGAATCCACTCCTTTGGGAAAGTCCTGGGCACCATCCGAGAGACGAGCATGTTCGATGACAAGTCCTTGATACAACCTCTGGGCATTCTGAATGAAACTCTGGTTACAACTTCCAAGCGAACCTCCAATGCGCCCAAGCTGCCGGTTACAAAATCTACATGCACTTTAGCTAGAATATTTAGCTTAAAAAACACAAGTCTAATTCATAAATCCCACCTCATCTATTGACGTACGGCAGAAGTCATGTGGGTTGTCCTGATTGTCAGTGTGTAATTTGGTCACATGTCGTACTGCAGAGCTCAACGTATATAGTTTAGAGTACTGATTATCAGATTACTGTTGTTGTCACTGCTTCGTTTGGTGAAGAGAGTTATGTTTCCATTGCGTGGTGACTTTCAATATGTACTTAAATTTGATAGATTTTTTTATTACATTGGTTTTGTTCCCTGTATACATGTATATACTGTGTTCGCCAGGAATGAGGCGCTGGAACCTCTTGCCCCCGGGTAGATTGGGCCCGTTAGCTATTAAAGCGGCCAATTTAGGAGATGGAAAACTCCGATTATAAACCCCTAAGTTTAAGGTTGACCGATGTGCCGAGGACTGAATGGCTACGGGTGAGTTGGTCGTGAACGTAGAACGTCTGGTATGCGGGCGGGGCGTATGGACTCCTGAAGGACATCCCCTGCCCCTTCCCTAGTAAGCAGGCAATGCTAGAAAGACCTTTTTTTAAAAAATAATAATATAATTATTAATATAATTAATTAAAAAATATAATTAAAGTACACTATGTTTACATGGAAGCACCAATTCTTTTTAAAGGTTTTCATGGGATAAAACGAGGAGGTGAATTTGCTGTAGAAAGACATCGTCACAGTGTGTGGACAATATCTACACATGGATTACAAGATTATAAGTGTGTGGACAATATCAACACATGGATTACAAGATTATAAGTGTGTGGACAATATCAACACATGGATTACAAGATTATAAGTGTGTGGACAATATCAACACATGGATTACACGATTATAAGTGTGTGGACAATATCAACACATGGATTACAAGATTATAAGTGTGTGGACAATATCAACACATAGATTACAAGATTATAAGTGTGTGGACAATATCAACACATGGATTACAAGATTATAAGTGTGTGGACAATATCAACACATGGATTACAAGAGTCCTGTATGAATGCACGGTGAAGAAGCTGGACAATGTTTTTTTAAACTCGCTACATCCAGAGCCCTTCACCAATATGGCACTTTATGAAGATACTAATATTTGAATTAAGATTTGCTCATATTCTTTAAGAATGTCATGTGAATGAGGCAGCTGGAGCATGCCGTCACAACAGGAAAGTTGTAGGGAATTAGAAGCAGGGGGAGAACTGAGAGAAGACACTGGGCGGTTTGACATTTTTATATGCAGGAATATCAGTGTCAGAAATGGTTGGCAGCACATCAGACAGAAGGTTCTGGTCAGGCATGGTCACCAACACCAGACGGCATGGACTATAAGTAGAAGATAATAATCGACTCTTTTGGTCGATACAGAAAATGTGTTACGTCTTGGCTAAGATCCTCAAACCAAATAAACAATTCATTTGTTAGGATTCTCCCACCCCCTCTATGTTATGAATGAATCGACGAAAACGAGCAGAATGCGAAAGCTTTAGTAGAATGCAATCACAGGCGGCAGCTATAACCCTCGTCAGCACGCAAACAACAAACATGCTCTATATGACA